>OY720026.1:20540830-21140830 GCA_963082485.1 Eudonia mercurella | reverse complement strand
AAGTTGTTTCATTTCAATGACTGTTTGTTGCCTTAAATAAATTAAAAAAAGTATAATAATGTAATTAGGGTAATTCATTATACCATAATACCATACTACCATACGTACCTATATTAATACCATACTGTACTATACGATATACGTTGATACCTTTATCACAGATTAGTTAATAGTTCCTTTATCAACAACTACCTGATCCGGCGGACTTCGTACCGCTTTGAAAGTTTCCATCATTGAGTTAAATATACATATGTATATCAATGGTTTCCATGACAACAAAACAAACAAATCATTTTGTATTGGAAAATTAAATTGTCGTTTTATTATTTTATTTAATATATTTTTTTTAATATAGCCTATGTCCTCAGCGCTAATGTAGCATTTTAATGGTGAAAGAATTTTTTAAATCGGTCCAGTAGTTTTGGAGTTTATTCGTTGCAAACCTACATACATACAAAAATACAAAGGTTTCCTCTTTAAAATATTAGTATAGATAACGTCTTGCGCTTAACAAGTCGTCTGCTGTGAATACATCCACAATATAATTTTTATTGTTTTCAGGAAAGATCTGGCACTCAGTAGACGATAGGTTAATAATGTTATTCAAATTTATTTATTTATTTCAAAAAAAGTCTTATAAGCTTACAGAACAATCCAAAGCGCTTACAAGCTATAGAGTACACAAGAATAAGCCTAAAGATAATCAACTTAATCAAAACAATATTACATAATAATTAAAAATTTAAATAGGTGTGTCAAGATAGACTGTCAGATTCAAAATGTGAATATCAGTGAATTGGATTAAAATTATATAAACACACTTAAAATTACACACAAAATTAGATAGGTACACACATATCAAATTACTTAAAGCTATAATATTATAATGAATGGAAACTAAACTATGTCACAGTAAATTGTCAGATTAGTATAAATAACAATAATAATAAGATGCATGATCACAAAAGCATCTTGCTTACAAACGTGCGGGCTCTGTCATAAAGACGTCCCAAACCGTCCGCAAACAAGCCAACATCCTCGTGCTGAGCAAGCATGTCCCCCATCAGTCGTAATGCGCGCACGGTGGGCGCGTGGGCCTCGCGCCCACCGTGCGACCGGCCTGCCCAGAAGACGCGGACGCCGGCGAGGTGCAACCGCCCCCGCCTCATCCCGCCCAATACGAGCGGGAACTAATAGCGACACCCTGGCCAATACTGACAGTCTGTCGATCCTGTGATGTATTATTGAGAAATAATACATTAAGTACTGGATTACTCTCCTCATTTCAAGGGTATCCATGTCCACCATACCTGACACAAATAAAGACGGATACAAGAACGGATAGTAACCGTACTCTTTTTTATACAACCATCGAGCAAACTTACGTTACTTTCTCTATCATTAGACTAATATTTATCCTCGTAAGGATCTCATATAATGGCACCAAACTCTAGCTTGCTACGGACATAAGAGCTGTACAGCACCCTTGCTACCCTCAAATCATCAAACTGCGCAGAAGTTCTCATTACAAAGCCTAATGTTTTATTTGATTTTTGCTTTGCATATAGTTTTAGCGTGCTTGTGAAAGTCAAGTTGATAGTCCAATATTAAACCTAAATCGCGAATGTCATTGACTCGATCAAGAGGAGCGTCATATAATTTGTAATTTACATTCAACGGGGATCGTTTCCGCGTAAATGTAATTACCTTGCATTTGTTATTGTTAAATGGAAGACGATTGAGTCTGCTCCATTCAGCAACAGCATTAATATTTCTTTGAAGTGCATCACAATCTGACAAAGAACTAATACCCAAACACAGTTTGAGATCATCCGCGAATAGGGGACACTTCGAAGAGCGTACACAGTTTGGCAAATCATTGATAAAGATCAGGAAAAGTGACGGCAGAAAGAGGACGGACGGTTATACACAAGTAACGATGAATCATAGGTACACATAGCGTCCGGTTTCTGCTCCCATGCATCGTAATTGTGTTTAATGAGTGTAATTCCTGTGTCGCATCGTCTTGGCTGTATTTCTCGATTTTTGTCTTTGTATTTCTTACTTGTAGTTAAGTAAAATTGCCTGGATTTTTAGGCTATGCAGTTAGTGGTATCATTAAAGTGAGACGACGATTTATCGTAGCAAACGATGCAAGAAAAACAGAAGTAAAAAGCAATAAATAAAAAAAACGATTGATCCGCCAATGTATTATTTAATACCCTCGTGGAAAAACCAATAGGTACAAGATAAGGTTTTATGTTAAGCATGTTTCAAGCTCAGTTTCATCATGAATCTATACTATATAATATTATAAAGAAAGAAAGAAAGAAGAAAGAAAAGAAAGAAAATACATTTATTGGCACACAATACAAAATTACACGATAAGCAAAAACAAAAGACAAAATGATTATAGTTTTTACATTGCTCCGGCCTATTCAGTTGATTTTTTACTTTACTTACTTATTATTTTTTACGCTGGCGTTTTTTTTGTTTTTTTTTTTTTTTATTTTAATTTTATTTATGTCTTTTTATTTAGACAAATTTTATGATATACCTTTTTGAAATCCTTGTGTTGAGCCATCTAATTTGATACACATAATGAAGTATTCGAAAAAAAAATTGTTTTTCACCAACTCCAATGGCGTCGCACAGCCGCCTGTACATCATCCTATCCAAAACTGTCCAATTTCTTCAATTAAGATTTTAAAAAACTATTTAAGCATTATTTAGTTAAATATTGTTTTTGACTTCTTGGCGGGAAAGTGAAGAGTCATGTCTGCGGTTTTGTATTATTTTCTAAAATTTGTGTTATGTCGAATATTAATGTGAAATAATGGTGGATTATTAACCGTTAAGTAATCGTTAGTGTGCATAAGTGTTGGCAAATGAAACAAAACAGTGCAACGTCACTTTTCAAATTCTCTCAAGAAGTCCGCCCGAGGACTTAGTACAGCCCCACATCTTTACTGAGATACTGGAGGGGTTGGGGGGTATATCATTTCTCGCTTCTCA
This sequence comes from Eudonia mercurella, assembly GCA_963082485.1. Classification (NCBI taxonomy): domain Eukaryota; kingdom Metazoa; phylum Arthropoda; class Insecta; order Lepidoptera; family Crambidae; genus Eudonia; species Eudonia mercurella. The sequence goes on along the minus strand of OY720026.1, from coordinate 21,137,815 downwards.
TTTCTATTATCATTCATCATCATCATAGAACATGGAAATATTGTTTATTTTTATTTACTTTTTTTTACTTTTACTTGTAAGACAAATTACTTTGACACTGTCTAAATGTGCTAATCGCACGAAACGAAGGAAAAAAAATCTTTTGTCAACGTCACACAAACGTCATTTTGAATTTGAGAAAAAGAGACAAAACAATCATTAGCTAAATTATGCTTAAATAGTTTTTGTGAATATGGGGGTTCATATGGGAGTTCAACGTATAATTAGGAAAGACAGTTAGTGCTAGTCTGCTGTGCAGGCGTGTTTGTACATTATTAATTAGACAAATTGAAACTAGAAAATAATCGTGCCTTGTTAAACACTGCCTTATTCTATTCTATAACTAGAACTAATTTATGAACGCAACTTTTCTGTGACTATTTTTGTACTTCATCGGCGAAACTTTTGCGGCAAAAAGTTTTTGATTAATTCTTTTCTTGTGGGAAATCTTTTTCTTCCCAAACGTTGTTGTCGCCAGCTCGAATAACAGGTCTATGAAAAACCACAGCAGCTCGATAATACTTATTATGGATCCTCCCAGACACAACCCGAAGATGCCACCGAGGTTGGCTGGAAAAAAAACATGAAATATTCAATTACGTACATATGTATAATAAACAATCATGCTTCGCTGGTTCTTAATACGTCTTGTTAGTTGAACATGTTGTTTTCTTATGTTTACGCAAACAATACTTATTGAATTGAATAACTTTACGAATCTACACGCATCTCATTTTACTTTCATCACCATCACCAACTCATTGAATGTCTCCATTGCTGGGGCACGAGCCTTCCCTATTGATGGATAGGGCAAACGGGCCATAGCCACCGCGGGTACAGTGCGGATTAGTGGTTGTTAACGACTGCTGATGCAGCCAGGACCAACGGCTTTACGTGCCTTCTTTAAGTCCGGAGGAGCTCGAGATGATACATTTAGATAAATTAACGAGGAGCTTGATGGCGCTGTGGTTAACGCCCCGGTCTGCGATTGCTAAGGCTAAGCAACTTTCGCATAGGCCGGTCATTAGATGGGTGACCAAAATTTTACATTATTATTATTATTATATTATTCTGATTCGATATTTTCGAAACCTTTACACACAACCTTTTTTCTGGTCACAGAGTGACTGAGTTGTTGGTCATCCATCACACAATTAATCATTATATTCAATGTGTCAGTCTAACGGGGTGTGATGAGCTCGATGACAAAGTGGTTTGCGCGTTTGGGCAACGACCGCAATTCCAAAGCTATTAGTGTCCAAATAGGTGACCAAATTGAAAAATGACTGAGACCAAATATACACCAATTTGTCTTCTCTTGACTTAATTATTCAGTAATTGCAAATGTTTACAATATTGCTGCAGTTAGTTTATACGTTCAGTGATGTTACAAAATACTTTTTATTATTAAATTTAATTTTTTATTCGATTCAAAAGTCATTTGGAATAGCGAACTATTTGGTTTATACCAAATGGCTTATTGGTTTTCACCGTTTGTCAAAAAATGTTGTCGTTCTACTATAATGAAATTGCAAAAGGATATAATTATTTTGGCATCTTAATGTTAAGGCCTATGCATAAATCATACATAAATACTCCTATATTGAAAAAAGGGTTGTATTTAATCGATCACCAAACTAACCTAACCTAACCCACAAAAATACTAAGTTAGCACCTAAAAATACAAAGTTAGCACCTAAACTACTATTTAGATGCTAATTTAGCATTTTAGGTGCTAGCCTACTATTTTTTTGTGGATCAATTTATTATTTATTTAAAAAAAAATACAAAATCTACAAGAAAAATTATACATAGGTACTAAACTCAGTTATTTAATTTTTAATTTTTTTTTGTCGAAAGGTTAGGACGACTTAGTCCGGGTGGCGAACAGGGGATGGTTGAGAATGGCGCAGGACCGTAAAGAGTGGCGTGCGAGGGAAGAGGCCTATGCCAGCAGGTGGGCGGAAGTGGGCTGATGATGATGATGATGAATGCCGTCTAAATACATATCAAGTAATCATTCTGAATGTACCTGTGTATTAAAAAGAGCTAAGGTAATTGTGCGTTCAGCATTATATATTATAAACGAAATAAAAAGGATTTCTCTTCAAAGGTACATCTTGTGAACGTTTTCGCTTGTTAGTCAAATTTTAATGAGTCATACAATAGGCAAATCTTTTTGATGTCTAACATCTTTCCGCTCGCTTTCTATATAAGCAATTTGTGGGAGTGATTTCGTAAAATGGGACGGAAGTATGTGTAACAGTGTAACAGGAAGTCGTGGAAGCGCGAAAGCGCGCGCCATTTTGTAAATTTCAAATCGATATTATGAACATGACATAGTATTATTATATGTGACATATTGTGTCATTTGACTATCAAGATTTTGATATGTTAAGTGTCTTCTAATGAATATTTACTGCATTTATTTTATAGTTATACTGACCCTTTTTTTTTTAGAATATAATGTTAAAATTGCTTATTACTAAGGTGAGATGTCAAATGTTACACATCATATGCGACTACTGTAAGGCTCGCTCGTTTTTTTCTTATATTCACCGTTTCCGTTTGCATGCTTTATTATAATATATGGTTAAATAGGTTTAAAACTGCATGTAATTGTTTTGTAACATCAACATTTTCCTACCCTGTTTAATGGAAAATAAACTAGTAACATTTTTATTCTTGAGCGAGTTACCGATGACTTGGTTGAAAACTTTGTTTAAAATGAAACGTGAAAGTTGAAAAGTATATATATGTATAGCACATAAGACATATTCGTGGTACACATAACAGAACTTTTATTCATTAGGATAATGTAGTACAACTGGCGAATCATTTTCTTGGGCGGGTTTAGTTTCGTTGTAAGCTTACAAGAAAATAGTTACCATACTAAATATGTGTAAATATGAGGTTTTTTTTAACAATCGCAATTGTAATGTTTTTTTCCATTTTGTATTAGCCACAGCAGGTATAAAATATTATATTATTTTATAAAATTTTTATACAAAATAATACAATATTTTAAATTTTTACAACGCACTCAGTGGCTGAATGGCAAAGCGTTCGGCCCGATATTCGAAGGTACCGGGTTCAATTCCCAGGACAGGCGAAAGTGTGTTACGAAATTATAACCCACATTTGGCAAGCGTGGTGATTAAGCTATTACCCATCAATTGTAGTGATGACTCTATTGGTGACTTTATGATGGAGGCCTTTGCCCAGTAGTGGGACAGTCATAGGCTATTTACTTACTTTACTTTATACAAAATAAGTATGAGCACATAGCACATTGTGATTAGCTGTTTTAAAGGAGCGAGATCTCCTGGTACAGGTATTAGGATAGTAAGATGCTTAAAAGAAGGTTTCAGCTCTATAGTAATACACGTATGAAAAATGTATGTCTATCAATTTTAATTCCTGTCAGCCTAAGCTCAATACTTCCCCTCGTGTTTTGTTTTTTGCTTGTGTTTTTTTATATACTCGTATTAAAAGAGGCTAGCTTGATGCGGGCTACAGACTTAACGTGCTTCCGAAGCACGAAGGAGCACGCTTTTTGAATTTAGTCACCTACCCGGTGACCCGACATTGCGAAAGTAGCTTAACTTGTAAGATAGTACAGTGGTCTTCCTTACCCAACATTTGATCCCATGAGTAGAGCAACTGCCTCCGGTACTTGATGCAGGTGTTATCGGCGAAGTGCACCGCGAACCTGCCCTGGTACGTCCTTGATAATTGATAGTAGAATCACATGACAATGTACACTGGGCTCGGCTTATGGTTGAAAAAGTCAGTTTTGAGTAGACTGATGTGCAGCCTGTAGGTACTAAAGCAATCTAGTAAAATATTACTTACTATACAATATATTTGAAAAATCGTTATGTTCGCAAAAAAAGTCATGTTCTGCGTAAGATTATTCTACGTCTCAGATTCTTGTCATTGTGATTTTAGAGAAAACCAAGTAATGTGAAAACCAATTAGCATCAATTATTTTATCTTCTAGTAAAATATTGAAACCTACGTGTATGGTTATTCTTGTTGTGTTGTATTTATATATATTTTTTTAATCACATAATTTTATCTTCGTATTCTTTAGTTACAATGACTGTTAAGTAAAATTAAAATTTTTCGTCATTTGCGCTGCTTACTATCAGTTTATTTTCATATTGTAGCTATATGGTGTTTTTTATACAGCATATTTTTAAATTGTACGGTCCAATCGCTGCATCAGCAAATAACTATTATAAATTAATTTGTAGTAGAACTTAACAAATTACTATCAAAATCAATGAAACACATATAAAACAACTTTATCATAAACCCCTTGGGATAAAGCGAATAAAATTAAGTATACAATCTTTTCCAAGAATCAATTCACTTTACAATACAATATTACATTTAAGTATCATACTTGGGCTGTGAGTTGTTACTGTATCATAACTTATTTAACTGAATAAGGTTGTAAATAAATTTAGTTGCGAAAAAATTACAATTTGAAAAGATTGTTGAAAATATTAAGATCGGATGTTGATGACATATAGGTATGTACGTCAACATTGAATAAAGCTCCTTTGGCTTACAGAGTAAGAGTAGCTAGTGTTGATTTATATCGGCGGGTTGGGCAGTAGGCAATGCATTTGACCCGGTATGTCATAGGGTGTGCCTTCAAATCTTGCCTGGAAACTTTTTCGAAACTTTTTTCAAACAATAAATTTTATTCATTATTTTTATTTAAAGGCTCCACATCACCACAACTAAGACACTGGTACTCACTTGGAGATCCTGCTCTCCCTGATGTACTCCACATCGGTGTCGTACTGCACGTAGTCACACCTCTCGTAGCAGTGACTTTCTGATGTGATGCTATTTCCCTCCGACATGTAATTCTCTGCAAGTAACAGAATAAAGTACAGTGCATCTATTTTCTTAATGTCTCTCAGCAAACTTCGTGTTTGGTTGCCGTCGGATTTCTATCTGTTATAGAGTATATAGAGTTGATACTACTCCTTTTACTTATTACCGATGGTTATGGCTATTAAAATTATGGAACATGATATTATGACAATAAATGTTATGCTTAAAATTACGGAGCCGCACCAAACAGACGTTAAACAGGAGTGCTAGAACCCTAGAGAGGTGCGGCCCTGCGTTTTGTAAGTGCTCGATACTGAGACCGTCCATGCCCCGGAGATTTTCTGCGCGTCGTAGACTTAATAATCTATCCGATTCCAGTTATTAAACTTTCAGGGCTACAACATGTCTCCGCAGCGAACACAGACTTTGTCGGACTGGTGGATTTCCAAAAATTTCCAAAATCACAGTTCTTATGGTGAGATGCTAGATACTTTTCGACTTTGTACCATTTCTTCATAGAACGTACCACTTTGGGTCTTCCATATTGAACCCACACAAGAAACTTAGACCTAGCCTCTCTGTGAGCAGTACTCACATGCTTATTCTACCTTGGATTTTTTGAGAATGCCAACTGCGTTTAAATTTTAATAACCACGCTTACCAAAGTTTAGTGATCACAAACCCGGGCTACGCTTCGAAAAATTCGAAACACATTTTGCCCGACCTGGGAACTCGGGACCTTAGAGTATCGGCCGAGCACTTTATCACACGGCCACCGAGGCGGAATAAGGGTTATTGTACCTCATAAAGTAAGTAGCAAAGACGAGACAGATAATAATCACTCAACATAAATAGCAAGTAAGTAAACAAGCGCCTAACTATTAAGCGTGCAAAATTGCACGCGGCGAAATTCCGTCCCCAAGCGAGCAAATACGCTCGCGCTCGCCACTCGACATTAGAACTTGAACTTCAAAAAAGTTTATTTAGAGCCTACTTTTGTATGAAGAAGTTTAGCCATAAACAATCTAGGATAAATTTGTTACACTCTAAACATCCAACAACTTTATTTTCTGTGCGTTTTCAATTTTATTTTTCAATGTCAAACTTATTTTTTCGCCGAATCGCCATTTTTTGAATTACGTCATCGACGCAGGTGTTTTGTTCGAAGTTTGAAAGGTTAACAACAACATAAACAATTTCAGGTGTTCCATAAAAGCAATAAACAATTAGTGATAGGTAATATAAACATTACGTAACAATAAATTTAGGGCCTTACTAATTAACAAAGGTCTAGTGGTTAGGAGAGCTCGTGGAGGATTTATTATTATATAACTTATGTAATAACAGTATTATTAATTTGTTATAAAGTACGTATACAATCAAAATAGTTGATCGGTATTCAAGTAAGCTCACTATTTGCTCAAGTACTTTAAAGGTTCTCCTTTTAAGCACTTTATAGCTCCTAACCTGCTTTTAGTATGTGAGAGCCTTTAAAGAAGCCTGCCATAATAATACTACTTGTTGCGTCGAAGGACTAACAATCCAAAAAAACTGTTTCTTTTTTCAAGAAACCAATAATTCAAGAGCTTTGTCTGGAAGTACCTATTGTTTGATAGACACAGAAGAGAAGCTCCCACGAACACTGCATATACTCTTCCATTTGTAACTCGATAGCTGCAATAAAAAATTCAATAAATGGCGTTCCGAGAAACCTTCGTTTGTTTGTTGAAACTTAAAATATTTCATTTCAATACTTGTGAGAACACTATAAGTGGCTCTCTTATGAAAAGATCCTGCAAAGGGAAATAAGTTGTAATGTATTCTGTTTACAAAGCTTACATTCATTATAAATTTAAGGGGAAATTATAATTAAATCTTAAAGTTTTACTTGAAAAAATACGACTGTACTTCCGACACACAGGTCTTAGTTTCGGCCCATGTTATGCGAAATAATTTTGAATTTCTCTAAGATTTTTTTCAACACTGTTTTTTTTTCAAATTGTAATTTGTTCGCAACAAAAACGTAAAATAATATATAACCATAATAAAAAAAAAATTAAGATAAGTGCTATTTTCAGTTCTGATGTAAAAAAAAACCTATTTCGTCAAACTGTTGGACAAAGGTCTCCCCCATATCTCCCCATACGTCTCTTACTTTGGCGGTCTGACATCGTATCCAACGCTTTCTCGGCCGACCCCTACGCCACCATGTGTCTTCATGTAAACATTACGAATATAAAATAGCAAAATAAAATTTTACTAGAAAATATCAACCAGCCTCAAGAAGCTCGAGTGGGATTGATTCCCACGACCTTTGGATACCAGTCCAATGCTGTGACCGATGAGCTACCGAGGCCCCGAGGCAGCGGTTGCTGCAGCTGAGTAAAACTTTATCTTGTAACTTTATATAGCACTAGCTGTACCCCGCGGTTTTACCCGCGTTAAGCTACACTCCTATAAGTCATAGCGTGATGTAATATAGCCTATAGCCTTCCTCAATAAATGGACTATTCAACACAAACATAATTTTTCAAATCGAACCAGTAGTTCCTGAGATTAGCGCGTTCAACCAAACAAACAAACAAACTCTTCAGCTTTATTAGTATAGATTGTGAATGCAAAATTAAAGAATAATAAAAATAAAATAGCAATTAAAAATTTATAATTTCATCAAACGAGCTCACCCGTGAAGTTGAAAGGTAAACACCGGCATCGATCAGCCACCTTCCGCAGTATCAGCATCGAGAGGCAGCCCCTATAAAAATCGGCACCCGCGCTCGTATCCTACAAAATAACATCACATACAGAGGCAAAGACACGTTTCTATAGCGCGTTTGTCTTTAATCTAATGTTTAAGTTTTTAAAATATTATTACATAAAACTTTTTAAATTCGAAAACTTATTCTAATAGACTATCACGTGCCAGCCCTGGCTCCAAGGTTCCTATGATACCGGCAGCGTATACATTCTCAATAAAAAAATTTTGTCTTGACGAATATATTTTCATTTTCTTCCTACTGGATAAAAACTTTACTTTTCCAATTACTTAAAAAGTTATTCCCTGAGAAAATAAGTTCTTACTTAATTTTTACTGAAATTGTTAATTGATAACTAGTACTTGAACTATCTAATAGCAAAAACTCACTAACTTTGTTTTTAAACTCTCAAAAAAAAACTATTAGTTTTAAAAATTTAGTTCTTGTTTATGTCAATTGTAATAATATAATATTATTTAACTGCATTTTTTTTTGTATAAGTATTTCGTACTTAGGATAGTTATGGCATGATCAATTTTGAAAAAGTTCATTAACTGATTTCTCAACATTCGATTTTGGTCACTTAATGAGTTCTTGCAATAAGCCGACGCTATAATAACAATTTTAATACAATCGTCATCTATTGTAGCACTAATATCCGCCCTTCCGACAGATCTGTTTTCTGACAAGTACGTACAACCTGGACCTTTTCAAGGCAAGAATGAATAAGCATTTTCTAGACTAGGTTACTAGTCCTAGGCAGCATCATTACTTGAAATCGGTCAAATACTTGTCAATAATATAAAAAATATTTAAAAAAATTGTATCTGTCTACGATTGAGAAAAAGTAAAACTTCAGCGTGAAACAATGGCACTCGTTGCTGTTGTGTTGTGGCCAGCTACTGACCGTACAATTCAATTCAAATAATAATTTATTTCGGACCGTAGTCCATATTGAGTTAGTAACAATTATTACTTAGGGGCTAGTGTTAGAAATATTTGTTTTTTACAACGGACTTTCTGAGGTAAAAGGTTTTCTTTCAAAGTAACTTCAAGTTCCATACATAACCACTTTTAAATTAAACTTAATAACTAAACGTCTGGTAATGGATTGTTTTGGTTGAATGCAAAATGAAAGAAAAAAACTGATTGAAGGATGCAACAGTGTAATAATGTAATGGAAAATAAAATGAAAGTTTAATAAAAACGAATCTCACTTCAGATAGCCATTTTTGATAGAATTGTTTTTGAAATGCCTTCCAGAGAGTACTAATAGAATAGGGAATAAATTATATAATTCCGTTTATGCCGTGACATTTCCAGAGAGAGGTAAGTAAATCTATCATCATCATCATCATCAGCTCATTTTTGTCTCCACTGCTGGGGCACGAGCCTTCCCTATGGATGGATAGGGAGAACGGGCCATATACCAACACGCGGGCCCAGTGCGGGTTGGTGGTTGTTAACGACTGCTAATGCGGCTGGGACCCACGACTTTACGTGCCTTCCGAAGCACGGAGGAACTCGAGATGATAAATTTTTGGTCACCCATCCGATGACCGGCCTTTGCGAAAGTTGCTTAACCTCAGCACTCGCAGACCGGGCGCGTTAACCACTGCGCCATCGAGCTCCTCTAAAAAATAAGTAAATCTATACATTCTTGTTAAACATTTCTACGTAATTGAACCCATTACCTACTCTAGCAATCTGGTTGCCCTACCACTCAGAATATACGACTGTATTTTTGTCGCTAAGATAGATTTATTTAGATCTTTTCTTTGATATGCTATGCTAAGCAGCAGGGAGAAAAGAGCTGGACTCTTGCTGAGTTTCTTGCCGGTTCTTCTCAGTACAAGATCTCCCGCCCAGAGTAGACTTACGAACCGATGGCATAGTGACATTCACAAGAGCTACTTGTAGCCTTAACTGAATAAAATGATTTTGAATTTGATTGCTTTTTAATTATTCCGTAATACACGAGTAAGCACTTGACACTTAACGCACCTGATGTCAAATGGTGATAAGGCCGAAGCGTACTTTACCCGGAATCCTCAACTACGAAGGAGCTCGTTATCTTATATCCAGCTATCGAAACACAACAATGCTATTATCATTATTGTTATAGCAACAGAGGAGCAGCTCGATGGCGCAGCGGTTAACGCGTCTGGTATGCGAGTACTGAGGTTAACTTTCATAAAGGCCGGTCATCGGATGGGTGACTAAAAATTTATCATCTCAAGCTCCTCCGTGCTTCGTAAAGCCGTTGGTCCCGGCTGCATTAGCGGTCGTTAACAACCACCAACCCGCACTGGGCCCGCGTGGTGGTTTATGGCCCGTTCTCCCTATCCATCCATAGGTAAGACTCGTGCCCCAGCTAAATGAACATAAAAAAATAAGGGACATAAAATGAGCTAATGATAATGATGATGATATAGCAACATATTAAGATAAGATTGTTATAGCTAACGAGGCCGATTAAAAACAAGTCCTACTAACAACCAAAACCTTGTATTGTTTCAAGTACTCACGGTGCTCAGCAAGCATTTCCTGACGTCAACCGGCAGTGCCTTCACGTCATCCGTGCTGTCTATCACCCACACATCAACGCTGATGTCGTAGAAGATAGACACAGCTAGGGACACGGGGTTGTTCAGTATTGTCAACCTCTCGTTCTCATCAAAAACGTATAACTGTAAAAAAATATAATTGTTGACGGATTGACGGATTGATGGATTAACGGATTGATGGATTGACGGATTGAAGGATTGATGGATTAGATTAATGAATTTGCAGATTTATTTATTTGACGGATACATAGATTTAACGGATTAACGGATTTGACGGATAGACAGATTGAAGGATTTCACGGATTTAACGGATCAACGGATTTAAAGGATTGACGCATTCAATGGAATGACGGATTTGACTGCTTGCTGTAAGGATGGATAGACAGATTCACATTTTGAAAGATTGATGGTTTTGACGCATTGACGGTTTTGACGGATTGACGAATTTGACCAATTGACGGTTTGACGGTTGACGGATTTGACGGATTGACGGAATGATGGATTTGACGGATTGGCGGATTTGACGGCTTCACGAAATTGACAGATTGACGGATTTACGGATTTACGGATTAACCGATCGAGGGATTGATCGACTGGATTAATGAATTTGCAGTTTGATTGATTTGATGGATTGACGGATTTGACGGATACATAGATTTGACGGATTGATGGATGAAATGAAATGAAAATGTTTTATTCAATTTAGGTCTATATTGCACTTATAAACGTCAAGTAGTTAAATAGAAAAAAATAAAAAAATAATGAAAAATAATATAAGTACACACAATAATACTTATAATACCTATATACTTTAATAAACAATACATATATGTAATGCGATTCTACTGCTGGTTCGGAAGATTGATTCTGCTAAGAAGACTCCAGCAAGAGACTTGGCAGCTACTTTTTTTAACTGTTGTATACAAAAGTGTAAATACTTAATATAATGTGAAATAACATGTGCAGGCGAGCAGATTAAGATGACCTTCTTTTCATTAAAATTCATCAATTTTATAGTAACCTCTTTTCATTAGACCTTGTTTTCTTTCTGTTTTAAACTTGTGTAGTGGCAATTCCGTTTGAGTGAAAGGCACTTTATTGTATGTATATTTTTATATATTTCCCAACAAATGAATTACCGACCTTATTGGGTCTAAGTTTTGGAACAGCAAGTTTGTTTTTATTTCTTGTGTTAAAATTATGGGTATCACTTTTTTCGAATTTATCTAAGTTTTTATAAACATAAACGATATTTTCATAAATATACTGTGAAGCTACAGTTAAAATATTAATCTGCTTAAAAAACTCTCTCAGCGTAGCATATCACGGATAGACCCCGTGATATGCCACGCTGAGAGAGCTATATATCATATCACATATCAGTTATATAGCATATCACGGGATCTATGTTGGAATATACAAAAATACTTAACATCATTCGATCATTGTATAAAATCAGCTACTAAAATGACTCGATCACTAATCACTCATTCATGCCTTCTTTCGTTCAACTGATGCTTTGTGTCAACTGACGTTTCTTACTTAAATAAAAGTATTCATCCAGACCACAACGAAGTTTTACTTTGCCGTCACTACGCCCAATACAGTATACTATTATTTATTCTGTGCCTATACCTATCAGTCTATAAATAGCTCGAATGGCTCTTTTCTGTAACACAAAAATAGTTTCAATGTCAGCCGCTGAGCCCCACAATAAAAGACCAGACATGAAAGTAACTAAGGTATGTGAAAGTAACTAAAATAAACCAATCTTGCCGTTTCTACATCAATAAGTGACCTTATTTTTCTAACCGCATAGGCAGCCGAGCTAAGTCTTCCTGCCAAGGCAGCAATATGAGAACCCCATTGTAATACAAATTTATTAATTATTTTTTTATTTAATTATTTTTTATTAATTGTAATATAACAAAATTAACTCAATTCTCTCTATCTATCTTCTTATAACTAAAATCTGCAAACAGAAATTAACTACCTGGCTACTAACATTAAGCTATGAGGAAACAGAAAAACTGCTTAATACCATTTCATAATACATACCTATCCATTATGCGCATCACACACTCACACCTACACGTAACCTACATCACATCACACTACCCAACCATCACAACACTTAATTCTATGTAATTTTATTTTTTAAGGTAAAAATTTATTATTATATAAGCTCTCCTTTTGCTCATTTCGTTTGCATTGCTGTTTAGTCTGTGGGGTGGGAACCTGGTGATTTATAAAACGGGTTTTTGCCTTGTTCAAACACCAGTCTCTCACTAATGATTCTTACCTATGTCACAATTTTTGTCTTTCATAAATCTAAATGTGCAATCATTTGTGAAGAGAAAATAAATGCCTTTATTATTATTATTATTATTAATACGTGATTAAAGATAATAACCCAGTAAAACTGTCGTGTTAACTATTTCATCGTTTATAGTGATACTGATACGTGAAGGTCGCGGGAAGCCGCTGGATGCGAGCAGCACAACACCGGTCATTGTGGAGATCCTTGGGGGAGACCTTTGTCCAGCAGTGGACGTCTTATGACTAAATTGATGATGATGAATTAGCATTAAAATATTTTTGAATTTATCCTAAGAAGTAAGAGGACAAAATCCCTATTATCGTGAGACTCTAAAGTCTGCACCCGGAGACGTATTTCAAAGATATTGGCGTTAGGCCTAAGTGACATTTTATTCCCTGAAAAAGTTTTTTACGACTTTAATTAATTATTAAAACCGTAGTTCTTGATATTCTTTGTGAACACGGTCTCCGTGGTAATAAGAGGTTAGAACCCTGTCCGCCACGTGATTAGAATGGCCTAGTAATTGTAGATGTTGGTGATTAATTTTCTCAATCAAAGTCTAAAATGAATTGTTAATAAACATTTATTTACCAGTGATCTCTATTTACAATATTTTGCAACATGAACTGATTCTACTGATTCTAAATCACTTTAATTCCATAGTTAACAATATTAAGTAAAAAATTACATATTTACCTTGTAATCAGCTATTAAAATTAAATATTAGAAAGATAACTTTTGTAAGTTGTTAAATTGACTTTCGGAACCCCTATTTAGGGACTATTTAACACCAACAATACATATAATCGACTGTGCGACATGAAGATAATAAGAAAAATATATTCGATTCCCCTGAATTGCTTTCTACAACCCGGGCGCTTAAGACTTTTGTACTAAATGTCTATACAAATAATTCAACATATTACAATCCCATTGTCAGAATGTGCCGTCTATACAATGAACCGGTTGCACTTAATAACAACATCGACATATTTTCTATGAAAGTACATAAATTTAAAAAAAATGTCCGGGAAATTCTCGGCTTGGCTTATCAAGAAAACTTCATAAAGTTGTCAGTCAACATTAACCTAGAATAAGTTTTCGATTTGTTATATTTTTATTTAATATATATTATTATGGATATCGTTTCTTGGATATAGTTTGAGATTAGGTAAACTTTAACATGGACGCTTATTATTAATCGTGTTGTATACACATATTTTAGATAGGAATTTAGCTCTTATACAATGTATCATGCTTTTTTGTTATTTTCAAATTTCTATTGGTTTTGTGTACCTAATAAATAAATAAATAAAAAGATATGAGAACGAGGAAGGAAACGACTTCTTCCAATTTATTACTTTTATATTGTTATTGAAATAATACTTTTACGAGTATATAGCTATTTTATTATTATCTTATCGTTTGACTTCAATCGTACCGATAGCCACGTGTAGCGTAGAGTATATCGAACATTTTATATTTTAGTATCTGTTCTAAAATGATATAGATTCCTTTTATTGGTTTTGTTATGATTAAGACATATTTGTAAAACACTTGCTGATATTAGTTTGAAGCCCTGTTAGAGCTAAAATAATTAAATAACGCCGAAAGTGATTCCACGCATGAGAGATGTTGTAGCGTAATTATAAAGAATTTATCGGCAAACACTGCTGCGCTGTTTCTTGTCGTTACGTGTGAAAAGTGCCATAAGGCGGTCAAATTACGGAGCCCTATCTGGGAATACTTCTAATTTAGCTATAATGTAAGAATCTGAAAATGTGTGTATGGTTAAAATGTATTGTAGACGTGCTCGAAACTATGTAGTCGGAGAAAATTTTGTTATTCGTAGTGCACCTTGAAAGGCAGTCTTTCATTTAATAAAATGTACCAATAAGGATGTTTGCAACACCACTAATTATTATTAATTCAGTAGGTATATTAAACATATAAATCAAATCAAATTTCTGTAACCTACAAAACTAATTAACCTTGAAGCGGTCGCGCGGCCATTTGTATCGGTAGCGGACGCGCGTAACCTAAAAGACCTATGGGTGATTTCAGGGATTTAAAACACCAAATAACTAATAATTATTTATTTTTCTGTATTGAAACACGTTTATCGTTATGTTAGAAAACAAATTGTAGAAAAAAAGAAAATGAAACTCCGATAAAAGTGAAATCGTTAAATCAAATAACTTATCTTAAATTTTTATTGGATTAGAAAGTATTTTGGTCATAAATAATATACTTATGTAAAAAAATCTAAATAACAAAATCAGTTGGCTTTATGAGCTAAAATGATTAAAATCAAAGTATTTATCATCACTTAGGTCTAGCTTTCTTCTGAATCAGTTTCTTCGCCACGATAAAATTCATTGCAAATGAAGGGAATGTGGCTCCAGTAAATATTTCTCAGACAGACAACTAGACGCCGTTCAACGTGACATTTTCTTAAAAAATACAATATTTAAAGCTAAGTAGGTATTTGTTTTAGTTACTGCAAATACGTAGAAAGCTCGCTGCTCGCCTGACGTCGAAATGGTTACGTGCGACGCTCAACGCGAGATATTATTATTTTGAAATATCATCGAATTAAACTTTAAATTATGTCCTATTATTGACCTATGTCCAGCAGGTATAGGGTGATGATGATGATGAAAAATAAGTTAATAAATACATGGTATTCACCATGGTCCATGACCCACCATCACACCGCCGTTAGAAGGGGTTCCGTTGGGCGAGATGGCTTGCTCGTCGACTGTGACCTGCAGCGCTTCGCCGAGTTCTATACTAGAGGTGAAGGTTATACTTTCTTTGACGTTAGACCTGAAAATTGTTGCATGTTAAATAAGTGATGTATTCAACGATTTTCGGAGTAAAACCGCCACACATAAATTTAATTTTTAGGGTTCGCTGTAAAGACGTTCATTACTCTTATAACTTACTGACCAGTCGTTACAAATTGTATGTACAGTCAAGGGCATAAATATATATACGTTCCCAAGGCGTCAAAAATATCTATACAGTTGATTAGCCAGAAATATCAAAAATATGTGATCATTTTATTAGTCAAAAAGATCTAGACATTTACATGGCCATAAATAAATGTATAGTGTCAGTCAAATATATATAGGCAAAAAGGAAGTCATAAATATCTATACAAGCCATTCTCACATACATAGGAACAAAACCCAAGTCAAAAATATCTATACACTCAAGGGCAATCATATCTATACAGTCAAAAATATCTATACATCAGTCAAAGTCATATCTAAACAAACAAGTTTTCTAATTTTGAATTATGACAATCACCGAAAAGAGTACCGTTCTGTCATGATCGCTCTGTCCTTTTCATTTTGATCGTGACGTCATTGACGTGTCATTTGTTTTACCTTTCACACTATTATTTTAGATTCTGCTTCACAGCCATATACCATACAAGATTTTCATGTGGCTTTTCTCGTAAATATTACGTTACCGTTTGTATGATGCTGAATTTTGTTTGTAACAAATTAATACTAGACGTAGGTTATAATAATAAAGTTCTTTCGATTTCGCTAATTTATCTGATTTCGTAAAATCACACACGTGGTTAAAAAGAACACTTAGATTTATATTGCATAATATAAAAAATCACATTTTAAATTTTATGACCTAGTATTTCTTAGCTCATAAGAGCCACTTTGTTATGAATTGTGCCTTCAGAAGCACAAAATGTTATTTTACCCGACTGTCCGACTGAAGGGTTATGTTTTCAAAGCGTATGTACGTATGTATGTATGTATGTATGTATGTATGTATGTATGTTTGTATGTATGTATGTATGTATGTATGTATGTATGTATGTATGTATGTATGTATGTATGTATGTATGTATGTATGTATGTATGTATGTATGTATGTATGTATGTATGTATGTATGTATGTATGTATGTATGTATGTATTTATGTATGTATGTAATGTATGTATGTAAGTATGTATGTATGTATGTGTATGTATGTCTGTTTTGTTGACACCCTCCGTAGCCTAAACGGCTGGACGGATTTTAACCTGTGAGGTACCATTAGATTTGTTCTTAACTGCCGGTGTGACATAGTGTAGGTATATAATAATTATTTCAATACAGCGTCCGTGAAAAAAAATATGGAGGTCTAGAAATAATATTTTATAAAATCAAATTGACGCATATCAATGGCAAACTTGACATTCGAATACATTATTATCATTAAGTAGGTACGAGTAAGTGGCCAGTATTTATACAGAAGTGCTGATGAAGTGCAGTAAACGTCTTAAAAATAGTTTTAATGTGAATGATAATTCGAATTATGTGTACAGTAAGGGCATAAATATATATACGTCCCCAAGACATCAAAAATATCTATACACCTTTATACCATTGGCAATAAGGTCCGTGTATACATATTAATGCCCTTGACTGTATAGATATTTTTAGCTTGGGTTTTGTTCTTATGTATGTGCGAGTTGCGTGTATAGATATTAATGCCATTGACTGTATAGATATTTTTGGCTTGGGTTTGGTCTTATGTATGTGAGAGTTGCGTGTATAGATATTAATGCCCTTGACAGTATAGATATTTTTGACTTGGGTTTTGTTCTTATGTATGTGAGAGTTGCGTGTATATATATTTATGGCTTCCTATTTGCCTACATATATTTGACTGACACTATACATTTATTTATGGCCATGTAAATGTCTAGATCTTTTTGACTAATAAAATGATCACATATTTTTGACCGGATTACTGTATAGATATTTCTGGCTAATCAACTGTACAGATATTTTTGACGCCTTGGGAACGTATATATATTTATGCCCTTGACTGTACTTAGTTAATATTTATTTTTGCTATATTAATTGTGAGGAGCTCGATGGCGCAGTGGTTAACGCGCCCGGTCTGCGAGTGCTGAGGTTAAGCAACTTTCACAAAGACCGGTCATCGGATGGGTGACCAAAAATTTATCATCTCGAGCTCCTCCGTGCTTCGGAAGGCACGTTAAGCCGTTGGTCCCGGCTGCATTAGCAGTCGTTAACAACCACCAATCCGCACTGGGCCCGCGTGGTGGTTCATGGCCCGTTCTCCCTATCCATCCATAGGGAAGGCTCGTGCCCCAGCAGTGGGGACATAAATGAGCTGATGATGATATTAATTGTAATATTTTATATGACTTTTAATACTAAAGTGGCTCCCTTTTACACTAATAATATTTCTGGTGGTCAAATTGCTTTAGATAATGTATTCTGCCCGCGGCGGCGGTGGCGTCGTACGCAATTCAGTCCATTTTAGTGAATTCCCGAAAAAATTGGATTTTTCTTGGTGTAAAATTAAGCCTATTATTACTCAGGAAACTGTAATTCTAGATATTACCCCTAAACAAAGTGTGTTTTACCTGTACATGTGTATGAAAAAATGTAAGACAACATCGACATAATATGCATTTGAATGTTGATTGTGCAATGACGCTATCTTTAAGACATTCAAGAAGAACGGTTATCGAGGGTTATCGCACACAAACACAATCCAATTTAGATTTCATTTGACAGCTCTTGACTGTTCCTCCATTCCTTTGTTATATTAACTTTATGGTAATTACACTAGCGAGCAAATACAATTGGACAGCCGATGGACCTAGGCGTGAGGCGGCCTCGAGTCAGCAATCATCGCATTTCCGAATGCATTCGAATATTAATGTCCATGTCATTTCCATTAATTATTAGATTTATCTTGTATAATAATTTGAATTTAGAATAACGTACTCTATTGTTGTTTTATTTTGATTTTTCTTGTAAACTATATACTAGAGCTGTTAAACGTAAGACACAATAGTATGTCCCCTCATTTTAAAGTAAATTAATAAGGAGTGGTATCAACTCTACCAGTATCTGATCTCTATAGCTGATAGAAGTCCGACTGCAGGCGAAACACGAAGCTTGTCGAGAGACATTAAGAAAATAGATGCACTGTCCTTTATGTAAATTTTGCGCATGCCCAGGTGTGAGCTTACATCTATGCTGTTGTTGCTAATAATTTGCTTGGCGGCCTGCGTTTGCTCGCCAGTATACCTCGTATTGTGTCCTGAGCAACAGGAATGCAGACAGTTTGATTATGCGGGTTGGAAGGCTTTGCAGTACAAGGAGCGCGGTACTCAACGCCTTCTTGCAAAATTATAAAACTACAAGTAAAACAATAATAGGTACTACTTTTTAAAGGTGTATAAAGTCAAACAGAAGACATTGTAATCAGACATTGAATTTATGAAAATTGCTTTTTGTCTTAAGAAATCTGAACTTTTGAATAGAATCAAATTTAAAGTTGGCACATCAAAATCTACTAGAAAACTTTTGTACATATTCCTAACTTTCCTCTTTATTCATAAAGGGATTATTATCCTTATTGGATTTGTCAGCCCCAAAATACCATAACTAGCTTTTTTGTTTCAAAATATAATTTTAGTTCAAATAAATTAGATTCACAACTTTTAGTTAACTGATGGCTAAACTCATATTAGCAGTTAATGTATACGATACGATACGATACGATACGTTAATGTATACGATATATGCATCATCATCATTAAATTTTATGCCTCCGACTGCATGTTAAGTATGACGTTGCATAAAATTTCAAAGGACTACCGTATAAATATGTTTAATTGTATACAGTACTTATGTTTGATATTGTTTCTATTTATTTCGCTGGCTTTATGTAATTACTGAATTTTTATCTTGATATGGCCTTTTCAGTTGATTTTCAGTTGAGTTGAGGTTTTTAATTTTTTTTAAATTTTTATTGATGATGTGTGTAGTTAGGTATTTAAATTGTCACATGATGCGGGTAATTTTAGAACAATTTTATTTGATTACTGTTATATTTAACTTTCGTTGAAAATAAAGGTTTTACTTATATATATTCACCACATCAATTACAAGACGCCAACATAAATCCACGAAAGTCCAATCCATTTATCATATCGGGCGTTCGCGGCGTACGCATGTTTTACTTAGTAAACTTAAATTGATAAATGTAATTTTCTAAAGATTTAAAGATAATTTATTTGCATGATATATTTTATGGCACTGTACAAGTTGTTAAAAAGAGACGGCAGTATCACAATTTAATTGAATGCGACAGGCATATATGTATGCCTATTGCTATTACATTTTATAAGTGTATTTGAATAAATTAAACGACTGAGTTTTAAAAAAGGACGTAATTTAAAAATCATTATATAGAAAACTGATATCCTAGATTCGGGATAGCATAACTAGTTGGTAGTGCACCTAATCCTGGCATGCCCCAAGGGATGCGGGTTCGAATCCCGCTAGTAGAATTTTTTCAACACTTTACTATTCTGCTCGTAGAAATTTTTTCAATATTTGTGTTTTTGTAATTTGTTCGCAACAAAATTTGCGTTAAAAATTATTTTAAACATTTTATAAATGGCTTGCCTACTTCTTAACTGATCTTTAATATTTGTAAAAATATTATGATCGGATGTTAGTGACGGTAGTTGTTGACATTGAATGGGCGCCTTTGGCTTTCAAAGTAAAAAGTGTTGAGTAATTTCGGCGGGCTGGTTAGAACCACGATAGCTCAATTGGAAGAGCACCTGACGCGGTATGTCAGAAGGGTGCAGGTGCAAATCCTGCTCGTGGAAATTTTTTCAACATTTGTGTTTTTGTAATTTGTTCGCAACAAAATTTGCGTTAAAAATTATTTTGAACATATTACTTTATAATTCTTCAAATTATTAGTATTGTGTTTATTAGATTCTTCGGTCCTCTATAGATACTCTAAAGATCTCTATAGATCATTAAAAGCGATTTATGAATTTATTTGTTTTATGAAGCAGGTGCTTGCCTGAAAGTCAAAAAAGTCATTATTCTAAGTTATGGTCTACAACCTACAAGAATCCATTTCACATATTGGCCGTATGGTTTTGTTTGGACAATTTATGCTAGTAGAATACCCCCAGAGTACAAGTCCATGGAACCATGTATACAATTATTATTTCCATCAAACGCTGCTAGTGTAGGAATTTTACAGTTATTTGTAATGCAAGTACAAAAACCATAAGTCTTTAAACAATAATATATTAATCATTATATATACTTGTTTTTCCAAAACTCATTTGGTTATTGCTTCATAATCTTATGTTTATCCGATACAAAAACATGAGACAGTAATGCTCAGACTTCGCAAAAGTTGTTATAGGGGTAGTGGAACAGTCCATGTGGAATCGAGATCCACCTTACAACCCATCTTTTTTAAGGGATTTACTATTGTGACAGCTTTAATCTTCCAGTAAATAACACTTTTGGGCAATGCAAGATTTAACCAATGATTTTATATTTCACAAGAGTTTTATCATGTCACATTTTAAACAAAACCACATATTTTGAAAATAAAACGGTACGATACGATACTGCCCTCATAATTTTTCATTTTTTCGCTAAGAATGCCTTACAGTGTTTTTTTTTTATATTAATGGGCACAGTGCCTTGATCCCACCTGATGTTAAGTGATGATAAGGCCAATGATGGAAATGAATGAAATGAATTTTTAAGTATTTTTAATCGTTTTGCAATGTCGCACATCTAGTTCTTAAAAGTCATCTCATAAATGTTATTTTCTAAATTTTACACTTAGAGCACTTTAAAGATTTTTTTTAGTCATAATCCCGATCATTACTAGATTTGGTGTGACACATGATTGCAAACATTGTTATATTTGACTGTGTTCATTTATCTACGATTTAGACAAAAAAAAATTGTTTAAATAATTGAAGAATGTTTGAAAAATGCAAAAAAGTGCAACGATACCTACACTTGTGACGTTCTTGAATTAAATGGTGTCAAGTTTGTTACTGGGGAAAAATATGACGATGGTTTTTTTATTAAAACACGAAAATAATGAAATTATCTATCTTTTATTTAAATTATTTCCAAAATCAATTAGGTAATTGACATATTTATGTTACTTTCTAAGTTAATTTCTAGTAATTTAGTTTGAAGATACATTTTAAGTTGTACTTATATATTTAATATTCAGCCTTTTTGGCTTACTTAAACATCCTTATAGCATTTATGGCATAAAAATAATCTCAGATCACATTTCTTAGACATTAAAATAAAAAAATACAAGTTATTATTTACTACCAACAAAATGCTTTTACTAAAGCAACACAAAATTCAGTGGGTAAGTAATCTACCTACTTTAATTAGACATTAAGTTTCCTTATTCAAGTTATAAGTACATTTGAAAAATCAGCTAAGAACATAGTAAAAACTTACAAATTAAAAAAATAAGTTTTTTTGTTAATAATATACCTAAGTAATTAGTATGAATTCACTTAAGTATTATAATTTGTAAGCAGTAAGTACCGCAAATTTACAAAATAGAATCATAAAAATAGCTATATTGTTTTGGAACAATATTGTTACGAATCAATCGTGACAAATCTTTTTTCTTCCGCTCTGCAATGGCTATTTGAGAATTATAGGCAGGTTTCACAGTCGCATTTTGAACATCGTCATTATCTCTTCGTGATTTGCGGCCAATCCTAGATCTAATTTTAATTAAAACTTTCGTCCAATTTTCTTCCTCACACGAAGTTTTAAATTCATACTCATCTTGGTTTTTAAAAAAACAATCTTTCCGACAATATCTTGAACTATTAATTCCTATATCGTCACACAAAGTTTTTAGATCTATGGAGTCATCGTAATTTAGTTTTTTAACTATGAAAGCTTTTCCGGTTTGTTTGACATTGCGTATAAGTTGAACATATTGACTTGGCACATAAATTGGGCCAGATTTTTTTGCCTTTTTATTAGCTTTTTCTATAAGGGAATAGGCATTATCCCCCTCGTTCTGAGTATGCCCACGCACAAGAAACTTGTGAGTCACCGAGTTGATATTAAAATAAAATAAATAAATAAATGTTGATGCCGTATCCTTTCCAGTCTAGAAGCTTGAAAATATCCTCCAACGCAGCTGTGAACAGTTTCGGAGAAATAACGTCTCCCTGTCTCACACCTCGCTGTAGTTGGATAGGATTCAGGATAGGCAATCATCTATTATTTAATTTTTTCTTTCCTGTTGTCCGACGGTACGCAATGTTAAAAAAAAGATCCGGTCCGTTAGTAATTGTCAAATAATCAATTGGTGGCGCTAGTGTGCCTTACCCTTCGCCTTAAGAACTAGATGTGCGATGTATGTAATAATTTAATCAAATTAAAATATCATATCAATTGTAGTTTTAGTTCTTATTCACATTCTTTAAAATCACTGTTTACTCGGCATTTGTGAGAACACAATATTTTGGAGTCGCAACATGTATTTGTTTTATGTCGGTTGCTTTTGTGTGTTGTTATTGTATTTCTGTGTGTATTATATAAATAAAATATAAATAAAATAAATATTAAAGCCATCAGCAGCGTGTAATTCAGTTTTTTTTGTGTTGGTCTGTAGTTGGTTGATCATAATCACGCATTATCGAGTAACAATCTAAAGCACCTCAAATGCTCGTTTCACAATGGTGTCACCGTGTTCATCACATAATAATTAACGGTCAATAATGACATAAGGTTTCCCATTTTGCAAGTTTACACAAGAACTTGATTACAAATTGTTCAATCAAACCAAACTATATTGGTTTTGCGAGTGATAGTTATCAAGCCGCACTAGACTCATACATTTTGAATATCAATAACTATGAATCTCATATTTTATTAAATTTTAGGTAAACAGGTCTCTGTTTAAATTAATTAGCCTCAACAAATTTAGAGATTATAAAAATTTTAATAAAAAATCTGCTCTGTTTGGCTCGTGCAATATCAACAGTCTACTCTTACTTTGTAACTCAAATGAGCCTCTCTGCACTACTAAGCGGCAAATGTTGTGGAGATCAAATTGGCGGACTATTTATTTAGAAACCTTGTAAGCAAACTTCTGATTGGGCAATTCCACACAGAATCATAGACATTGGATATATAGACACTAAACATGTGATTATCTTGTTTTCGCAAAGGCAACATTCCCAAAAACCTTTTGTAACTCTTTGCTTGAGTTTAAATTTATATGAAATGAAATATATTTATTAGAAAACACAGTAGGTATAAACTTATGTAGAACAAAACAAAAGAATAATAATTAAAAAATAATTAAAGTTCCTCAAGCCGTGTGAAACGTATCACCTTCTGAGGTTTTCTAGAGGGAACGGCATCACGCAGTAGTGCGTGTCCCCGTGCTCTACTAGATTCTCAGAGGGGTTCGGATCGGATCGGTCACAAACTGTGATTTACTACATGCGTATTGCATCAAGCAATCCGAAGAGCTACAAATAATCCGGCGAACACATTATGTTCACCGCTATAGGTGTGAGGGTGACGAAAAATACCGACGGATTCTTAGCTCGAGGGACACCGCAGGCTAGACGGTTAAACTAGAATATATACTACGCACTACTAGGCTGAGATAATCTTCATAGTTATTCCGTGTATTGTGTCTTTTATATTTCTCTAATTTGGAATGAAGTTACGTGAGGGGTACAAAACACGGAATACATTCGTAGATAATTATCAACGAATGTATTCCGTGTTACATTTAATGAGTAATGGAATACATGCGTATATATATATGTATATACGCATATTCCAAGCTTATACTCTCTGCTTGTTGGTAAGGTCCTAAAGTTGATGCCTATCAGGGGGGATAATTTGACTTTCGGCTAATGACAGTTTCCTCTTATAATAATAATTATTAGTGCTTTTTTTTGTTGTTGTTGTGTTCATTGTGTGTTAGATCCGATAGATGACTTGGCACAGTAGCACGCGCCTTAGTCACGGTTGTACCTGCTGTAGAGACATCATATCCATACACAACATAAACAAGATAATAATCCCGTTTATCATTTTTAATCTAATGTAAATGATAATTATAGTTTTAGAAGTTTAGTTTTTTGGAGACATTGGATCTATGGGCGGGTATTTACACATGTGCTATGGGGACCGGAGGCTATGCAGCTTTAAAGAGTTGAGTGCTCTCCTTGTTGAAGCCTCCGGTGACAAGAAGGCTGGCAGCTACTTCTGCTAACGCTAATAAACTTGGCAATCCAAAGAGGAAATGTTGCTAGCATTCTTGAGACCGTTCCCATGAGCTCACAGCTGGAAGACATTTTTATTTATAGGTTTTATTTTGTCTTTAATTAAGTTATGTTTCTTTCTTTTTTATGTAGTAAGTTATGTTATCGTTTGTTTACTTTATCTTAAAATTAAAGTTTTTACTTAATTAGCGCTTATTACTACGTACATATTATTTCTGTGATCGAGCCTGAGATGTAATGTACGCCGTGTGTGCAGCGCGGCGACGCGACGCCGTACTTTAATACGTGTGACATCGCCGCGCCGTGATACGGATGACGTTTCGAACGACCTACCGTGAATACGAGTAATAATAAAAGTTAGCTGTGTTCAAAGGTTGCATTACTAAGCAATAAGAATTGGCGTATACCTACAGACCTCTATTGACATGGTTTGTGATAACACCTTATATTAAGCTTGCAAATAAACATAAACTTGAATTACCTGAAATGTTCCATATCAAACTGACAGCAAAACCCGACCACAGTGAATACTCTTCTGAACATGTCGCGGCACTCGTAAGTCTTGGAGCGCCAAACACATGCCACCAGCATATCCTCACATGGCTTCTTAAGCTGTAAATGTAAGAAATAATCGTCTGTAGGTGAAGACTCTGGGTGAAGTGCGTCCACCTTTGGCCTTAACATTAATTAATATTAGGTGAGATGATGAAGGCCAAGTGTTTATCTGTGAATATTACTGTAAAGCATGAAACGACAAAATTACGTAAATATTTAAAAATAAACCTACTTAAAAGAAGAAGATTTTCTTAAATCGTATGTATATCTTTCAGTTTATGTATTGTTCCTTACGAACGGATTTTGAGGATTGACACTTGTAAGCCATTACTCGTCTAAGGATTTACGTTATCGTTGTTAAATATTTCAAAAAATCCAAGTTTAAAAAGCCGGTTAATTATTAATTAACTGTTTTTTTTATAGATAGCTCGGCAAATGACTCCATCCCACCTGATGTTAAGTGGAAATGGTGTCCAGACGTGAAGATAACTGATGCAGCGTGAAAACAAACGTAGCATCAGTTAACCTCACTCTGCTGGCCCACAAGGTACTTCTTTACGCCTCTTTTGAAAGACCCCATATCAAGAAGGAAGGAGAGAAAACGTGTGCTGGTAGACTATTCCATCTTTAGGAGGTGTGACAAAGAAACGAGTCACCAAATTTCTTTGTGCGTGATGAGATATTTGATCTTATATAAAAATACGAGAAATTTCTTACGATGTCGATTAAAGAATTAATGGTGATACCCAGATCTTCGAGTAAACGGTGCATTTTGGTCACAAACGGCGCTGGGTTATAGTTTACATTCTTCACATCACTAATGCTCTCGTAGAACTGATCAATTTGTTCTGAATGAAAACCACGCCTCAGCCTGTATAAAACATAATTTAATTATTAAAAAAAGGTACACAATGGTATGGTACAATTTGATTTAAGTTTGTAGCCATAACAACAATGATTGTAGCATTTTTGTGTTACAACAGTTACAAATAAGAGACAGCTCAGTTGTTGAGAATTTCGGGTAAAGTGCGAGTGAGAAGGTTCCACCTTCCATTAGGTCGTTTATCATCAGAAAATCTGCCATTCGCAACAGATGTTACTCGTTTAGCTATGCAGCTTTTGGCGACTCTATTCTACAGCTAAAAGACATCCTGAAACCCATTCAGTAGTAAGTAAATAAATTATGGAGTCTGCATTCAAAAGTGCTTATCAATTAAGTTAATTTCAGTAAGAAATGTTGACTTTAATATGAAAATGGGTCTTCCCATGTCACAAATAGTCAATCAAACAAAGTTTCCTAGTAAGTACATATATGATATAACACCTCTGCCGCATCGGGCTATCGTGGTTCGTTACAAGTCAACCTTTCGTTCGTTAGGTAGTTCCTAGAAATGTCCCTTAGTTTTGTAAGCTACTCGTAATGTTGGTGAGTCTTACAGATACTTACAAAATACTAGTGATGTTTTCAGTTTTAGGACCATACACAGTTTCGCTGTCGCACAAAGCGACTGCAGGAAACGGAATCTCCGACATTGAGTGATGCGTTGATTCCACCTGTGTGTAATTTTTATATAAACATAAATGCCATAACGGAAGAAATAATCATTAAAAATAATCGCACTAAACAGAACTTTGTACTCGAATTTCGAAATTACAGCAAAATGGCTACTCTTTTCGTCATTTCAAACAACTGGCATAGGCAATAAAAAAGCTTTAATGTTAAGCCGCTGCGCCAACGAGTTCTCAAAAACATAGAAATATGATACGAAAGTATACTTACGACAGTAAAAGTTGGGTCAACAACATACTTATTCCATATCATTTGGCTTAGGAAACTGCACAAGATGAGGCTTGCGAGTATAATACATCCCCACACCAAGTGGACGGTCCAGCTTGCGCTCTTGTAGAAGTAATAGAAGCCATGGAGGGTGCTGTGCTTGCAGAAGGCCTTGAGTTTAAAAGCGAATGTGCGCTTAAAATCTGAATACATCTTGGCTGATCTGAAGAGTCACATACGCGTAGCTTTGACCCTGAAACAAGATTATAGACAGAATTAAATCAGAGCGTAGACATAATAGATTAATGAGAAGTAATGATGATGAATTCCTGTCATCCATGTCCATCAGTTAAATTGTTAATTATGTTAGTATCAGTTAATCATGTTAGTATTAAATCGGCACGAGTCGCGAGTCAAAGACTTCGAGATATGCCTATTTAGCCGCCGAAACTGAAACGCATCACCTGAAGAAACCAGAACCATTGCGCGCCGCTCTTCCATTAGTGTTAGAGTATGGTCTGAAAACTTTTTGGTTGTTTTTGTACGGTGGGGTTTAAAAAACCTGGTCACAACCTTTTGGACAGTTTCCACAAACCTGTTGCTGTATTCGTCCACAATTTCGCAATCATTTAGGCACTCGAAGCGATTCTGCAATTCGAGCTGAAAGTTTTCGTAGCAGCACATCAGCCGAAACATCGACATTGGCTTTCAATGCTTCAATTGGGATTCCGTCATTCCCCAGTGCTTTACCACTTTTGATAGCTTTTGCTATCTCAGGCTTGTCAGGTAACTGTATGCATCAGCACACTGCATATCAATGAAGACATGAAACATCGTCAGATTGACTTTCCTCAATAGATTCCTCACCATCCCCTAGGCATTGGAATACCTCTGAGAAGTGCTCATGCCATTGATGCATCTGGTGATCTAGGGTGGTTAAAAAATCACCAGTTTTTGACTTTATGGGCCGATCTGAAGGCGGTTGGTTGCATAGTTCCTTTTCAGCACGGTAGAGTTCTCTAGTGTTTCCAGTACTGGCTGCCTGCTCAGCTCTCTTGGCTGTCAGCTCAGTTTGAATTCGTTTGTCACGTCTGGCACTGCGTTTGATGTTACCTTCGCACGAAAAGTACTCATAGGCTATGCTTTCTTTATTATCTTGATCTTGCGCAGCGTTTAGTTTGTTTTTGATAGCTTTCCGATTATTGATTTTCTTCCATGTGTCATTTGATATCCAGTATTTCCTAGTACTATCTTTATAGCCCATGACATTTTCACAGCATTTATGTAACGTGCTTCTAATGTGGTCTCATTGTAGCTACACCGATGTCCCTTCAATAATGCGAAGTGAAGGGATCGAAACCTTACCGGGTTACTAATATAGCCGATTGAGGCTTACTTCTCGATTTTATTTATGTTTTGTTGAACGTGGAATACTTAAACTTGGGTAGCGTTAAATCCCAATTAATTCCACCAATACGTATTATAGTAGGTTGTTTTGATATCGTTACGTAGGCATACCACAGTGTTTAGAGTATGTAATATGTTTACTTATATATTTATTTATTTATTGAGACAACAATAGCCATACTTAACTTTTAATTTTACTAAGACTAAACATATTCGGCTAAAAAGTTGTACACAGTAAAATAATAACAAAACCGCCCATAGTGCCTTTATTAGTTACATTTCAATTATCGTAATAAAAGCAAACCGTCACTAGCAGTATTGAATATTAAGGCAACCATAATAGTACATGCTTGATAATCTAATAAAACACATATAATTGACTGACTTACATTATATTTAACTGACCCAAATAATTAAAATGAAATAAACATGTAAATATATATAAGTTACGTATAAGTTAACAAGACAGATCTCACTTTGCAACTGATTTCAGCCCCACCATCAATAATCAATGTTTTAATAACAAAATTCAAAACAAAAATCTTTTAATTACCTACGGTTGTTAAAACAAATCAGAAGTTAGAATGTGGTGCGTATCATAAACAAATTTTTGTTTGAAAGCTTTCAAATTGACTAATGGAATTCCTAATAATCGTGTGTTGGTTAATTAATTTTCTCTTTGCTTGTATTTTAATACTGTCCGTTTGGATTAGATAGAAATTAGGCATGATGTTGTTTTAATTATTTAATATTTTTTTAGGATTTAGTTGATTACACTGGACTTGTTTAAATTCACATATATAAATTCAGCAATTCAGCACAAAAGTTTTATAGCTGTATTTTTAATATAATAGTTTTGTAATATTAATATACTGCATCCAAATGATCTTATAAAAATGGCTTGACCACATGACAATAATTACCAAAAAGACAAACATTGTCGCCCGTCGTTAAATGTTCATGTACAGGGTTTTTTTCAATGCCTTTAATATTTTATGACTATTTCATAAGTACACAAGAAATGCATAATTCAATTATTGAGCAGGTACCTATGTTATCGAAACGTTGTTGGCCGCTCTGTCAACCGCCGCCATTTTGCGTTCTACAGCGTACCTCAATGCAACTTATTTTTTAAATGCGTTTCATCAATTCATGATTGATGCATAGGCTTTTGGGAAGACCACCCGCTTCACTTGTCAGCCGAGCGTTGAGGCAAACAGACGTGGTCACACTATACGCCTACCTAGCAAGCGATCAGTGTTTCATTATATTCTCTAAATAGAGGATTCCACAGTGAGGTTTTACATTAACTCAATGAAACTTGGATGAGGTTGAACAGGTGGTCCAACTACTACACCACAGAGGCGGCAAAAATGTATGTCTGTCTATACGTAGATAGATACGCATGGATAGTGCGCAATCTTTGGTGGCTTTACTCTACATAGTATTGATTCAATTAGACAGCAAACATATTTAATATCTAAAAAATATATATCAATAGAGAAAACAAATACAAAAAAAATAGTAAAATTGATCCTGTATTTAGCCGAAAATACGTTGACATAATCAAAGAAGACGTCGGGAGCAGGTTGCATCGTTAATGGTTATATTCACGGTCACAATATTTGTTCAGCTCACTGCTAACCAGTTAGTAATCAAAGTTAAAACAAATTAGTAACACGGGTTCGTACACATCGCTACCAAATTGAATTGGACAACCAACTCAAATACAACGCCGCGCCGCGTCGCGCCCGCCGCACCGCCGCCGCCGCGGCGCCGTTTCCAGTATTCTATAGAAATATCCGTATTGTAACTATGTTGCCAAGACCACGTCCTACAAAAAAGAGTCGTTACGAAGATAAAAAATGTACGCGAGCAATTCCTCAAAAATGTTTCATGTTAAGTTTTTTAATTTTTTATTTATACGGAACTTTTGTTTACAGATAGGTATATTGTCATCTTTTATACTTATTTTTGTTTTATTTTACTTTATTTATATATTCTTCTTTGAGATAATTAAGAAAACACTAGTCGCAGTAGCCTATAATTATGAAAAAAATATAATTACTTATACACATTTGTTTACTTTTGCTTCTTCCTTAATGTTGGTTATTAACTCATTTAACCTGAAAGGAAAACGTAATTAAAGAAAATATTCCTTAATGAACAGCATAAGTTAAAAACAAAATTGTTTGGGTCTTAGAATTCATTAAGACATTGAATTGAATGAAAACTTGTTATTTTATTTGTTTGTACATTTCAAAGGCTTAAAAAAGTTTCTATCAAAGATGGCTAAAAAAAAGAATTTCAAAACACCCTTTGTTGTCACTAACATGAAGAGTGTTGTAGAGAACCTAACTACCGTGCACGGCACTGCCTGGTTTAGTCTTACAAAGGGAGCGGGTTTATGCCTCTGGACGATTTTGATGGCGGGCAATCTACTGCTCACCGCTGGATTTCTAATGGTTGTACAGAGAAAATATTATGATGACCAAATAGTTACTGAGGTTAGTAGATTCTCAAATTTTCTTTCCCCATTCGTCTGAAAAAAATTCGCCTATCCGTTCGCAGGAAATTTTTCTTTTTTATTATTCCTTTTCGAGTAAGCACGTAGCCTTCACCTCGCCTGATCTTTAGTGACGATAAGGTCAAAGGTGGAAGCGCATTTCACCCAGATTCCTAAATATCCTCTCTCTAACTGTCGGAGCACAATAATGCTATTAACATTGATGTCTAAATAAGATGTTGGTTGCTAGCCAGGCGGAACGAGCCCAACCACCATCCTAACCGAGTACAAATATACACCATCCGCTGAGAATCGAACCTGAGACGACTAGACCACGGAGAAGGTGAAGAGTGCCCCTAGTCGAGGGTGCCCACGGTGAAGGGCTTCTCTTACTCCACCTTAGGGCTCCAAGGCACTTCACCTCTTCTGTGGCTCTTCACCTCCACCTCAACTCTGAATTAGTTGGGCTGGGTTAGATAACCATTACTATGACCATGACCAAAAGTGGGCTTTGGGTCATGAAGGCATAAAGTCGCGGGCAAGAGCTGGAAGCAATTTTGTAAATGTTAAAGACAATTATATAAAGTAGTAGTCAAATAATCGTATTGCAAAACTTAAATATTTCAGATCAATAACTATTGCAGAGTGGATCAGGCGCCATTCCCTGCAGTCAGTGTTTGCAATTTTAATGTTGTGTCTGTGAGAGAAACCAAAAATATCCATCGCATTTTGTAAGTATCACTAGCGGTGTGTCATTTCAATACTATTTATTCTTCATAGAAGCTTGATGGCACGCCCGGTTTGCGATTACTAAGGTAGAACGACTTTCGCAAAGGCCGGTCATCGAAAAGGTGGGCAAAAATTTATCACCGGAGCTCCTCCGTGCTGCAGAAGGTACAGTTAATCCCGGTTGAATTAATAGTCTTTAACAACCACCAATCCGCACTGGGCCCACGTGGTGGCTTCGCTTTTAAAAATTGTGTACTAATTTAAATTAAAGCTACGTTAAGCCCATTGTCACCGGAGGAACAAAAACGTAGCTCGGACTTGTTTTATTAATGACTTGCAGTTTGCTCGCGACTTCATTTACGTGGATTTCGTATTTTTTCGTAAATACATGAATACGACGTTCCCAAATCAAAAATAGAATAATTATAGAAATGTTTATTTTGCATGCATTCCGCATACCACCGCGTTTGCGAAGACACGGCGGTTATGTGAGACTCCCCCAATACGGGGGGGGACCCAAAACTCAGGATGGATCACATCCAATGAAGCTTTGACTCTTAACCCCTTAAGTGTCCTATGAACGTACCGCGGTACATAAAAATTGAATGCCCCGCGTGTCGTGTGTACGCACCCCGGTTCATAAGACTTCGCTCAGATTGGTCGAAGTATTTTCACCGGTCCGAGTTGCCGTATACAAGTTTTGGTTGGCTGTGAATTTTCTATGGTTCGCATAGAATAAAATAGCATCGCTTGTGGGATTCGGACGGAACAAAATAATATCGAAAAAAAAATAAACAAAAGTGTCTGTGATTTTTTCTGAGACGTCAGCCATATTGGTGAAAGTTGTGTTGTTGTGATTTGTTTTGGATTTGTTGTTAAAATGATATCTCGACGTAAAAGGTGAGTTTTCGTATGATGCTTATTTATATTTACTGGAAACTTAATACAGATTTTTTATAATGTAATAGTGGCGTGGTAAAGTGGCAATTTAGATAAAACAAAGAGCAAGAAAAATTATGATCATCTGATTTTAGCTAACATTGTGTGTTGTCATGTGCCGTAATTTTCTTCATATCTTACTACTGTTTTGATAAAAGTGGTTATAAACACATATCAATATGTAGATTATTTCATCAGCAACCTTTTTTGATTTACGGTTAGACATATCAATAGTTGTAAACAATGTTATCATGTAAATTATTTCAAGTAAGAGAAAAAAAATGAGCAAATTACGGCCGCCATATTTACGCACTAGTACAAACAGCAAAAAAGTTATAACTAAAATATTTATTATTTTTTGTTTGCATTTGAATAATTAAAAGTAAATTATTTTATTGAAGATTATGTGCCTGTTAAAGTTAGTCAATCAACCGAAGTATTTTTTTTTATTATTGGTGATCTTTAGTTTATTATAACATACTTTTATATTTTTAGAGTAGCTCGATTGCGATCCGTGTCAACGGAAGGATCACGGGCGGATTCCCCTCAATTTTTAAATGCGTCGCAAAGGCCGTCAGCAGCACGACGTGCGCTTTTGATGGGCTATGCGTTGGAGAAATCCAGCGACCCAATCGTGGCATCACCAGAACGCCAGTAAGTGTCTATTATGTTCTGTACACACATTTTATTTATTTTGTTTGGTGAATAACTTGTGTTAAATTTTATTTTGTAGAGCCTTCTATGTCCAGCAAACTCCAGGTGGTTCTGTTAGATGCACCGGGGCGACAGCGAGCATTGCCAGAACACCTGGAGGCAATGTTCGATTTGCTACAAATGAGCAGTCACAGGCTCTCTGGTAAGACGATTTCCTATTTACTACCGGCACAGTTGAGGAGCTCGATGGCGCAGTGGTTAATGCGCCCGGTCTGCGATCGCTGTGGTTAAGCAACTTTCAAACTTTAAAAATCCAAACTGGTGGTAGATTCAGTAGTTTAATTAAACTAAATTGTATTTTATTATTATTTGAAACTGTTTTAGGCATGGCACGTCATCCCTGTGAAGGCTTATGAGAATATTATCTATGTACTTAAAAATATTCAAATGTTTTCTAAAAACAGTGATATTTACAATATAAACACTAGAAACAAAATTAAATTAGAAGTACCTCATACTAGTCCTCACAAAGTAATTAATTCATTTAGAGATCTATGTGTACGTTTTTACAATAAAGTTAAAATAATTTTAAAAAATTGAGTAAATAATTATAAGAGAAAGAAGCTTTATAAAAAGCTTAATAAAAAAATACTTATCTTATTACAGAAGACACATATATCTCAATTAAAAATAAAGTTTATACTTTTAAATGAATATTGTATTGCCCGGGTGGTTTATGGCTCGTTCTCTGTAACCATCCATAAGGAAGGCTCGTGCCCCAGCAGTGGGGACATAAAAACGAGCTGATAATGATGATGATATTGTAATCTTTTTTTTTTGTAAATGACGTTTCTTTTGCAAAACTGTGCAGTTTCTTGTGCTTATTCTTCTCTACAGCTAAAAGGCGTCCTAATTGGAAAATGTTTTCCCTACTTGTAAAACAATTTCGGGCGATCTAAAAGTGTTTATTATAAATATTCATTTAAATAGTTAATTTGTCTTTGTCTACTTTATCTAGTCTATGCAAAGGTTGCCTGGAAGAAATTGTATTTTAGTGATAAGATCACCGATTGTGTTTTTGTGCAATGGTAATAATATCTAAATAGTGTATAATAAAGTGTATTTTATACAATTTTATGTTTTGTCTTTTTTACCCCATTCATGAGAATCGCGAGGCTGTAATTTTCTTATTCAACTAATTTGGTAAACAAGCATATAACCCACTTGATATTTTTTATACCTTACTGGTATCACTTGGTTTTCACCTCACCTGATGTTAAGTGATGAAGTGCGCTTCTACCCTAGAAGCGCACTTCACCCGTGATACTCAACTACTGAAGCACTATCTTATATCTAGCTAGCAAAATTAATTAATTAATTAACTGACTTTGACTTTGACTTTGACTATGAAAAAATGCTACAATCATTGATGGTATGGCGTTATATTTAGATAAGATTGTGGTAGCTAGCCAGGCAGACAAGCAAGCCCAACCACCAACAAATAAAACCGAAAACACAAACATGTAGCCTGTGCTGGGAATCGAACTCAGAACCTCTGGGTCTGAGACCGGTGGTTTAACCACTAGACCACACGGGAGGCACAGATGAAAAACACTAAAGAACCACTTGTGTGTTGCCAACTCAATTGTTATGCCTCTGCAATAGATTTGATACTTCGAACCGAAACACGAGGATTTGTACTGGTCATGGTGTTCATAATAATAATAAATTTATTTATTTTCAGGCAACAAAGTTTTGACAAACAGGCACATAGATATATACCTTACAAACTAACATATATACCAATTTTAGTAAATAAAACTTATAGCTATGTTTGTATTCATATTATTTTATAATACAAACAATTCTCTTCATGTTCGATAGATCACTAATGTAAGTATGTAGGTATGTATTTTATGATTAAGTACTTATTATATTTTAATATAATGTTTATGATAACTATATAAACAAAGCCAGAATAATATAAAAAAAATTAAATATTTCTGAATAATGTGATTGATTTGGCAACGGTACTTTTTATGTCACTAAGTTCGCGGGCCGGCTACTAGTAATGGCGGCGGTTGTTTATTGTAGTTCCTAAGTGAAAAATCGTTTTGTGAGTGAAGTACAGTGTCAAAGTGTTTGTAATTTATGTGACCGGTGCGTAGTAGTGTAAGCTAAAAAGTCACTATGTCAGTTTTGTACTGTGTCGTACGTTTTTTGTTTTATCAAACAAGAAATTAGAGGTTAGATTGAAGATAAATTGATAACAAAAGAAAATCGTACCAGTGCCACCACCAGTAAGTCTTTATTGCCCATTCTAAGTAGTCAATAACGTACAAAAACTCATACAGAAAAGAAAGACACCTCATTCATGCCATAACCTCTTATAGTTATCACGCAATATGGTTTTTTCCATAGTCAAACAAAAAAAAGTGATTTATCGCAAAATGCCTGACACGTGAAGCCTTTTATTGTAAGGGGTGGCGGGCATGGGACGGGTTAAAGAGATTGGTGTCATAACAGTGGCGACTCAATTTATTTATAATTGTATAGTTCTTGTACGTTGCAATTCCCTAAAATACGGTTGAGCGAAGCGATGGCTGATTCATAATATGTCATGCTCATGAACGGGTGCCGTAGTTTAACTTTGTTTTTTCTTAGACAGGTTTTGACTTTAACTAGTACTGTACAACATTGTAAAAAATTAAACTGGTAAATGATGTTTTTGTTTTTGCAAACTTAAATATAAAATTTATTTATTTTATCTTTTTTATGTTTTTATTTGTGATGGAAAATGTCCTTTTGTGATAGAGCATTTTCCAATATTTTTTGACGCTGTAAAGGGAGAAAAGAGCTTCACACTTGCTGAGTTTCTTGCCGGTTCTTCTCAGTACAAGGTCTCCCGCCCAGAGTAGACTTACGAACCGATGGCATAATGACGTTCATAAGAGCTATTTGTAGCCTAAACTGAATAAATGTTGCTGAAACCTGAACTAGTTGATAAGGAATATGAACTACTCGAGGCACTAAGATGCCCGTTAGATTATTTCTTAGTCATATTACGAGATCCATTTGCCATCTTTGACACTTCGTATTTAATTATCAAAATTTTTCCGTACACTTTTAACATTAGTAATGTTCATTTTCAATTCACTGATCCACGAATTCACTAGAAAAAAACCACTGAAAGAAAACTTACACTAAAAGAGGGTAGGTAGGTAAAAACTGAAAAACGAACGGTAACACCGTTAATCACTTATTACAAAAGGACATGCATTTTTAAATCTGTTTCACCTTGTTTTAAAAGGTGAGTGTTATAGTATTCAAAACTTAAAATTTTTAGAAGAAACATTTACGTTACAAATATAATTTAGTTTTCTATAATATTGTAAAGAGAGGCTATAGGTATCTTCTCACTGGATACCCGTTGAAGCAGGTCCGGACGCCAATGAGGCAAACTAGCCAATGCCCATGGCATGCCTGTCTAGTGGGAGCTGTTGAGTGATGTCACATGTGCGATCGAGAGAGGGCTATATGGTAGATAGAGAGGCAAAGAGCCGGGAAGCAGATAGGGGCCTATGTCATATAATAAAGTTTCAAATAACGGTCTAGTGTTTAATATTAGATTAACTGGTACTTTTGTCAACAACAGCTTTTATAAAGATGACAGCCTACTGTAGAACTTTTCAATATTTCAGGTTACTCTACGATCGTACTGAGCAAGAAATCAATGGGTTCTTTCAAGCTTTGCCTTCACTAAACAGCTATGGCCTATACAGTGACAGAAAAGAAAACTTTACAGAAATAATGAATATTCTGAAACGACATTACTTCACAGTGGATACAATTATGGAAGAGGTAGGTACTTAATGTAAAGATCCCCATTGACGGGCACTTCATTTGGCACTCCACGCCACATCAGTGGACTATGTCGAAATACTTACCACACTCTAGGCGCCCCATCATTCCAAATTTAATCATATTGGCCCATATTCAAAGGCACTACCCTCCATCGCTTCACTCCATCACTCAAAATTTAATCGTATAACAACTTGGAACGGGTATAGCATCGCTCCGAGCGTTGGATTTCCAAACATTCCAAAATTTCATTTCATCTCTAATTTTCATCTCTAATTTGGAGTGATGGAGTGGCGCGAAGGATAATTTTAGTTCGCAATCAGTAAGCAATCAAGTCACGCGTACTCATAGCATTTTCATCCATTCATAGTTTTATTCAAATAAACATCTGTTTCATATCTTTTATCAGCTTATCATTTCTATCAGTGACTTTGTTTTTGTAGCGTCACATGAATGCTGACCATATATTTTGTGTAGCGCGCGTTACGGCGCGGTCGGGAGCCCAGTCGCACTTTATACCGGGTCCCGTCAGGTTCATTAGTTAGTAATTCGTAATATTTTGGAGTCGGATATAAAAATTAGATTTGTGTAATTGTGAAACATTTATTGGCGATAATAAGACTATTGTGAAGTGACAATATATCTAATTGAACATTTAACCCCAAACTTATCATTTATCAGTTTCCACCCACGCTTATAGAAAAGTGACGCGCTCTACGTAGCAACCAAATAGCAAAAAATAAATTGTCACATTTATGATTATTTACATATAATTTTACGCAAATATTGTTGCGAATAAATTACAAATTGAAAAAAGACAAAGTGTTGAAAAAATTCCACGAGCGGGATTCGAGCCCGCACCCCATCATGCCGGGTCAGGTGCACTACCAGCTGTGCTATCGTGGCTCAATCCAACTCGCCGAAATTAATCAACACTATCTACTTTTACTTTGTAAACCAAAGGAGCCATTCAGTGTCGACAACTACGTCATCAACATCAGATCTTAATATTGTTACAAATATCGAAAGCTGATCTTTTTGAGAATTAGACAAGCTAGATAGTGTTGATTAATTTCGGCGCTGGCTGCTAGTGCATTTGACCAGGCATGTCATGGGGTGCGGGTTCGAATCCCACTCGTGGAATTTTTTCAACACTTTGTCTTTTTTCAATTTGTAAGTTGTCACATGTCTTTTACTTTAATTAGCCTCGTTTAGTTCCAAAATTCACGAATGTCTTGCGGTGCTGTCAGCTTTAGAAATTTCCGGATCTTCTTAAAAGTTTAACTATAACTGCTGAGGTATCCGGTGTTCTTGTCTTCGGTTCATGCTACTCAATCTTTTAACAATAAGATACCGGAACACACAACTTGTTTCCATATGGTTTCCTACTTTGTCGAGGCCAAGGACACCTGGAGTCACTAACAACAGAGTGCCAGATATTTACTACAATGTTTTTCATATTAAAATGGTCAATAATTTAATCAATAAGTCAATTTTTATTATTATTATCTCTTTTATTTATTTTCTTTCTTAAAACTAGATTTTTATTATTATTATTATTATTTAAATGATTCACTACAATGTCTTGATTTTGATTGAATGCGGTGGCGACCTATAATTAAAAAGTACCTACCTAACTTTCGCCAAAACATGCATATTTTTTTTGTATTGGTGTATATTTTGTTGGTTTATTTAATTAATAAATAAATAAAATAAAATTAAAAAATAAATAAATAAATAAAATTAATATTTTGTTGTAGGTTCACCAGAAATGCGAGGACCTACTCCTGCATTGCAGTTTCAACAGGAAAGTGAAGAACTGCAGCGATGTGTTCCATTTAGTCAAAACGTATGAAGGACATTGTTGCACTTTCAACTATGCGGCTTTGAACGATGGCAGCGAGAAGTAAGTACTAAATTATATTGAAATTAGTAAATATCGAAATTGAAAATTGAAAAAACTAAGCCTGTGCAGGTGTATCCATTCTGGGCAATGAGGCGGAAGCTGAATGGGAGAACTCCACATAACCATCCTGCTTCCCCGGGCACGATGGTACTCGGGTGACGAGTTCTCCGCTTTCCAAAAAAAAAGTGAATTCATGCTATGCTAGCATTACAAAAGTACATAAAAGTACGCATTGGGCCGGCTCGCCCGGCGTAATACCACCCTCTCACGAATATTCGGCGTGAAATAATGGCACCTGGTGCCATTGTGTTTCGTCCGGCGAG
Source organism: Eudonia mercurella (assembly GCA_963082485.1). NCBI lineage: Eukaryota > Metazoa > Arthropoda > Insecta > Lepidoptera > Crambidae > Eudonia > Eudonia mercurella. The sequence goes on along the minus strand of OY720026.1, from coordinate 21,098,492 downwards.
TGAGGGTTCCGGAGGCCCCTATCCCCCCCCCCCCCCCCTCGCACTTGATATGGCAGCGAACTTAAATTTAGATTTACCCCAGGGGGGTACCGACACATCCAGTGTCGGAGAATCCCTCCCTGAGCGTCCTCGCTCAGGCTGCCCTACGTATTCTGGGGAGGGCAAAAGTCCGCTCGTGTCAAGGCATGCTGCAGGCAGTAGAAAGGCAAGACCTTTGGCACCCCCTCCTACGCTTCGCGTGGACTTCTGCAATATCAGGGGAATCCACTCTAATTTGAGCGCCGTCCATTACCACCTTGAGACGGAGAAGCCGGCCTTGCTCTTCCTCACCGAGACGCAGATATCCTCCCCTCCTGACATCTCCTACTTGCGCTACCCGGGATATAATTTGAAACATGCATTTGTGCCTCGAGCCGGTGTTTGCGCCTACGTCAGGGAGGATATGTGCGTCCGTCGCCTCGGCAATCTTGAAGATAGGGACCTCTCCATCTTATGGCTACACGTCGACTGCGGACACCATCCTCGCGTCTACGCATGCCTGTATAGGTCCCACAGCGGTAACGAAAGAACTGACCAACTCATCGAGAGCGTCCAAACGGCGACAGACTCCCTTCTTCAACGGATCCCTTCTGCCGAGATTGTGGTATTGGGAGACTTCAATGCCCACCACGTCGAATGGCTTGGATCACGCACAACTGACCACGCGGGTAGAGCCGTTCATGACTTCGCTTTGGCCTACAGTCTGACCCAGTTGGTAACCGAGCCCACGCGGGTTCCAGATGTGGAGGGCCATGCATTTTCTTTATTGGACCTTCTGCTGACCTCGCACCCAGATGGCTATCAAGTTTCTGTCGATGCACCACTAGGCTCATCAGACCACTGTCTGATTCGCAGCACTGTGCCTCTCACAGAAACTTTAAAAACGCAACCAGCGGCTAGCCGTCGGGTCTGGCATTATAAGTCAGCGGACTGGGATGGGATGCGAAGTTTCTTTGCGTCCTACCCATGGTGGCGAGTTTGCTTCTTGCTGGATGATCCTGATGTCGCCGCCGACTCTGTCGTTGATGTGATACTGCAGGGAATGGAACTTTTCATTCCAAACTCTGTGGTTCCCATTGGCGGCAGGTCCCAACCCTGGTTTAGTCGCTGCTGCAAAATGGCGTCTCGCCGAAAGCGACAGCATTACCAAGCCTGGGCTAATGCGGTGTCATCAAAGGATCCAAACACCAGCGTGCTCAGAAAGAGGTACAACTTTGCCGCCAGGTCCTTTAAGAAGGATATTGCCAAGGCGAAGTCATCATTCATAGGTAGAATTGGCGAGAGGCTAGTGCGTCTTCCTTCCGGTACGCGTGCGTTCTGGTCTCTCGCCAAAGCTATCTTAGGGAATTTTTGTCAGCCGTCCCTACCACCATTGCACAAGACCGATGACTGTCTGGCTCATACAGCAAAGGAGAAAGCCGATCTCTTGGGCACTCTTTTTGCGTCAAATTCGACCTTGGACGATGGGGAAAAGTCGCCACCAACCATACCGCATTGCGCTAGTTCTATGCCAAACGTTCGGTTCCTGCAAAGGTCAGTTCGTAAGGCTCTTTTTTCCCTTGACATCCATAAGTCGAGTGTGCCTGATGCAGTCCCTCCCATTGTGCTTCGGACGTGTGCTCCTGAGTTGGCGCCGGTTCTAACGCGCCTCTTCCGGCTCTCCTACACTACTAGCGTTGTCCCGAGTTCTTGGAAGACAGCCCTTGTCCACCCGATTTCCAAAAAAGGCGATCGCTCGGATCCGTCCAACTACAGGCCTATAGCCATCACCTCTTTGCTCTCCAAAGTAATGGAGTCCATTACAAACTGCCAGCTCTTGAGGTACCTAGAAGAGAACCAGCTACTAAGCGATCGCCAGTATGGTTTTCGCCGCGGTCGTTCGGCTGGTGATCTTTTAGTGTACCTCACTCACCGATGGGCGGAGGCAATCGAGAGGAAAGGGGAGGCACTGGCAGTTAGCTTGGACATAGCGAAAGCCTTCGACAGGGTATGGCACAGGGCTCTTCTCGCTAAACTTCCATCATACGGGCTTCCTGAGAAATTGTGTTCGTGGGTCGCCAGCTTTCTTTCTGGGCGTAGCATCAAGGTCGTAGTCGACGGTTCGTGCTCTGACATGAAGCCCGTGAATGCTGGAGTCCCGCAGGGGTGTGTGTTGTCCCCTACTCTGTTTCTTCTGCACATCAATGACATGTTGCATAACAACAGCATTCATTGCTATGCGGACGACAGTACTGGGGACACGCTCTACACCGGACGAGCTAATATTTCTCTGGAAAGCGTCATCGAGAGCCGGAATAAACTTGTGACTGACACCGAGAACATGTTAAGTCATGTCTCGAATTGGGGCCGACGTAACCTCGTCCATTTTAACCCCACCAAAACACAAGTTTGCGCATTTACCGCAAAAAAACATCCCTTCGTCGTACCTCTGAACTTTGAGGGAGCTCCCCTTGATACCAACCCGACTATTGGAATCCTTGGCGTCGATATTTCGAGTGACGTTCAGTTTCGGGGTCATTTGGAAGGTAAAGCTAAATTAGCTTCGAAAAAACTGGGTGTGCTTAACAGAGCGAGTCAGTATTTCACGCCGGCCCACCGCTTACAACTGTACAAAGCACAGGTCAGGCCACATATGGAATACTGCTCCCATCTTTGGGCTGGAGCACCCCAGTACCAACTCCTTCCATTTGACCGTATTCAACGCAGAGCTGCTCGAATTGTCGACGACATGGTTATTTCAGGTCGGCTCGATCCACTATCTCTTCGGAGAGACGTTGCGTCTCTCTGTATATTGTACCGCATATATCATGGGGAGTGTTCAGAGGAATTGTTCGGCTTGATCCCTACCGCTGCTTTCCTTCACCGCACTACACGCAATCGACTGTCATTCCATCCACATCACCTTGATGGATGGCGGTCTACTACTGTGCGTTTTTCGCGAAATTTCTTGCCTCGTACTACAGTGTTGTGGAACCAGCTCTCAACGGCGGTATTTCCGGACCGTTACGACCTCGGAATCTTCAAGAAACGAGCCTATTCCTTCCGTAAAGGCCGGCAACGCGTCTGCGATTCCTCTGGTTTTGCGGGTGTCCATGGGCGGCGGTGATTACTTTCCATCAGGTGACCCGCCTGCTCGTTTGCCTCCTTCTTTTATAAAAAAAAAAAAAAAAAAAACATAAAATCACTGTGCCTATTCCGATCCATGCTATTTGCACACTTTAGTCACTTAAAACCTAGTACCAACCTCTCTTGTTCTTGAGCCCGATAGCGCAGTGGTTAGTGCGCTTAGTTTGCGATTGCTGAGGTAAAGCAACTTTAGCAACGGATGGGTGACTAAAAACTTATAGTCTCGAGCTTCTCCGTGCTACAGAAGGCACACAAAGCCGTTGGTCCCACCTTCATTAGCAGTCGTTTATAACCATCAATCCGCACCAGAATAGTACCAAAGCTTGGGACCACAAACGGCAAGCATCGAGCAAAGTATAAACCCTATACAATGGAACGTTTACTGACTGATAGTTAACTGTAAAAGCTATTTTCAGCCCGTTATCCCTACACGACGAAGACTTCGATTACTACTACGACGATGCAGATGACAAAACAACAACGGCACGCATGGTTGCCACCTCCGAGTCCGGGAGGTAAGCCACTTTAATTGTATAAGTCTAGAGTTTATTATTCTTTAATTTGTTCGTCTGCCGTGAATACAGAATATAATTTTATTTGTGTGTTGGCGCTGATACAGTGAGAGGCAGTGCTTGCACATATCAAAGGTTAATTAATTATGTAATTGTAACACAATAGTGATGGATGCAATTTATTAAGATTATCTTTATTTATATTATTTTTTGCTCGCGGCATTGCTCACGTGGGCTACACGACTTGTGATTGTTTGTAATAAAAGCCAAACATATTAAAGGTAAATTTAAGTAGGGATAATCCTGAAATTCTTCATAATTTATAACCAGGCCAAATACCAAAATGTAAGGATTTATCTTTAAAATTTACAGATTTTCATACAAACTTTCTATCTCTACTTCACCTCTCTAGGGGATGTTATTCGAAAAATTCTAATACACGTATTTCTTTATTTTTATTGAAAAATATTAATATCGATTTAAATATTACATTTTGTTCTTACTTTAAAAATGTTCTTACTTACAAAGTTTCTGAGACAAGTCATTCTTTATTTCTTTTCAAAAAAGCAATTTCATACAAACTTTCACCCCCTAATTGACCCCTTTAGGGAATGATTTCCATAAAATCGGATGGAGTAGAAATTAGGAGGGGGGAGGGGTGAGAGATGGGCCTCCGGTACTTTCACTCACCAGACGCAACACAACAGCAATGAGTGCCATTGTTTCACGCCGATATTCTGTGAGAGGGTGGTATTACGCCGGGCGAGCCGGCCCATTTCGTGGCTCTACCACTCAGACAGTGTCACTCATTTAGCACCACCCAGGGGTCACGTGTAGGGTCTCAAGGGTAAACCTACGGACGCGAGTAACTGTAACCCCCAGTTTTAGGTACTTTCTGCTTAACAGTCGAGTGTTCAATTCCCAACGGAGTATAAACAATTTTGTAATCGGTTCATTCGATGATAGAATATACCATTTTTTCTTAGACTCTTAGTATCATTAGTTAAAAATTATGTCACATTTCCAGTTCACTCCAACAACCAGGACTAACGGCTTAACGACTCAAGATATTTTTAGCCGATCCGGCGTCGGGCTATAACAGCCACGATATTAAATATTGAAATTAAAATTAAAAAAAATTAAAAGTGTCGCTAGAAGTGTTTCATTCAACTTACCTTATTTATGCATGAGTGTACACAAAATGTTGGCGACTTGTTGCCACGTTAAATGGACAAGTTAATCATTATTATAAATAATTTAGTTAACAATTTATTTCTCTACACTACATCAACTGTTTGTTTGTTCATTGTCCCTTGATAATTGTAACACAAACATACCTTAAATGGAATACAATAAAACTCTGTTCAAAGTCAACAGAAACTAAAGATAATATTTCAGCCAGAGGCTTTTAACGGGTTGGTCGGAATAAATTAAAAATTGCGCAGCCTCTCCATGCTTGGTGGCAATCCTGTTCAGTACTGTCATGTCTATTAATTATCTAAATAGTTGTATTTAGAAAAATCCCTGAAGAAATAAAATGGAATAGCCCCGGCTGACAAAGAGCAGTGGCTTTATTTTTAATTTGAAATGGTATTTCTAGCTACAACTCTCATTTAATTCTTGCTAAGTGATAACTAAGTGTACCTGGTACCACGGTATTCTCGTCCCGGTCAGCTTTTTTTCCTTACGTGAAAATACTTGGCTTTCATTTCAGACTGAAATCACCATAGTCACGTGATACTATTTAACTATGACTTATTTCGGAAGAACGCGCGAATACATCAGTGTGATTTTCCAATACTTTTGCCGGCTTGATTTGATTTATAGCTGGAGCACACCAAATGTCGCTGTAGTTTGGAGCGTGTCCAGTTGCGGTGCAGTTATAGTGCAATTGTAGAGCAGTTTCAGAGTAGTTGCAGTGAAGTTGCAGTGAAGTTACAGTGCAGTTGCAGTGCAATTGCAGTACAGATGAAATGCAGTTGCAGTGCAGTGCAGTTGCAGTGAAGTTTCAGTGCAATTGCAGTGCAATGGCAGTGTAGTTGCAGTGCAGTTGTTTTTCTTTTATTAACTAATTAACTAATATTATAATATTAGCTAATTCAAATAATAACCTTTACATAACACAATTCAAATAAAAATGTCTTACAGTAAAATTTGTATAATATTGTAGGCTTTCCGGACTGTTCGCGGTGCTAAATGTGGAGCCTGACCAGTACCCGCCGTGGTCTCACGTACCATACTATGGAGCAAAGGTAACGTATCAGTCTTTGGAGTTTGTTAATGACAGAGAACCTTAAATGTATCAGGCTAAGTTTTATTGTATTCACCTAACCACGCACTAAGGCAATCGATGCGTCAATTGGTAAGTGATCACCGTAACCTATTGACAAACGTATCAGCATTGGTTTACCATATGCCTTTACTTTAACCGTCTCTGTGGTCTAGTGGTTAAGACCACCGGTTTAGACCCAGAGGTGCCGAGTTCGAGTCTCAGCGGGGGTACATATTTGTGTACTCGGTGTGGTTGGTGGTAGGACTTGTTTGTCCGCCAGCTACCTCCATCTTATCTGAATATGTTGCCATAAAATCAATGTTTGTAGCACTGTTGTGTACCGGCAGCTAGAGATAAGATAGCCAGTGCCTCAGTAGTTGAGGATTCCGGGCAAAGTGCGCTTCCACCAATTGCTCTTATCATCACTTAACATCAGGTGAGATCAAGGAACTGTGCTTACCCGTAAAATATTTTAAAAGAAATGCGTTCCTGATCCTGAGATCTTTGGTTTTATGCCTTATTGCTTAAATAGTATACTAAAGCCAGCCGTATTTTTAATGCGTTTTATACGAATTTGAGTCGTACGAATACGTATGGAACACGGAGCTCAATGGCGCCGTGATTAACGAGGCCGGTCTGCGATTGCTCAGGTTAAGCAACTTTCGCGAAGGACGATCATCGGATAGGTGACCAATAATTTATCATCTCGAGCTTCTCCGTGCTTCGGAAGGCGCGTAAAGCTGTTGTCAACAACCACAAATCTGCACTGAGCCCGCGTGGTGGTTTATGGGCCGTTTTTGCAATCCATCCATAGGGAAGGCTCGTGCCCCAGCAGTTTGGATATAAAATGAGCTGGTGATATGAACACGTATTGTTACGCACGATACATCGCACACTAGTCGTGTACTGTAGCAACCGAGACTCCTTGCTCGGGCATGCTTACTGGCAGTCACCGTGGCCTGCATTCAAACGTAGTTTAAGAAGAAGGATGGAAGAAAAAAAAAGAGCATCGCGGACATTCTTTGACGGGCCGCGACTACGAATAGATTATTATTGTTAAATTCTTTAAATTAATACATATATTTAAAACGATAAAGCGTAGTTCTTCAATAAAACCCCCGGTACCTCAAGTTACGATCCTTCTGATTGGCACAGTACAGACAACACATCATCAACCTATCCAAAACTGTCAAATTTCTTCAATAAATTGTTCGCGCCGGAAACGCGACGGTGCACTCATTCAAATAAAAGATACGCCGCACAAGCCGACGGCGGAGCTAGTGTGCTGACGGACCGCACGACCTTCACTCAGCTGCATAGACGTGCAGCGTGCATTCAGTCATTGAGTTCTCACCGATCGGCCCGCCCGTGACGTCGCGTTATACCATCAGCTCTCCGCTCCAGAACCTTCTAGAACTACTCGTGAATTGCCTTCCCGGCAGCCGATACATAAGTCATGTTTAACTATATTCCATCATCATTACCATATGTACATGTATTTAGTGTGCGAGGGCGTAGCTACTGCTATATTAGCCTCATCAATGACTAGCGGGGCACCGCGGTTTCAACCACGGTAATATAGCCTATAGCCTTCCTCAGTAAATGGGCTATTCAACACAAAAGTATTTTTTAATTCGAACCAGTAGTTCCTGAGATAAGCGCGTTCAACCAAACAAACAAACTCTTCAGCTTTATAATATTAGTATAGATTCGGGGCCACAGGGCTACAGGGGCCCCAAACATGTAAGAGCAAAAATTCGCAAAATGTTATCCACAATCTCACATTTATTTTGCCCCCGCCCCCCACCGATTTTTTATACAGGGCCCGTCTAAGGCAAGCTACGCCACTGCGAGGTACCATAGTAGTCGGAGGATAGGGACATCCTTACGATCCCTATCATCACGATATGTATCGTGCATATTTGTACGAGTCCGTACGTCTCAAATTCGTTAAAAAAAATCCCTGCTACTGGGTAGCCTAATAGATAAAATGGTGAATAAACTATAAGGTTCAAGATTTACTGTGGATCTCTAAAAAAGGGCGCCATGATGGCTCACGCGGATTTCAATCGTATCCTAATAACGTCGTAAACAACATTGACGCAGCTCGTAATAAAGCCCTAATTGCACGAATGGCGACACCGACGACGGAGAGATTTTCTTTTTCTTTATTTGTTTTGTTCTGGACAACAGACGGTCGTATACACACATGAAACTATCTGGACTTGGATCCAAACTCCTCGGAAAATCTACTATGGAACGGGGACATGAACCAGCGCGTGATGTCATTCCCTCTAGAAAACCTCTGAAAGTGTTTTGTTTCACCCGGCTTGTGATACCCTTTAAATTTTGCCTAATAAAATTAATTTATGCCTTTTTAAAATTATATGTAGTATGAAAAGTTTTCTTACTGAAAGAGCTCCACTTATAGCATACAATTCTTCAGTAGAGAATCTACGCCGTTTAAAATACATCACTTTTAACAGGGATCTTTGGGACCTTTCTAGTTCAAAAAATTTTGTTTTGTTTGCCCCGCCCCATATAGGAAGACAATATGTTAATACTGACTGTACTAATGCAATGTAAATTATATTCAATAAAGTTTTATTTTATTCTGGCTAGATTGTGTTTCAGTATTAGCTGGTACCACATGTCTTAAACTTTTAAAAATCCAATAAAGTATATGTTTTTAAATCGTGTGTATCTTGGATCAGCACAGAGCACAGACATCGTTAAAAACGCCTTCATATTGACTCCGCTTAGTGGATTATTTTTGATTATTTTTTGTTTTTATATAATTTTAATTAATTTCAATTTGTGTTCTATTTTTAACGTAGCATAAGGTAGTCTTACTCATATGACTCATATGGCTGTAATCTGTCTGTGTACCTACCTGTTTTTAGGTCTAATTCAACTTCTTATCTTACGGCACGACAGTTACTACAGAGTCTTCATCTTATATCTAAACACATCGCCCTGAAGAACACAGAATAATACACACATGAATAATAGCAACTAAGGAGCTCGTGCCCTAATAAACCAACAAATATGCCTAATACTTGACCTAACTTATGTTACCAAGGTTATAATATTAGAGTGTAGCTTGGCGATTCAGAGGAATTGTTGCCAGCATTTCTGGGACCGCTCCCATGAGCCCACAGTTGGAAGACATATTTTATTGTAGTTTTTAATTTGCTTTTTTTCTTTGATTTTTTTAAAGTTTAGTTATGTTTATTTTTGTGGTGTATAATATTGTATAGTAATACTCCTGTAATACACAATGTAAATTTTTGTTAATTATTTAATAAACTACCATCATTTTTACCAACTCTAATTTCAGTGAATTTGATTTAATTTGATTAATTGTCAGCAAAGAGATTAATAAAAATAAAAGAAAGATTGGGCAAATATCTTATGACAAAATGAAAAAACTTAATTACAAATCGGAAATTTCATACCATATTACATTACGTAATTTTTTGCGTCTTACACGTGTCTTCTATTTTTTTTATGACCATAAGACGTTTTCTTAGATATATTTTCTTTTGAGATTTTACGGTATATCAATTAATAAGTAGATAAAGGTAATTCAAAAGATTATACAAAATTTGCCAGATTCCACATCAAAACGAAATGTTTTGATAATAATAAAAATAATAATGTCAAAAGTTTTATTTTTGACATTAATATATTATTTGTGTTTGTGTTATTTAATTTATATATTATTGAATCTATAAAAGTAGATTGTTTTTTAAGCTGAATATTTATAATATAAGTTAAGTTCAATGTATTTTATAATTTTCTACTTTGCTATCGAATTGGGAACTACTGTAATGATAATATGTAGTATTAAGTTAAGTTAAAAAAAAAGTCTGTAATGTGACCTGGAAACAAAATCATCATCATGTTTATATGATTTTTCTTAAAATGGTAAAATTGATTCTGTTGCTTGTTAGTCAAGCAGTCTTCATCTAAAGTTTGCAGCTCAGGCTAGTTCTTACTTCGATCTTACGGATACTCATCTGTGATCCCAATGACAACCCAGAAACAACACTAGCATACAATTACCTCTCAACTGGAGAGATGATAGACATAAAAGTGGCATCAATGGTGTTGGAAAACGGAACTCACGTTACAGAGATCTATCTTACATCTGTCCTTTCTATCTTACAGATACTCATCTGTGACCCCAACGACTACCCAGAAACATCAGTAGCATACAATTACCTCTCAACCGAAGAGACTCTAGACATCAAAGTGACACCAATGGTGTTTCAAACGGAAAACGCGCTGCGGAGATTAGAACCTGCGAGACGGAACTGTTGGTTCCACGACGAGGTGCCCTTGGAGCATACTGAGAGATACAGCTTCGAGACATGTTACAGTGAATGCAAGATGGCTACGTTTCTGGAGAATTGTAATTGCGTGCCTTATAAGTATCCGCGGGGTATGTGATATTAATAATACTTATAATCTTTATTTATTCTAACAATCCGAGTATACAAACATGTGACTGCCGCTGGGAGTCGAACCCGGGAACTCTGGGCCTGAGACCGGTGGTCTTAACCACAAGACCACATAGGCGGTTAAACAATTTACTTATTTATTATAAAACTACTTGTAAACTTTTATCATTTTCGTTGTATCCTTAATTCTTTTTTTTCTTGTTCATTATTACTATTAATATATTTCGATACAATTTAATCATATTTTTTATATTAATAAAACGATTTTTAAGCCTGATATCGGGGATCATGTTCTGGTTATTGATAAAAACTTAATTTAAGATCGAATGTCGATAACATTGTTTTTGATATTAAAAAATAAATTGGTTTATGAAGTAAAATGAAATTAATCATTATTCTTTTGAATCCTCTCAAAATATTTTCCATACCACCCATTCAAGGATAAAAGATGTCAAAAACACAAATGATGAAAAAATTTCAACGAGAAGGATTTGAACCTGATTTGAACCTGGAGTCGACGTCGATTTACTCATTTAAGAAGCGCGTAAAGGAGTACTATTTTTCCGGTTGAGTGTGTTATAGTTATTGTATATATGTTTAATTTGTGTCGTAACTATTTTATACTTTGTTTGTTTCTTTTGTGCACACTTTTTCTACCTATCTTTGTGTCTTCTCCTTCTACGGGCCTGCTGGAAGAAATTTCAATGTGAAATAAGCAGCGCCCTTGCACTTGTCCATTCTTACTATGTTCTCTAATTCGTTTGTGTGTACATAAATTATAAATAAATAAATAAATAAATAAATAAACCTGCACCCTTCTGAAATTCCGGGTCAGGCGCTTTTTCAATTGAGCTATCGTGGTTCTAACCAGCCCGCCGAAATTATTCAACACTTTTTACTTTGAAAAAAAGTCAAATCCTGCTCGTGGAAATTTTTTCAACATTTGTATTTTTGTAATTTGTTCGCAACAAAATTTGCGTTAAAAATGATTTGAACATTTATAAAAGATGTCGTTGGAAGCATTTTCAACCCATGCTGTTTTTTTTTCTGTGTAAGACATTTTATAGTAAGCTTTTTATAAGCTTTTCTGGTTGGTTTTAAATTTATTAATATCTAGGTTTTGAGTATGATATGGAACTTTATTGTAAAAACGTACACAATGACCTCTAAATGAATGATTTCCTCTGTGAAGCCTCGTGAGATTGTTCTTAGTTGTAATGTTTACATTGAAAACGTGCGATTCACAATGTTGTACAAAGTAAACAAAACTTACATGATAAGTATTAGTATTGACCTTTTAACGGGTCAGATACAATCACGCTATTCTAATTGGCAAGGAGGAAACCTGATCAGAAATAAGAATAAGAAGCGTAATATGGGTTTCGGCCGAAACGATCAACGGGTGATCTTCTAGCGTACGTTGCACATCTCTGGGGTGAGGCTATTGACAAGCGTGGTGAGTCGATGGCTGTTAGCCTTGACATAGCCAAGGCTTTTGATCGGGTCTGGCATAAAGCTCTTCTCTCCAAGCTCCCGGCATACGGTCTGCCTGCTCAGTTCTGCAACTGGGTCGCTGGCTTCCTACATGAGCGGAGAATCCGTGTCCTGTCTGATGGATGCGCTTCGCGGTTCATGTCAGTGAACGCTGGTGTCCCTCAAGGTTCCGTTCTGTCCCCCACGCTGTTCCTTCTGCATATCAATGATATGCTTCCACTTGGAAATATTCATTGCTATGCAGATGATAGCACAGTGCATGGGGGATATAACGGTCACCCAGCGGCCGGGCGGGTCGAAACCGAAGTTAACCGAGTGAATCTTGTCATTGAGCTCAATCGGGTATTGGACCTCATATCTAAATGGGGCACTAATAATCTTGTTGAGTTCAATGCCAAGAAAACACAGGTGTGTGCGTTCACGGCAAAAAAGTCACCATTCCTTCCCCTTCCAACTCTTCAGGGTACATCTCTAAGCCTGCAGAGCAGTATCAACATGCTCAGTATGACGATTCGCTGCGATCTAAACCAAAGAGACTACATCGAAGCCGTGATCAAAACAGCCTCACGAAAACTCGGTATTCTGAACAGGGTGCGGCGATTCTTTACGCCTGACCAGTTGTGCCTTTTGTACAAGACACAGGTACGGTCTTGCGTGGAGTATTGCTCGCACATCTGGGACGGTTCCGCAAAGTACCTTCTCGATGCTTTGGACAAATTGCAGCGTCGCGCTGTACGCATTATCGGCAACGCAGAAGTCACAAATACTCTCGAAACTCTGCAATTGCGTAGAGATATTGCGTCACTCAGCGTGTTTTACCGCTTATACCATGGCGAGTGCTCTGAAGAACTCTTTGACCTCATCCCTCCTTCTCCCTTCCTCCATAGGAGTACGCGTGCTGCTCTCCGGAGTCACCGCTTCACTGTCTCAAATATTCCATCACGCACTAAGAAATTTGGTGACTCATTTATTTGTCGCACTTCCAAAACATGGAATAGTTTGCCTGCACACGTTTTCCCTCCTTCCTATGATATGGGGTCCTTCAAACGAGGCGTGAAGAGGCACCTTGTGGGCCGGCAGAGTGAGGGTAGCTGATGCTGCGTTATTTTCACGCTGCACCAGTTGTCATCGCTTCTGGATTCCATATTCACTTAACATCAGGTGAAATGGAGTCATTTGCCGTGCTACGTATAAAAAAATTAAAAAAAAAATCGTCGATCGACCATCAGGTGGCCGATAACAATTAAAATTCTATTGTGTTTGGTATAACAAGTAACAAGTAACATTACAACAGCATTTTTAAAACTGTATAACAAAAACAGAACTTGTAGCTTGGCTATGCAAAAGTAAAGCTAAAAAAGTGAATCCCACACTAGGAAATCCTGATTTGTGTGCTTCCTAAGCCATAAAGCAAGCGGTAAACGACAAAACAAAGCAGATAGAAATAAATAATCCTAAAACCATATACTATGGTTTACATAAATAAACTAGAAAAAGTGAGTTGTGTGGGTGAGTGTTTGTGTGTGTGTGTCTGAGTGTGAGTGTGTGTGTGTGTAAGATATTGTGTGATTGCGTGTGTGTATATGTGAGAGCTGATTATACGAGTGGTGTGACCAGCTTTTCCGTTTCCTGGTAAGTCATGGAAAGGAGTTGTAAGGAAATAAGTTTCTTGGCTTGGTTGACAGTTGCAGTCTTGAAGTTGTAACACTAAGCCATTATAGCCAAAAGGCAGCAAGTGTATCGGCTGCCGGGAAGGCAGCCGGTCTTGTGAAAGCAGAGGTACTTGGTCTTCGATGCGTTTAAGGTGAGCAAATTATTATTGAGCCAGTTCTTAAGTTTGGTCATACCAATTTCTGCTTTTTGAAATGTGTCAATCCACGATTCCCCATGGAATAAAGCTACTGTGTCATCAGCGTAGCAAACTACTTTTGCTTCTGGGGGTACTACGTCGTGGATATCATTCATGAACAAAATAAAAAGGGTTGGACCGAGAACGCTACCTTGCGGTACACCAAAAAATATGGGTAGTTCGTCGCTGACAACCTCACCCACCCTCACACACTGTCGTCTATCAGATAGGTAGCTGCGAAACCAGTCCAGCGGCAAGCCTCTGGTACCAACGTTCTCTAGCTTGTTTAGTAGCAGTTTGATCGGAACAGTATCAAAGGTCTTAACCAGCCCCCCAACCGCGTAACACTCTCGCTTTCGATCGCTTTGTAGGCGAAGCCCTCACCTCGCTCTCTAATATAATATCGAAATATAATATCGAATAATATCGAAAGCTATAGCCTATAGCTTTCGATATTGCTTTCATATTGCTTTCGAAATGTCAAGATGATGCCTCCTCCTCGCCTCGCCTTCAAAGCGATCGAAGGCGAGAGTGTTAGGCGGTCGACCCCCTGATCCAGGAAAACATCGATGCCTTTGCTACCGTGGTCAACTTCTTTGGAAATTACCTCCACGACATTCATCACCGCTTGTTCAGTTGAGTTCTTCTGTCTGAATCCAAATTGTTTAGTAGACAACAGCTTGTTCTGCTCAAGATAAAGCATAAGTCATTTATTTACCGTCTTTTGCAGAATCTTGGAGAAGATGTTAAGTAAAGAAATGGGTCTGTAATTCTGAGGATCATTTTCTGGTCCGCTTTTATAGATTGGAACAACCATGGCTTTCTTCCACAAATGGGGGAAAGTACCAGTGGTTATACTGAGGTTGAGTATGTGCGCATTTCCGCTTTGATAGCTTTAATAAGCGACGATCTAAAACCGTCAAAGCCAGCAGCACCTTTAGCTGTGTTATTACCAGGTCCACTTCGAATATGTCGGTAGGCTGCATAAAAAAGGAGTAGGGTACAGAATTTCTTATTTTGTGAATTTTTTTAAATATGTTTTCTTGAGAACTGCGCATTCGGTTGAGCTGTTGTTTCACTAGTTTTTCACCAATGTTTGCAAAGAAATCGTTGCAGCAATTGATAGAATTAACTGCATCCCCTGGTACAATTTCGCTGACTTCTAGACCAGAATTACTCTTGGTGCCATTATTGCTTTATTTATCGCTTTCCAGAGACCTTTCGGATTATTCTTGTTTTCAGCCAGTTCTTTAGATTCGTATTCTATCTTTAAACGCTGCTGAAAGTCAATTAGGTAGTTCCGGTATATTTTATAGATAAGTTCCTTTACCTTATCAGTGGGACGTTATTTACAGTCTAAATGGAGCCTGTCTCTATGCCGCGAGCACCTCAATAAACCAGGGGTCATCCAAGGCTTTAATATGCGTTTTGACTTGCTAACAATTATCTTTGTAGTAGGTTTTTCGACTACAGTGGATAATATTGCTTCAAAGTTCGAAGAGGCAGCGTCGACGTTTTTTGCCAGCATGACAGGTGACCACTCTGTTTGTTTTAGTTCCACGACAAGCACTGTGATCGGTAATAGAAGTCTATGCGACTAGACCAACTGAGTCATTTTATTTGCATTTGATGAAAATATGATCTAAGCATGTTTTTTCTCTAGTTGGAGCCGTTATAGCTGGTAACAAACTGAACTCTGCCAGCATATCAAGGTATTGCGAAGTGTCTCCGTCACTTCAGTTGAGGATGTTAATGTTAAGGTCTCCAGCTAGGATAAGAGACGTTGCAGTTTGATATTTCTTTAGCACAGAATGAATTGAATTTAGAAATATAGATTTATCAGAAAACGAGAGGGATCTATACAAGGCCAACACTGAGCCTATATTTGCTACTTCGATGGCTAAACCCTCCGCTTCTGCTAGGTTGAGTTCTTCAACCGTAGCCTTCAGAGCTTGTCTTGTGTAAACAACAACGCCTCCCGACCTGTTCTGCTTGATAGCGGTTTGGAACGTATCATACCTGGGAATCTGTCCAACAAGGGGAGCACATTGTATCCAACACTCCGTCATAATAATCACATCAAAGAGATATCTAGCCTTTTCAATGCAACTAAAAAGGAGTTGAAATTGTGATTAATACTACGAATATTCAACGCTATAACTTTGAATCGGTAGCTGTGACTTAGTATAAGTTTGCAATTTTCCAACAGATCGACTTCATGACAAGTGACCGCGAAAGCTTCATTAATTGCATTTGCTACATCTAAATTAAGTGAAGCCATCTAAGGAGGAAAATACCAGGAAAATACCAGGAGGTCTTCAAATCCTGCTCGTATAAAATATTAAAAGCAATCCCATTACATGTAACAAGCTTCATTAACAAAGTTAAATTGCCGCTTTATTAGCATTTCTGACAATAGCTAAGATTGCGAAACACAACCGGACTAATTAAAGAGCCACCTACAATTTGATAAATAGTCTGAAAACTCCGACGGAGTGTTAACTCAATAAAAACCTAAAATTGCCTAACTTGTTGAAGATTCTGCTCAATAAAAATCACGCGCAATAGACATAGTACAATCCCAGTTTATTATTGTTGCTTACAACAGTACCAATAAATCTTCTAGTTTAAATTCAAATTCAAAATATTTATTCGTTCAAATTCAAAATATATTGTAGTAGAAGTTGAGCTTAAATTCTAACAATAAAACTTATACATGGAACTAAAATGCTACGACGAACTGGACAGTTGGCTTACCCCTAAAGAAAGGGTGACGAGAGACTTCCAGATATTAGAGCCTTGCGATCTCGCCTCATGCAACTAAGACGGCAATAAAGATTTACTCTGGTCAAAAACTTGATTACGAGAACGCAGTGTTATTTTTACAACAGTTTAAATAACACATTCCATACATGCACATATCTGTATATGTGCAAGTGTCTGTACACTCACATACACACACACACACATATATATAAATTTATTTATTTTTTAATTAAAAAAAAGGTAGATCACTTTTTCAGCTTTGTTACGAGTATTGGCGAAAATAACGACATATTTTTTAAAAAGCCTTCGATTAACAACAAAGTATTGACATTATAGAAACCTTAACATTTCGAATGAATTACTTTAAGAAAAAACACATAAATGACACATACAATTAAAAAACTTATTATGAATAGGTTTAAAAATATCATAAAACTAAATTCAAACTACATCTTAGCAATTCTTGGGGTCACCCCCGGGCATAATGGCGAGACGAGGACGATTAAATCTATCGAGTCGATTGGTGTCGGGATTTCGTTTATTCATGCGACAAGAAAGGGAGGACAAAGCGGAATACTCTATCAATGAAATGTTAAAGATAAACATTTTAATTGTTAGAAAATATGGGACAACATAAATGTCAAAAATATGGGATGTACTTAAAACTTCCATCAATAATCTACTAGATAAAAGACCCGGAACAAAAATGAATCTCGAAAGTGGCCCTGATTACTCATACCTATATTTCGAATAACAAAACCTGAAATAAACCAAATTATTATAATAAAACAAAAAACCCGACTGCTAAAACAACTATATAAAAAACAATTATATACTCATAGAAACCGGACTAACATTAAAAATAACTGCAAAGAGAAAAAATTGAAAAGAAAAAAAACAAGCTTTACGATATCCCAAAGTTCAATTTGGGCAATGTTGAATGCAACGTGAAATATTTCGGATCCCCTACGCCATATCGAATACCAATTCATCGAATATCAATTAATCGACAACGACGTATCGAACATTCAAATAATCGAACGTTCATTTTATCAAAAGCTCAAAATATCGAAATGTCAATACATCGAGTCTTCAAAACATCGAAAGTTTAAATGATCGAACGTTCATAATATCGAATATTCATTATATCGAACATTTATGTAATCGAAAGTTCGTAATCTATCGGTTACTATCTTCTATCATAAAGTTTGTTTTTTTAAAGGCTTTTATTGCATAAACATTAGGTACTAAATAAAAATTACATCATTTTAAAATTTTTTTGACTTCCGCTTATAAAAAAACTGTTCAAATTAAATATTTACTTTTATTAAAATTATAATTTTAAAAAACTGTGAACAAAACAAATCTTTTGTTTTTTAAAATAAGATATAACATAAAAGGAAAATTTAATTTATTTACTGTTTTTATAGGATTAAAATTATTAAATCTTTATAAAAAAGATTTACTTTGTTTAATGTTATTTTATATTATTGTGTTGTGCAAAAAGTAGTAAAACCTTACTAAAAGAAAATAATATATTTATTTTCAATTTCTTTAAATGATTAAAATTGTTATTTTTTTAAAAAACAAAAGATTTGTTTTGTTCACATTTTTTTTGGAATGATTAGCGGAAAATATTGTAAGTCGCAAAAAAGTATATAATTTTAATAAAAGTATATTTAATTTTAACAGTTTTTTTATTAGCGGAAGGCAAAAAATTTTTGAAATTATGTAATTTTTATTTAGTACGTAATGTTTATGCAATAAAAGCTTTTAAAAAAACAAACTTGATAATAATAGATACTAACCGATAGATTACGAACTTTCGATTACATAAATGTTCGATATAATGAATATTCGATATTATGAACGTTCGATCATTTAAACTTTCGATGTTTTGAAGACTCGATGTATTGACATTTCGATATTTTGAGCTTTTGATAAAATGAACGTTCGATTATTTGAATGTTCGATACATCGTCGTCGATTAATTGATATTCGATGAATTGGTATTCGATATAGCGTAGGGGATCCAAATATTTCCTTGTCCGATACCTATACTTAAATAATAAAATATATAATAAATGAGTATTTATAAATACATTGAATATTGATAGCTGTCGCAGGCAACCAAAGAGAGAGCGGATTTAATTGAGCTAGCCACGGCCGCTTATTATAGACAACTTCTGATGTGGGCTTCTCGTTTTTTGCGAAGCTGTAATTATATATTTTCTAGATACCAATTAAAAGCACAAAAGGGTGCCTCGTTACCTATGCTTGACAACTCGCCAAATGTCGAATCATATTCATGTATCTGGGTAGTGGTTTAATGCCCATTTTCACTAACCTCAAAATCATAAGTAAGTTAATTTTTACTTTTTACTTTTAAGTGCTAATTGCTGCACTGAAGCTGAATTAAATATTTATAAAATATAGTAAATAAAAAGAAAAATTTACTATAGCTTTGTGTTATCAAATTTGTGGTATTTCATCTGTAAAGATGAATCTGCATAGGCATCAGTTGCAGCTAAAAGCACTCAAAAATTAAAAAGCAGTGTAAGAATTCAGTGCTTACATCAGCCTTCCCGGTAGCATATTGATCAGTGCAGCCGCCCGGTTTGCGGAAGACCCAGGTTCGATTCCTGGCTGGGTTGGGTAGGCATTTAATTTTTTCACTGTATTTTATAAGCATAAGTAAGTTTATCATTTCGCCCAAAATTGTGTTAGTAACAATGATCTTAAGCTAGTATTAGTAAAATTAACAATTTGAATTTGTAATTAAGTAATATAAGATGAAATAGAATTTCAAGTAAAGCTTAGCCCGCATTTGGCTAGCGTTGTGATTAAGCCATTACCCATCAATTATAGCGATTATTTCATTTCAATGATGGAGGCCTTTGCCCAGCAGTGGGACAGTATATATAGGCTATTTACTATACTAATTTGTTCTTTCTTTTTTGTTATTTAGGTACTTATTTATATTTTCACAATTTTTTTTTTACATTAGCTCATTTTTTATGATCAGTAATTATGATTAATTATTGTAAATGTAATCTACCTTTGGACTTGTTTGGGGTGAGCTGCGTGTGCGTTACCCGCAACACAGTTTTAAACTATAGCGGATAGCATCGTTGATTAATGGTAAAATGTAACAACTATTTCTGTTCTTAATAAATAAATATTTTTTTCTTGCAGATAAACAAACCCGCATCTGTGAATTAGAAGATTTGAAGTGTCTGCATAACGTAACAGGTTTGGATTCTTTTGTAATAGTGATAATAATATTCTTTATATTTTTTTTTATTATATGAAATATTTTACAGACTTAATTGAAGAATTAATAAAAATTTCTAAAGGAAATATAAAATGTATCTTAAAACTATACTTGAATACAGAAAAAGATATCTTAAGTCATTGTTAACTAACACATTGATATCCGTGAAAGGTTGTCTATTTGTGTGTTGTACGACTATAAAGCTTATCTTCTGCAGTCTTCTTATTTCGTGCTTAGTACGGACAGAGAGGTAGAGTACACACAGAGATTATGATTATTTATAATTTTACGCAAATTATGATGTGAACAAATTATAATGTGAAAAAGTGTTGAAAAACCCCACACCATAACATCAAGTACCAACCCTACCAAAGTACCAACTGTGGTGTTGTTTTTTTTTCAAAATACGTACTTACAGATAATTTTAACATTAATTAATAATAACCTTTTAGGAGTACAGGTAGCAAATATTTTTTCCATACTTTGTCTCGGTTTGCAGTTTACATATCGGCGCACGAAATGACATGCGACCCCATCTGCTACATAGAGTGCAGCGACAAAAAGTACAGCGTATCGAGCGACAAGACCACGTTCGTGTCGGAGAGTGTCCCCGTCCATATCGCGTGAGTTCATCTCATTATATATTTGACAGTGAACCAAACAAACAAACAAACTCACTTTTTTTTTATTATTAGTATCCTATATCTTTAATACTCTTGAGAATATCTGTACAAAGTTTCATGACGATAGGTTGCATAGTTTACGCGTGAAAGCGTATTAAACAACAAACAAACGGACTCACTTTCGCATTTATAATATTAGTGTAGGATTGCACTTATATACACATACAGAAAACAATGTAGCAATGGTGAGTAAAGTGGACTTATATCTAAAAGAGATATTTTCCAACCAACCTGAGGTGGAATGGGGCGTATAATCCACTTCCTAAGTATATCGCCAGATAGGTGACCCGCAGGCTTATTGCACTTAAATACACATACAGAAAACAACGTAGCAATGGTGAGCAAAGGTGGATTTATATCTAAAAGAGATCTTTTCCAACCAACCTGAGGTTGAATGGGGGATTTCCATTGACACGTATAATCCACTTCTTATATCGCTAGATAGGTGACCCGCAGGCTTGTTACTGATCTTGAAGTGACAGTCGCAATCGTGACAATTTACAATTAATCGCTACCAAAACACATATTCGTATTACGGAACGTAGAACGCTACGATAGCGCCACAAGCGAGCGATTGACGAACTAAAAGTACATGGCGGCGGCGCTCTAACTTAAACAGACCGATTGTAGCAACCGCAACTAGTAACATTTGCGTTGCCATTGTTCAATTAGCAACTGGTTGCTTTTTTTCGGTTATAAACCTGCGGAGCTGCCAAGCGCACTCACTTATCTTTGTACGAAGAAGATCACAACTCGCAGTTTCTATTGCTTTTTAGGGTTCTAAAAATGTACCTTGTACAATATGTTTTTCTTCTAACGTAATATACATGTAAATTTAATGTGCCGAGACAATTGTCAGGCTGTCAGAGATTGCTAAAGATATTGTTATGCGCCAACTAGCGTCTGCGTGGATTTTTGATGAGGTGAGTCTTATCTAAAACTCAGTGATGGTTATAAATATTTTAATTATTATTTCAAGTACAAGTCATTCTCTTGTGCTAATAATATTTTTCAATTTTGAAAAACTAAATCTTATGTAATTTACTTATGCAGTTTGTCGTAGTATAAACCAAAATTCCAAGTATCAACTTGGACGGCCAGTTTATTTTTATAGTTGAAACAAGGATGGTCAATATGTTCGCCTGTCGCCAATCCAGACGAGTTCTAATCCAGAACCCTATTACTGGCACCTATCTACAGCGAACTGACGGAACTCAATGAAAGTAACAACTAACAATATCGATATACCGACATACGATAAATATGAAGACTACTAAAGGTAAGCTTCATACATACTGTAACGGGTTCCTACGAAAGACCGAAAGCCATCTTACCGATTTTCATTTCATCGAAAACTATTGATCGAACACTCAATTGACCGATGCATCATTTCAACGAAGCTTTAATTTACCGATGTAACGATTCACTGACAAACTTTTTACCGAAGTCCATTTCACAGACCATACATATCACCGACATATTGTTTAGACGATGTAACGTTTCACCGAATTTTAAGTGTAGATCAGAAGCTGGGCTACACGAACGTCTATCACTAATATACTAAGACAAAAGACACTTAGACAAAATATATATTATATAACAAAATTATAATTGAATACAAATAAAAAACAGTTTTATTTTACACAAACTCTCGTTTTTGATATTATTCACATAACTCATAGGGATACATTTTATTACTGACCCTGTACAAAAACAAATTTTAATTATCTATCGATATTTAAATCATTTGCATGTGTACTTTGATCGGGCGTCGAATGTTTATGAGGGACTCTGTGAGGGTACTTCTAAATATTTTTTTTATATTTGCTTGTCATAAAAATGTGAATGAGCAATTGTTTGGTCTGTGCTTATAAGCAAACACAGCGAATTTATTTCGTCTTTAATATTAAATGCAAGTTTTTAGTACAAAATCCACCGTCTACCGTTAATAATGACTGACATACCGAGTGATTGTGTTATCAAAATAGAAAAAACTCAGCGTGGACGTGACAAATTACTAATAGACGGATATAATTTTTTGTTGAATAAACAGAATCATTGGAATTGTGTGTTCAAAGCAAGTAAACAATGCAAGAGTGTGGTAATTACAGAATGCGTCACAAATGATAGTTCTCATTCCCAGGTTAAAGTAATGACTGAACATACTCATGCACCGAATGCTGCAAGAAAAGATTCAATTGTATTTAAAAATCGATTAAAACGAGATGCTGCCCGTTGTTCAGAAGGTCCTGCACAAATTATTAGAAATAATTTAGAGAGCATTCCAAGCACCAGTACATGCAGCTTGCCTAACAAAAATGCATTAAGGCAAATTGTGATACACAACAAGTTAGAAGTAAATCGCATCCGAAGGAACCAACTTCACTAGAGGAAATTGAGGTACCTTCAGAATACACTGTGGAAGGTGAAACTTTTTTGGCGAGAGATGTAAAATACGGAGATAATAATAAAGGTTTACTTCTATTTTGCACAAAACAAAATATGCGACTATTGTGTGACTCTATTATTTGGCTAATGGATGGAACCTTTACAACAAGTCCTACTTTGTTTACACAAATTTATAGCATACACGGGATAGTTGGAAGTGATTTAGAGAGTAAAAAAATCGTTCCTTTGGTGTACGCATTGCTGGTCGATAAGACAGAGGAGACATATATGACATTTTTTAGGGAATTAAACAATTATGCTGGGGAACTAGGATTTGAACTCAGCCCTCAACATATACTCACGGATTTCGAAATTGCCATTATAAATGTAATTATAATTCATTACCAAGATGCCAGTCACAGTGGGTGCCTATTTCACTTAGCGCAATGTTTGTGGCGACAAATCCAGAAGGCTGGCTTAGTTTCTGAATACGGCAAAAACAGCGACTTTTCTATAAGATTACGTCACATTGTTGCCTTAGCTTATTTAACCCCCGAGGAAATACCTGGTGCATTTTCTATATTAAAAGATGAGGTGAACCGGAATCGGAAAATACAAATGCGATCATTGAGTGGTTCGAAACCTATTATGTATTTGGCAAGATAAAGCGTCAAACTAAAGGGACTACGTTGACTATTAAAAGAACCGCACCACTCTTCCCGCCTCAACTGTGGTCAATTCATACAATAAATACAATCGGGTTGCCTATAACACAGAACAATGTGGAGGCATGGCACCGACGCTGGAATTGCCTTCAAAATAATAATCACCACGGTGTGTATGCAACCATACGCAGTTTCATCAAGGAACAAGTGACCACAAACCATGTTATTGAAAAAGCTCAAGCTGGTATCGATCGAACTCCCCCCAAGAAAAAAACAAAGAGAGTGTCTACAGCTATACAAAGGATTTGCGCACAACGTAATAATATGGACCTCGTACCATTTTTAAGAGCAATTGCAAATCACATAGAACTGTAATTAAATAAGTACTTAACTTTCATTTATTAGGTTATCTTTAATTGATTTTTGATAATTTTATTCAAAAGTTTTTTTGTACAAATAATAATAATTTAGAAAGATCGTTTTTATTTCAATTTACCTAATAATATTGTTTTTGTTGTTCTGGTTTGGTTTTTTATTGCATTGTTTAAACTTTATTGTCCATTAACTTTCATTTATTAGGTTAATTTTAATTGATTTTTGATATTTTTATTCAAAAGCTTTTTTTAATGATCCCAAAAATGAGAGTTTACATATTGTTTTTTATTGCATTGTTAAAACTTTATTATCTATGTCTAAGTATATATTGTCTTATCAAAATATAAATAATATTGTTCAATGAAATTGGTATTTGATTTCTCCTATTTTAATTAGGTAGGTACGGACAGCCACACGTTGAAGTATACAAATCTGTCAAATTTCTTCAATCTACTCTCACCTTAATATCAAACACATTTGATTCAATATCGATTGAGGAAATTTGACAGATTCTAGTAGCCCGACGTGTGGCTGTCTGTACTTTAGTATAGATAAACGTTCGTGTAGCCCAGCTTCTGATCTACACTTAAAATTCGGTGAAATGTTACATTGACTAAATAATATGTCGGTGATATGTATGATCGGTGAAATGGACTTCGGTAAAAAGTTTGTCGGTGAATCGTTACATCGGTATAAAGAGGGGGTATAAAGGTAAATCACCAATCGTAGATTTGATTTTAACACTAGAAGATAAACCACGATTTACCCGAAAAAAATATCATAGATACTACAGCATACTTGAAAGGGACTGGCTTAAGCGAAAACATAATATATTAAAATTTTATCGATAAAATAAAATCACAAACTTACGTCTACTTTTCAACTAGAATCAATTTATTTTCAATTTGACGCATATTACTGAGCCAATATTTTAACACATAATATCAAATTATATTACCGAGCGACTGTATTAGCGATTTGAAAAAAAAATGTATATTTTACGAGTAAATAAACTAAAACTAATTCGGCGCTTACGACATTCTTATTCCGTGCAGAACGCTCCAGTCTGTCGCACCTGACCCGAGGTAACAGGCATTTTTTGTTTCATCGATTAGTCGCGATCACTCTGTTGAGACGAGAGGACTGTGTTTCTGTGCTCAGGGCGCCGAGAAAATATTTCGTTAAAATAAGATATTATTATCATAATATTGTTATTATTTCTTTTCATTGGTGATGAGTAGTCTCACCTTGAAATATCGACCCTTACGCATTAACTTTAGAGCTCACTATACAATGTATTAGAAGCGCTGAAGCAATGACGGCGACGCGGGTACCGGGTATAGTATATGCAAAACAGAACGATGCTTTTGACCACTCGTATTGGTGGCAGTATGTATAGTATTTTTTTTTCACAGTACATAATTAAGTTGAATTAGCTGTTCTGGAAGTATTGTATCATACTTCGTATATTACCGTACAAACTTGTGATTTACAATTATTTTGTATTTCAGAACTGCTGCAGCTCGTAAATGTCGTAATATCTCACAAGCCGATGAATGCTATCCGGTCAAACTCGTACGCAAAAATCTCTCATCAACTCTGTTAGTTCGTTACAGTTGTTTAATTTAAAGCTATTCGTATATTTATTTTTATAAAAACCATAGAATGTAAACATAATATTGATTTTTTTATATGTTAACACATGAAAAGTCTGTCGTTGCTGACTGTACAATCCAGCTCGAAGATCTCGTAGATCTCGAAGAGCTCGCAGATGAAATGCCTCGCGATACCTGAAAAATGAATGTAAAAGCTTATTTCTATAAAAATGAACTTGAATTTGGTCCAGAATTATCTTTTCAAATATTTTACTAAATGTGGGTAGCACAGAAATTGGTCTAAAGTTAGTGGGGTCAGATGTGCTACCTGATTTGTATAATGGAATTACTTTACTGTGCTTCATTAGGTCAGGAAAAACACCACAGTCAATACATTCGTTAAATATGCAAGCTAAAACTGGAGCTATTGTCTCAATAACGGATTTAGTGACGTCAACGGAATTACCCCACAAATCAGCAGTCTTTTTTTTTATTAAGAGTGTTAAAAGTTTTAATTATATCTAAATCAATTTTTTGAAAACTAAAATGGTTTTCACTAGGTTTGACATTTTCCTTTAGAACCGCTTCAGCTACAGTGGGGGACGAGTCCAAAGTCTTTGTAGTTGAAACTGGAATATCAGTAAAAAACTTCTCAAATGCCGCAGCAACATCAGCATCAGAAGTTAAGATTTGATTTTCGAAGCTCAATTTGTACTTATTGTTACGACTTTTGACATTTCCAGTTTCACTATTTATAATATTCCATGTCATTTTTATTTTGTTATCACTTAGCTTAATCTTTGAACTCAGGAATTTTGCCTTTGCTAATCGACATACTGTTTTAAATAACTTAGAATATTTTTTGACATACAATTTGAAATCTTCACTGGTGTTATAGTTGCGTTCATCATAAAGCTCATAAAGTCGCTTTCTACTTTTGTGGATACCAATTGTAACCCATTCACTAAAAGTAACAGTACCACTAACCGAGATCATCTTTGGAATAAAAGTTTTATTAAATTCTAAACAATATTTATAAAAGAAATCATTATAAAATTTATTTGGGTTATCATTATATTCTACATAACATATATTATCATAGAGATTGTTTTGAAGCGTTCCAGACGACCTGCAGTTTTTGGTACAACAGTGATAATCTGTTTCTTCACTTGCTGACACTGATGTGGAAGGCTGACCATTTGGCCACAATGATCAGAGTCTAGTTTATTAATAATGAGTTTAGACAGAGGTACTAGATCAGTGTATATATTATCGATACAAGTGGCCGAAGTGGCAGTTATTCTAGTCGGCTCCAAAAATAAATTATTCAAATTATATGATTGAAATAAATTTTTAATTTTGATAGAACCTGTAGACTTTTCTAACAAATTAATATTAAAATCACCGCAAACAACTATCTTTTTACCTACATTGCGGATTTTATATAATGCTTCATCCATTACTTTTTCAAAATAATCATACAATGCTGACGGAGGCCTGTATAACTTAATACAACAAGTCGCTCCAGCTCCACACAAGCTATTTCTATTGTTTGCTCAACCGAGAGGCTCATTATGTCTTTTCTTTCCTTTAATTTTAACTTCTTATCAACTATAATTAAGGAGCCACCATGAATTGAATTTACTCGACTGAACGAACTACCTACCAAATGATTATTAAAATTGAACATGAACTGATGATCTTTAAGCCAGTGTTCAGTAATACACAGAATATCAACTTTATTATCGTTCATGAACAATTCAATCTCTGGATCTTTGCCCATCATTCCTTGAATGTTCTGGTGAACCATACTGATTGACTGAACATTTTTAATAATTGTAGGTTGAGACGGGCTTTTCTTAGAATTAATTACACATTTATTTAAAATATTACCAAACATTTTGCAAGAGAATTCCTCTTTTGTCTTATGATTTAATTTAAAATCGTCATTAAAGAAAAGCTTTGTAAAAAAGCTTATTATAAAGTGTCTGATTACATTCAAGACAAAACAGCATGAGTTAAAAATGCTTCAATCACCCCAACAGGTATTTATAATTTAAAATATTTTTAAGTAATTTTAAACTTGTATAAGTTGATAACGGCATATAATTTTGTAAATGTCGTTACTTATATTAAAACTGTGGAGTTTCTTGCGCCCATTCTTCTCCACAACTAAAAAATAGACGTCCTGAATGGGTAGTAGGTAAAAAAAATGTTTGGACGATTCAAAAGTTCTTTTCTAAAGTTTATTTGAATACAAAATATTTGACACTTTGACTTTGACTTTGATTACAGAAAGTCTGTTTATCTTAAGTGTAAACAATATTTTAGTTTTTTTTACCATTAAAAAAACAATAAAATTTTTCATTAAATTTCAATAGTAAGTTACATTTTAAGACAAGTTAGAATGAACAGACCTTAAATACATAATTTAATGCAAAAATGTTTTTAACTTACCTTCTTTCTGTCTGTTCTTTGCAGTACAGGTACAAGCCAGGGAACGAATTCTGAAAAAAAAATGTAAACCTATGAATCTATGTAAATAAAGCGATATTTTTGTAATAAAATTAGACTTCTTTTTTTACATTGTCGACACTCTTTGAAGAAGAGATATAACAGTAAGAGCACTTACACACGAGCAGCACTTTGGTATCAATAGAGGTAACTGTAGCGTCAGATGGTAGGCCTTTGACCTTTAACGTGTCGACAGCAACCGCTGACTGTTGCAGTTACTTCTGTCGATAGCAAAGTGCGACTGAAAGGGATAATATAATCTACATGATACAAAAAATAATCTACATAATACAAAAATGCTTAAAGATTTCATGGCACCTACGCCTTTATAAAATAAAACAATATTAAATATTTAAAGTAGCAATATATAATAAAAATATATGATATCATTACTTACCTTTGCGTATTATTTACCACCAGCAAAGAGTATTTTAGTGTTTCGAAGTACAGCTAGGTGATCCGACTCGCACTTAGCCGGTTTTTATCTGATTATTTTAGGTATACTGTGCGCGATCGCACTAAACACGAGTACACACGAGGGAGCGACCTGCCAATCTGTTGCGTTGGCCGCCACGCCGTACGCACGGACGAAAGCGGGGCGTGAAAGGGGCGCGGGTGGAATCTGTTTTTTTTCTAGGTTTATACGCCCTCTTAAAGCTTCGTAGAAATGATGCATCGGTCAATTGAGTGTTCGATCAATAGTTTTCGATGAAATGAAAATCGGTAAGAAGGCTTTCAGTCTTTCGTAGGGAACCCACTGTAACACTTTCGCCGATTCAATCTAAATGAATGGCGCAAATTTTTTAGAATCCTTAGTACGTACTGATTGTCATACACTTTAGTCATAGCTTTTAATAAATAGCTAAACAAAATAAATATATGTAAACAAATACATTAAACAAATTCATTATACTCAGTGCGATAAATGCACTGACAGCTACTAAACAATTATGTACCCTCAACGTTTTTGTAAATTTATATTTGTTTTGAGGATAATTACTGTAATTATTACTGAATCTATGGATTCAGGAATGTTAAACTTATTAATATTAATTTATAAGTTTAACATTCCTAAATAAATAATCTTTTAACAAAAGAAGTAAATAGTAATGATCACTGTTTTTTTCTACATTAGATAAGGTAAATGGATGTTATGGTTTGAGTGAAGCCATAGACTATTTTGTTCATCCTTTTACCGATTGATATCGTCAAGTCACAACACAACACTAATTCAATCAATGCTTAGTGTTTAACTATTCAGGTTTAAGGCCTAACATTGTTCGAGAACGATTCGGACATAGGTTAGCGGCGTGGTGCACGCGTGCTCTTTTATCCATCACCGCTCCTGTCAGTCTCATCTGAAGAGATTGCGTATCTAACGTCGGCGTCGTTTCTATTGGTATCCGTCAGAAATATGGGTCTGACTCAGAATGTGCATTTCGCAAAACGTATACTCGACAAAAATGTACATTTCGCATTTGGTGCACTTCTCATTATGGACACTTAGCAGAATGAGCACTTCGCAAAATGAGCACTTCGCAGAATGAGCACTTCGCAGAATGAGCACTTTTTGTGAAAGTTGTTAATTTATAAAAAGATATGGTACTGGTTATTTAAAATAAAATAAACACTTTTACAAAGTAATCATTTATTAAAAAAGTATTAAGTCCACTAGGTTTTGATTGTCAATTAAATATTCTTACGTATAATATAACAGATACGTAAAACTAAATGGACTGTCACCCTGTACAAAAAATTAGGTAAATAAGACATATTTAAAAAAAAAATTAAATGCTTTACATCACCCTCAAAAATATGATTCTTATTGATGTGATTCTTTATTCTATTTTTTTGTAAAAAATTAAAAGAAAGCAAATGTTTCTAAAATCTAATTATTTATTTGTGAGGGTAGAAAAACATTTAGAAAAAGATGGGTACCTTGCGCAAACACGTTTATTTATCTTATCTTAATAAAGATAAGGCAAATAAACTTTATTGTACACCAAAAATAAAACCGTAGCAAGTGGAAGGAAGTGGTCTCTGCCTACCCCGTTGGGAAAAAGGCGTGATGGTATGTATGTATGTATGTAAAAATAAAACATTTGACAAAAAAACTACATAAACATACACGTAAAAAAGGCGGTCTTATCACTAAGAGTGAACAAGAGTTCACTCTTAGTGATAAGACCGCCGGAAGACCAGGCAACCTTTGGATTGACAAAAAATATTTGAATTTGAAGTGGGCTTGTCGTCGCGTCGGTGCACCATAAATAATTAGAGCAACACAGCAATAAATAATAATAAATACTTAATATGCTATTGATACAAACATAACAGTTATAATTATAAGTACATATTATAAGAATGTATAATGTAATATAAAAGCATATTACAGCGACGATGGTTTTTGGAACAAGTAATGATCCTTCAGTAGCTTCTCAAAAGTTGCTAACGTTTTATCATTTCTGATTTTTAAAGACAATGCATTCCACAATCGAGCAGCCAGTACAGTAAAAGATTTATCGTAGAATTTTGTGGAATGGATTGGTATCTCAAGCGTCATGTTATTCGGTGTGGTAGCGGTTCGTGCGTCGTCGATTTTTAGTAAACAAGCAAGTTGGTCCCGATTCGTGCGTTTTGTTAGATGTAATAAAAAATGCTGACGATCTTAATGTGAGTGTGAGTCGCACAGAAATTGGAATCGATTCTTAAGATAGGAGGGAGTGGTCAGAATAAAAAGAATACTGTAAAGCAGGGAGAGCACTTGAGCATTCCGGCGAAGGCGAATTGGCAACCACTTGAGTTTAGTACGGAATTCAAAGACATGATCATATTTGCGAAGTCCAAATATGAATCGTATACTAAAATTCTGAAGTCGCTCTAGCTTATTGAGTTGCTCTTCCGTAACATCAAAATAGCTGACATCGGCATAATCTAATATGAGAAGAATAAGAGTTTGTGCAAGTGCAATTTTAGTGGTGGTCGGAAGAAAATTGCGCAGTCTTTCTTACATCAAAGCTTTGAGAGCTTTGAGAGGTTTTTTTATGTTTAAAGGAGACAAACGAGCAGACGGGTCACCTGATGGAAAGTAATCACCGCCACCCATGGACACCTGCGAAACCAAAGTCATCGCAGATGCGTTGCCGGTCTTGAGGAAGGAGTTGGATCTTGAGGAGGGAGTAGAAATTGGGAGGGGGGAGGGGTGAGAGATGGGCCTTCGGTACTTTCACTCACCGGACGAAACACAACAGCAACGAGTGCCATTATTTCACGCCGACATTCTGTGAGAGGTTGGGTTTACGCTGGGCGAGCCGGCCCATTTCGTGTTGCAACGCAGCGTAGCTCTACCACTCAGAGGTTGTCTGACACATACTTTATAACCTAACGGTTGGTGGGGGGTGTCAGGATAAACTTTAAAGTTGTGTGTAGCGGGGTTGTTCTGAGCTGATCCGAGATTCCATGTCTGCAGGGGCTCTAGGGTGTAAGTTGCTTGAGCGCGGTATGTATAATTATTATAAGCTTACCTGCGGCAATCTCCTTATTTTGTGACAATAATTTGAGCGAACGCGATGTTAAATTCAATTACTTAGGTACAAACATGTATGTAATTTTTTGAATCAGGCGGTTACTTTGCAGAAATCCATGGCATACAAAAATTAATTTAAATAATAATATGTAGTGTTACAGTTTACAGTTGTAGTGGCAATTAACTACGTAACATTTATATTCAATTACCTAAGTATTTGTAAGTAAAGAGGTTTTATATTAACGACACGTACTCACAGTAATATATTTTTAATTACGTAGGTTTGTGAGAAAACCTACTAGCTTTTTACAAAGATCGGAGACGTGGCAGTCGCTGTATTAATTATCACGCTCCGTGGCAATTACTTAGTTCTGCCTCTAGGAGTACGAAGTACTATTATTTCTTCTGTGCCTTCCAGTCTATCTGGTGCTATAAAAATGGTACTTGTTATACATGCGACTGTTTAGAAAAAGATGGGTAAACACTAAACTTTATTATCTCAACAGAACAAAAAAATCAAATTAAACAAAAATTCATAGGACTGTTACAACATAAAATCAT
This sequence comes from Eudonia mercurella, assembly GCA_963082485.1. Classification (NCBI taxonomy): domain Eukaryota; kingdom Metazoa; phylum Arthropoda; class Insecta; order Lepidoptera; family Crambidae; genus Eudonia; species Eudonia mercurella. The sequence continues at coordinate 21,066,387 of OY720026.1, read as the reverse complement.
AACTACAAAACAATTTAAAAGCGTTCCAAGGTATAGAAGCCTTAGGTTTGTTTGAAAACGAACTAAACATTTTCCCTCTTCACAAATATTTTCTATAACTTGTAAGAATGCTAGAACCAATTACAATTTGTACCGGAAACAATTACATTTGTTGATTGGAAGTTTTATTTCACGCCCATTACCTATTGTATGATAAATTATTATTTTATTTCATGAGCAATGGCTGTGACATTTTAATTTGATGCTATTCTCGACATTATGAAAGCTTTCAACTGCCCTTGTAGTGTAGTGGTGATAAACAGATCAGATTAAAAAGTCTTTGGATCAGATTAGTAGATACGATACCTACATTTATCGTACTTCATTTGGTTGGTAGTAGGGTCATCAGTTTGGAGTTGCAATATTATTTAAGTGAGTCTGTTGCCACAACAACAATGTTAAGATTATGAGTTCAGCCCATTTCCTTAGTTGTCTATGGATTCAGGGTGAAGTGCGCTTCTATCTTCGGCCTTATCGTCGCCTACTATCAGGAGAGGTGGAAACCTGGAGCCAATTGCCAGAAAAGGTGAAATACAGTGATGATTGTAAGAATGAATACTCAAAAACTACAAATATTCACTGTAGCGCCCGATAACTTATTTTAGTGGTACCTGCTGAGGTTATCCTTTCAGTCAAGCAACCTCCGGGCTAGGAATAATTCTGTATCTCTAACGATCTATACATATATCTATCTATCTATCTTTATTTCATCTAATGATGGGAAGCCATCGTGACCAACACATAAATTTTTGCAGCATATTTTTGGGGAATTCTTTTGGACATAAATATATATCTGTACCAGAAGATCCCGCTCTTCCATAGCCATAAAAAATCCAGTTTTTTATAATAACTAATTTTACATATTTTACATTTGAGTGGCACGTGTGTGCCACCTACAGCAGCCATGATTATTAACCATCCCATTCGTTCGGCATGAACAACCTAACACAATCAAACAGACTTATATTCATGAATCTTTTTTTTCTTTCAGGAAGCATCATAACTTGTCTCACCTGTCAGGTCTTCACGTCTACTACACTAAATCTACCTGCAACTGCTACAAGCTGACTGTTCTTGTAGATTTTAGCTATTTCATCGGTAAGTAAACATGTAGTTAGTTATCTTTGGCATTCTTCTGGTACATTTAGTTGTTGTACGGTCTTACACCGCACATTCTTGGCGTACCGCACACTCAGCACAAATGACGGTTACACGTCAGTTATTTCGCTCGCCTTGAATTACCATGATTTCCGTACTGATACGTGATCACGAGTCAGCTGTGCAGTTTACCTTTTAACTATAATACTTTTATTCAAAGAGATCAACATCAACTCTCATCGAGGAAAGAACCGTCGGCTACATAACTTGTAACTTAACTTAAACTAAAGTGTAATATATGTAAACCTATATAGCACAGTATATATATAAGCTAAAGCTATAGTGTCGGACGTATTCTCTCTCTTAACTTATCTCCATACCTAACTACAACTAACTTCAACCGTGCTTGTCACCGGCAACTACGCGCCAGCAACAAGAGCAACAAGAGTGTTGTCTGCGGTCAACTAAGCGGACGCCCTACATTCCAGGGCTTGAAACCGGTTCAAAATTAACCGATTTTATTAGGGTAAAACCTGTACTATCGTAAAGTACCGTTCCGGTGCGGAACCAAATAGAAGCGATATGTTGAACCTAGATAAACCGGTTTATTTTTAGCGATCGCTGGCTGCGACTTGTTGTAACTTGTTGAATGAAATACCCGCGCGGCGCGTGCCATTGTTGCGTCGCCAGCGCAGTCTCATTTTGATAGTTGCGCGCATCCTATCAACATGGGTCGAAAACGTAATTCAAGTATTTATTATTTCAAATTTTAACCGGTTAATAAAAAATACCCATTTTTTGTAAACCGGTTCAAAAACCGGTTCAAGAACCGGTTCAATGAAACGTAACCTTTTTAATAATGTTTCATGCATAGTTTCGTGAAACCGGTTCGTGAATCCAAGCAATGAAAAATTAAAAAAGAAAGAATGTGAGTTTGGATTGCTATTGACAGATTTCGGCCGCTCCTCTTCCATTTTTGAAAAGACTATAAATGCGTGTGTGTCAAATACATGGTAGTGTGTGTAATGTTTGTTTTATTGATTTAATGTATTTTTTATGCATAATAAAAAAAAATATTAACATTCTGCAATCCAATGTATAAACTATAAGTGCGCGAAATTTCATACTCCTCCGTCCACGCAATTTTCGTAAAAAAGGGTACAAAGTATTTGCTTTACGTATTAAATAGATACAACCTAATCGTAAATTTTCGGTAGTTCGAGTGGAAAGCGGTCAGCCCGATATCCGAATTCCTGGTTTCGATTCCCAGGTCGGGCAACGTGTCTTTCGGATTTGTCGATGTTTAGCTTATATCAATATCTATACTAATATTATAAAGAGGAAAGCTTTGTATTTTTGTATGTGTGTTTGCAACGAATAAACTCAAAGACTACGGGACTGATTTAAAAAATTCTTTCAACATTAGAATGCTACATTAGCGCTTAATAAAACAGGCTATATTAAAAAGAATGCGGTACGAAGTTCGCCGGGTCAGCTAGTAGCTTATATTTGTAGCAATGACTGTATCTGAAACATGATGAAATAGCTGCATATAATCCTGTGATTATACTGAGAAGTTATTTATAGTTATGAGTGTTTATTTTGTATTTTTGTACCCATATATTGTTAAAAATCATGAAATTAATATGAAGTATAATTATCAAAATTTATGTAGGTGTAAATTTTTGTTTTATTTATGGTAGTTCTAAGCTAAATTTAACTTAAGATTAAGCCCATCCTTTCCTAAAACACAAGTTTATTTTGTATAGATTATAGTACTAATGGTATTTAGAATATAAGATTCCTACTATATTATAAACAATACATGTAATTGTTTTCCAACAAAGATTATTTAAGTAGACTTTAAATGGTTACAAAGGACTTAGCTCCTTACAATCTTTAATCTATTTTCACTTATCTTGTGTCAACATGCTATGTCATGCTTATTGAATTAAATTCAGTAAATCAGTAAATCTCATAATAACAGTACAAGGTATGACCTAGCTTTCTAAAAATAAACAGAGGACAGAGGGTGACTTTGTTATACATGACAAGCTCATTTTATGTCCCAACTGCTAGGCACGAGCCTTCTCTATGGATGGAAATATTGGGTCCTTACCTATGAAATTGACGATTTTTTCTTACTTATTAATAGGTGTTTTACTTCCAAAAGTCAATACCGGTTGTTAATATTATTAATACACCTTTAATTAGGACTATGCTACTTAGGCTTTAGTAATAACAATGATTATTTATTTTGTGTCTTTATCGCTTAATATATTTTTTTTAAATTGACTTCTTTTTTTGTTTGCGGAATTGACCTTTTGATTCATTGTAGCTTTGTAGGGACTTGATTTTTTTTCTTTTTAATGTCTGCTATATTTAGCTAGTGAAACAAAATCATTACTCTACAATTTTTATAGTGTTAACATAAATAGAATAACATTAAATCAATAAAACAAACATTACACACACTAACATGTATTTGACACACACGCAAATATACTCTTTTCAATAATTTCAAAAATGGAAGAGGAGCGCAGCGGCCGATATCTGTCAATGCCAATACAAATTCACATTTTATTTTTTTTAATTTTGGTTACATTGCTTAGGATACAATCTGTGCAGCCTTAATAAAATTACGGTCGAATTTCGACCACTGGGCGACCACTAGTATTAATTAATACGTGTTTAAGCTCATAGCGCTACAGCAAGCACGTATGTTAACGTGGTGGTGATGATGATGATGGATATTGAAAAAGTAAAAGATGACCTATGATCGTGTCTCTCTGTTCCACTCGAATTTGAATATCACGGGCGAAATGCGTCAATCGTATGGTAGTATTGGTAGTTCAAATTCACAATGCTATTCGCAAATTTTGCGTCCTATTTATCGAACGGTGGCAGGACCGTACTGCGGTTAATTATAGGTTTATTATTCCCCGATCCGAATCGATGAGAACCTCGGAGAATATCGGAGAATCTAGTAGTATGCCGTTCCCTCTAGGAAACCTTTGACGGTGCTTCGTTGCACACGGCTTGAGGAACCCTTTAAGTTTCTCGTCGCCCCTAAAGGTGAAAATGCCGTATGAGGCAATCAGCAGGCTCTGTAGAAAAATGTTTTTCATAAGTTTCATTACTTACACAAGTTTTTTTGTGTAAAGTAAAGAAAATAATTATGTTGCATTTCATAGTTTTTTTAAATTTGTTATTTAATTTTAATTTAATTGGTGCAGGCATAATAACAATTTATTGACGGCTGTTTTGCATTATAAAAGGATTTACATACAAGGTTTTGCTAGTCAATTAATCAATAAAAATTATGCACAACATTAAAAAGTACTTAAAATAGATTTAAGAAAAGAGAACAAACAAGATAAAACTAAACATATTTTATCGTCTTGTTTAATATTATTTTGCGTATTATTATCATTTTTATAAGTTATATTATGAGAATACAGACTTAGCGGTGGATTTCTAAAATCTCGGATCGTATGACAAAGGCAGTGTGATCCTCAGATCTTGCTCACAGGAATTATTAATTAGACTTACTTCGAGTCTGTCACGGTCACTTTATTAATAGTATGAGATAAATTCTTTGAATAGATTTAAGTTTTAATTCTATGAATTAGAGTAAACCGTACGACGTTATATTGAAGCTAAGATAATTCCTATCAATTATGTATGTACTGTAAAATATAAATGTACATTATATGACAGTGACAGTAACTTACAAAGGTTTTAATTGCTAATAGTGCTGTTTTATTCTAATAATGCTCTTCATTGTTGTATAATATTTTTAATGTGTTACAATTAGCTACAATTTGTTTCGTAGCTCCCTATTCGATATCTACCGACAACTATGTCATCGACATGGAAATGAATGATACCAACTTTTGCGCACTGGATGCAACATCGAATGATTAATGACAATTATTTGAAAAAAGACAAAGTGTTGAAAAAGTTCCACTAGCGGGATTCGAACCTCATGACATGCTGGGTCAGGTGCACTGCCAACTATGCTATCGTGGCTCAATCCAACTCGCCGAAATTAATCAACACTATCTACTTTTACTTTATAAGCCAATGGAGCCCTATTCAATGTCGACAAGTACGTCATCAACATCCGATTTTAATATTTTTACAAATATTGAAATATCAGTTAAATATTAGGCAAGCTACATTTTTTCGTTCGCAACAATATTTGCGTAAAATTATGTGTAAATCATCATCATCATCAGCTCATTTTTATGTCCCCACTGCTCGGGCACGAGCCTTCCCTATGGATGGATAGGGAGAACGGGCCATAACGACTGCTAATGCAGCTGGGACCAACGGCTTTACGTGCCTTCCAAAGCACGGAGGAGCTCAAAATGATACATTTTTGGTCACCCATCCGATTACCGGCCTTTGCGAAAGTTGCTTAACCTCAGCACTCGCAGACTGGGCGCGTTAACCACTGCGCCATCGAGCTCCTCAATAAATAATCATCGATTAATGACAATGCTTTTGTTATTTCCAGCTACCTATGGAGGAGTGTTCTCTCTAAGCTTCGGGGGTTCAATTGTAACTCTCATCGAACTTCTTTACTTAACCGTCAATTATATAGTTATGAATATTATTTGTATCGCTAAATATTTGAAGAAGACAATGTTACTGTAATGTTGCTTGCTTTCAGAGCTATTCATGTTAGTAGTGTAATAATAAATGCATGTTGTATCACGTTTTAAATATATTTACTCACTAATTTAATATTAAAGGTAATAAAATATTCTTGTTTGCGAGACTTTCCATTGTAATTTACCTCGACATGGTGTTCCAACTACTAAACAAAATATCAAAATATTAACCGCCTCTTTGCTCTAGTGGATAGACTACCAGTTTCAGAGCCAGGGCTCCTGGCTTCGATTCTCAGGGAGGTACATTAGGGTAGTGGCAGAAGTGTTACGGGTCATCAACTGATTTTAGTCTTTAGTAACAATGGAATACAGACCGCCTGCTTCCTAGCTGGTCACCCCGTAGCCACTGCAGATCGACTCCGATGACGACGAGAACACGGACACTGGCATAGGAAACACTTGTAGTTGCAATTATGATTGACGATCCTAAATAATTTTATAAATACGAAAGTGAGTTTGTTTGTTAAACAACACACATATGTTATTATTTGGCGACAAACATTTTGTCGAACATTGGGTTTAACAGTGATTCCCAACCTTTCTCCGACCCTTTTCCTAATTTATTTGTTAGCAGGGACCACATAAACTGTATTTAAAAAGAAAGTTTAATTTGAAAAAAGACAAAGTGTTTAAAAATTTCCACGAGCGGTTCAACACTTTGTCTTTTTTCAAATTGTAATTTGTTCGCAACAATATTTCCGTAAAATTATATATTTATATATAGCTTTATTCAAAACTTAAAAAGTATTTGTAGCGTAAGTTCATTAGTGACAGTTTATCTTCACACACTTCATACTACCAAAAATGCTGATGCGAAACATTTCATTTTCCACCCTGGGACCTAGGAATTAGCAAATAGATAGCGTACGCGATAGTTCAGGAATTAGAAACCGCTGAAGCTAGTTAGATGAAATTGGGACGGTAGGTTAATTGAGTAACGTAACCAGCCACTAAGAAAGGATTTTACGGAAATCATACCCTAAGGGGGTCAAATAGGTCAATAGAAAGTTTGTATGAAAGTCCATCATATTTGAAGTAAAATACTTGAAAATTGGTATTTGGCTTTCTGAAAAGAAATAAAGAATGACGTGTTTCAGGATTTTGGTTTATTTTCCTTTAGACGAGTAAAAAAGGGAAGAAGGTTTTTTGCGTAAATTGTTATTTTTAAAATATTAACTATAAAAATGAGTAATTTAATCGATCTATAGATGTTTCGATAAAAATAAAGAATGACGTGTATTTGCATTTTTCGAAAAATCTTCCCTAGAGGGGTGAAATAAGGGTGAAAATTTCGTATGGAAATCTGTCATACCTTAAATTTCGGTATTTGGCCTGGTTAGAAATTATGAAGTGTTTCAGGATTTTTGTACAATGATCCCTTAAGTAGGGGATGACAAAATGGACCAAAATCACTTATACAGAGTGATCTTTATTACATTGCTTTGTGTTAGACACTTTTTATTAATTCCAGCTCGCATAGATGGGCTTTTTAATGATAAAAAATTAAAATCTTAATGTTGAAATGACGTGACATGTTTAGTTGTCTAACTCTTATTACGAGTACCTACTTATTCCCTTATGAATCTTATGATATTTACCTTTAATAAGTTTGGCTTTTATTACGAATAAACACAGTCGTGAAGTCCACGTGAGCAAAGCCGCGAACAAAAGCTAGTCACAAATAAAAACACAAAATATATTATCATCTGTACTTGCGCGAGCGGGATAATAAGTACTTACCTGGCCTGGCTATACTAAGCTTAGTAAATTAAACTTAGTAAAGCTTAATGTAACAAAGTGGTTTTTATTATTTTACGTAGTCACCTTTAAGCTCTACACACTTAGTCTATCAACGCTCCAAAGCATATAAGCCCTCCATAAAGCGACTTTGTCATGGCCTACAAAATACTACAACAGCAGTTTTAGTTTTTCTTTAAGTTTCAATTGTTACTAACCAACTGACCCGGTCTGCAATCTAAGCTCTGATAGAGGCCCCAGAAGACTTGTTGAATTTTTTCTAGTACTTTGTGATTTACGCTGCAAGTCAGCGGTATTACGTCACTGTGAAGTTACTACCTTCACAAGTTCCCCCCCTCCCTCTTTTTTCTAGTAAAATTTTATCTTGTAGCTATATTTAAAGCATTGTGAATGCAAACTGCAGTTTGAGCGCGTCCCGCTGGGGGCGCGCCGTCTCTACCACAGCGGCATGTACTCGTAGTGGGTACGCCACCCTCGCCTCCCCCTCTGGGAGGCGTTCGGTTCGATAGCCTTCACAGCTCTCCAGGCTAAAGGCAACCCCAGGGGTCGTTTACTGGGTCGGTCTTCCTATAAAAGGTCAGCCTCAGATGACTCTTGCTTTTGTCAAAGCATGTAGAATATGTTTGCATATTCCCCTGGGTCAACAAAAAAAAACAAAATTTAAAATAATAAAGGAATAAGAATAAGAAATTGTTTATTGACGATCACACAGACATTATAGCAAAATATAGGTACAATGACTAAGAAAACATGTTTAAAATAATAATAATTATTATTATTAAAACTGTCTGAAAATTGTTATTGCAAATAAGCCTGATATCGCGTTGACAGATCGATTGACGCGCCAGGCAATGCTCATCGATATCACCATTCCGCATGACGAGAACCTTGTGAAAGCCGAGAAAGGCAAGCTTACTAAGTACCTTGACCTGGCTCACGAGGTGACCGCTATGTGGGATGTGGATTCGACGATCATTGTCCCCATAGTCGTATCTGCAAACGGCCTTATAGCGAAAAGTCTCGACCAACATCTCAAGAGACTTTCGCTGGATGGCTGGAATAAGGGTCAGATACAGAAGGCAACACTCCTGGATACGGCACGTATTGTCAGGAGGTTTCTCACTCTGCAGCCATGACCACCGGTAGCTTGGGCCCTGCCCCACTGCTGGTGGTACTCTAGGATTAGGTTTTTATAATGTTTTATTGTTTGTATATTAAAATATTGTAAAAATCTAGTTTTAAGAAAAAAATAAATAAAGGAGATAATAATTAAGGGGGTGCAGCGCGGACGCAAAACTGCGAGTTTCAAGTTTCTTTATGATAGCGAGCGAGCGGCGCGTGGCAGTGGTGTGACAACGGCGCACGACTACGAATACGCACGCACACTAATATCTGTACAGAGTAGGCTGGTGATTAAGTAGAGCAATGTTTACTTTCGTAAAATCATAGGCGTTTGGGTAAAAAATAATAAAAGTCTTAATATTTTCATATTCATGTTTTTTTATTGAAAAATAAGACAACAGTGACCTGCGGAATATCAATACAAACATTATGATGTCGGATCATTGTTTCATTTGTGCTATATTTACAAAGTTTCTGAAGAAATAAGTTTTTAGATATCATTATTTTACGTATTGTTTATGCAGTTTCTGGGTATTTGTTTCAAATTCCAAGACAACCACGACCTTGTGAAAGGATCAAGCTAACCTACACTAGTCCTTTTAATGTATAATACCTATTCAGCGCCTAGCACCAGTGACTTAAAAACACGTAAATTTTCAAATTCCGCGCTGCACCCCATATGGAAACATGAAAGTGTGTGAAGGCCAACTAGCACCCTGCCTCAGCTTGTGCCGTTGCAGTGCTGAGAAACAAACACCACCACAACGACGCTGGTATTCTGACAGGGCCTATGGTGTGTGAGTGTGACTGTAGTGTTGTGTGGGTGCGTATACATATATATATAATGGTATAATAAAAAATAATAAAATACATAGTTACATACATATTTTATATAAATGATAGAAAACGTTTAATACATATATTTACATAAAAATAATAATGATTTTATTATTATTTTAGTATTGGGAAAATGCTTCTCGCCTATGGCGGTTAAGTCCGGCAATAGCGCAGTCGGCCGGCGTCAGGGCACGAGAGAGAAAAATCGGCGGACAATGCTCGCGTATCAAGTACCACCGCCTTTTGCATTTTCGCTGGAAGTGAACCGCCACCGAATCCCAGCTTTTTCAGACGTTGTATCGGCTGTCAAATCAAGTCATCACAACATATGGGTATTGGCTTAATCACCACGCTTGCCAAATGCGGTTTGGTGATCGCAAACCCAGGCTACGCATCGAATTAATCCGAAACATACTTTGCCCGACCCGGGAATTGAAGACGGGACCTTCGGGTGTCGGGCCGAGCGCTCTGCCACTCGGCCATCGAGGCGTTACTCAACGTGGCTGGGATTAACCAGTTTGCTGATATGACAATCAGCAAACTGGTTATAGATGTAATAGGTCCAAGTACATCCTTTATGTAGGTATGTAGGTACCTATATTCATTGTATGTATGATAATTAAGTATATTATATTGTCTGTAAATAAACTCATAATTTTGAAAACACTATTAACCGCCCATTTCTTAGCTTTTTTGTCCAGTTCAACACATGGTTGTTTGGAAGAAATTGCTTTTTAGCGATAAGGCCGCCATTTGCCACCATACTTCTTCTTGTATTATTGTCCTCTTTTTATATTTTGTATGGTGTGAAATAAAGTGTATTTTCATTCCATTTCTTTCTTCTTCGTTTTACGTTTAGCCTCAGCCTTCAGGAGGTTCTCGTCATGAGGGATAGTGACCAAAAACACCTTCGATTGATTCTTATTAATATTATTATTATAATGACAACAGTCGTATAAAATGTCTGTTCAGCAACCAGTACTTGACCGAGCCTATAATAGAGTACGTACTTTCACTCAAAATGTTCTCTATAATGTTTTAAGCTCTTTTAAACCCTTCATAATATGCAGAAACTTTATTACAGCTCTTTGTTGATTGTTCAATTTTATCAATTTTGTTGAAAATTCTCTTTTGCGAAATAAGATCAAAAATGATTGTAGGTTTAGGTCATTTGTGTAAATCACGTCGTAATTAACAAAACAATGAACTCCATAATAAATACAATTTAAGGATTTATTTTCGAAAATTTACTACTACATGTAAATAACCGTAAAATTGGAGTATTGATTATGAATTCGCATACATATGTGAGTAATTTCAACAGTCAACAGTATCGTGATGCAGGTACTTTTTAAAATATTAATGAATTGTTTTATTCGAGAATGGATAACTCAACTGACTCATTTATAGTTACAAAATAAATGACTCATTTAATTTATACATTTAGTAAGTTTTAAGTCAAACCTTAACATATTGTATGTATGCATATGATTCACACCAACACTATCCTATAAATAGCACAAGCTCCCAACAAAATCGGATTTCAGCTAACGAATATAGATTTACTGAAAAGACTTTCCGTCAGCTATGTGTCCCTATATACTGCTCTTTCCTTTGTTTCACAATTCAACACAGTACATTACTGGCAAAACAGCAGCAGGCGGACATTTTGTTTCTCTTTTTTTACTAAAAAAAAACGGCATCCCATTTGTAGCCAGTTCGAAATTTAAATAAAACACTTGACGTTTTTGTTTGCCGTGGTCCAGAGTGAAAGTTCGTTCCATTTTTAAATAACAATGCGTCAGATACGGATTTTCGTACAAACATTGCTGGCCGCTGCTCGCGTGTATTTGGCCAGTCGAAGAAGGTTGCCAAATAATGACCTCATTTTCAAGCATGTTTGAGAAAAGTTACATTTATATTTTTGCATTTTTGCATTTTTGCATTACATTTACATACATTTATAACTGCTGTACATACTGACAGATGAAAATAACAATATTCATGATTATAACCTATGGTTATACTTTATAATTGTAAATATAGCTTTCCTAATTCTTAACTGATCCTTTATATTTGTAAAAAATATGGGAGTCGGATGTTGATGACGTAGTTGTCGACATTGAATAAGGTTCCTTTGGCTTACAAAGTAAGCGTAGATAGTGTTGATACATTTTGGCGAGTTGGACATAGCTACGATAATATAGTTTGTAGTGCATCTGACCCGGTTTGTCATCGGGTTCTGGTTCAAATTCCGCTTGTGGATTTTTTCTAAAGTAAATAAACTTTTACTACTTTTTTTGAACAAAAAATATTTGACTTTGACTTTAACCAAGCAGGCAAACGGGCATGCGCGAGCATCCGCTTTATTAAAAGTGGTTACCGCAGCCCATAGATGCTTACGACACCAAGAGCCGGCTATCACTATCTATTACCAGCTCATTTTATGTTCCCACTGCTGGGGCACGAGCCTCCCCTATGAAGTGATAAGAAGAACGAGCCACATACCACCACGCGGGCACGGTGCGGATTGGTGGTTGTTAACGACTGCTAATCCAGCTGGGACCAACGAGCAACGAATGCGAGACATTGTAGTTATCCGTATATACATACGTGAACCCATACCTAACACAAGCGTATTAGCTTTCACAGTGGGCTAAGAGGAATATCAATAATATGTTAATAGCGCATTAATAATGATCTTTAAAAAAGACATAATTAAATTAACACTAAAATTTCAATAACTATGACAAAATCAAACACAAAAGAATAATGTAATAAGTTTGCAATACATACTGTTTTCATTACACGACCTTGTCATTTTTAAACTTCTACACGAAGTAGTAAGCCTTAATTATCATCTTCAGCCAGCAAAGGCCTTCCCCGGTTCTCCGCCTTCCACATCCAAGCACTTCCAAGACTTATCGGTAAGAAGTTCTGTATATAAATTTTTGAAAGTCCTCAAAATCTAGTTTTCGAGATAAAGGGTGGCCATGCCAGGATGAGGCTCATCCTGGTATGACCCCTTATAACTTTTGAACGGTAGACCGACAAACTCTACTATTTGGCGACATACTTCGACATACTCTCGACATATTATTGGTGTAATCAGATCTTCGCTACGACCTGTAGTTTTCGAGATACAAATTCTCGAAAACTCTTTCAGACTCTTATAACTTTTGAACGGACCGACCAACTCTGATATTTGGTGACATATTTCGACATACTATCGATATACTATCTGTAAAGTCACATGAATGACAAGATGAGCCACACGTTTTATTAAAGGATTTTTGAAGCTATTCCAAAGAAGCTATTGGCATTATTGACTAGTTGGTCTACATTTTGGTGCTCATTCTTTTTCCATTTCGCTGACTCTTATATTAGCTAGGTAGTATTCGTCTCTGTAAATGTAGAGTAAGATGCTATTTTCACATCCCGTATATTGCTACTACACAGAAATAATAAAAAGTCAGTTTTTTTTAAATGATAAGCAGTCTGTTGACTTAATTGTGATTAATTAAAGAATAAAAAATGTAAACAGAAGCAAAATAATTATAGTTGGCAAGCGTATTAACCCATAAATTGTAGTGATGACTTGATTTCAATGATGGTTGCCCAGCAGTGGGACAGTCATAGGCTATTTAATTTACTAGGTACTTCATTATCATCATCATCAGCCCCTCACGACTCAATGCTGGGCATAGGCCTCGCTTGAATCTCTGAAATCGCAAAACTGTCGAGGTTGGTTTTCCTTAGCTCTGTCTATAAATAAAATATTTTTAAATATTGTTTCGTGTAAAAGTTACTTTCGTATTTCAGTTAAACTTAGTACGAGTATGTAGCTCGATTTCGAAGAAAGGGTTTGTAATGAGATGAACAAATAAACTATGTATGAAAGTTTTATATATAAGTGTAAAATGGAGGGTGCCCAAATGAAAGCGAGGTAGCAAATTTAGATGTTTATTTGTCGGAAGCCAGTGAGAAGTGAGGTCTCTTCATACAAAGGTTTTGTATTTATGCTAATTTACACACTATATTAAGACGTCAGCGCCATCTGTGATTTCGTCAAACAAGCCATCTAGGTTGATGTTATTACAACCGTCCAGATGGCGCTGGGTGTAACAATAAGTTAAGGGCCGCGCCTGCTCGCGCGGCCGGTGGCGCGCACCAGGAGTGCCGCGCATGCTCCTACTGCACGAGCTCTATGTCTCATAGGAGATATACTCGCTCGGCACGAGGATCTTGACCTGTTTGCAAATAGCTTTACGTGCTTATGTAACAAGATCCATATGTATCTTAGTATGACATGATAATTTATTTATTCTTAATGTTTATTGTAACAGTATTATTTTTGGCTTGACTATTCCTTTTTTTTTAAATATAATATTGACATTGTATTTGCAAATTTATTGTTCTGATTTCAAATGACTTTTGTTTTGTATTGTTCTATGTCTATTATTGTTATTATTAGTACTTATCTATTATTTTGAAATGTGTTTGTAAGATTTTAAATATAATTTTTAATTAATGCATGTAAAAAAGTTTTGCTTGTTGGCGCTTTGGTGTAATTATACTGTAAGCCAGTGAGTTTTTTGAATAAATAAATAAATAAATAAATAAATATGAGTTCCTTGATAGAATATAAATTATAGGTATACCACTTTTAACACGTTATTTCTTGATGACTTGCAAAGTTAAATTCTATCGTTTAGGGTAGTAATGTAGTAATAATAATAATCCAGGAATAAATAAATAAATAATAATTGAAATGAAACAACTTTTACGGATCTACTCAAGTTTATGTTATACATTTGTTTTAATTAATGTTTATCCTGACGTTTCGACCCAATACTGAGGTATTGGTCGTCTCATAATTAGTTGGTACTCTCATTTTAATTTAATAACATGCATTCCGTTTTACGCAGAAAGATTTAAATCCGTAAAAGTTGTATCATTTCAACATTGAACATTACACATGTAGTATTTGCGTAAAGTTAAGAAAACAGTATACGAGCATAAAGAGCTAGTAGACACGTACCGATCACTAAATCAACATAGTTCAGCTTTGACAGAATAAGTGACTTGCAAAGGTAAATTCTCATGTCTACACTCAAGTACTGCATACCTTCAACCTGTAAAAGCATTGCTGGACAACATGGCCTCCATGCTTTTCAAATCTTAAATCGCCATCCATCCAGACTCCAAGATTTCTAGCTTTCTTTACCGGCTCAATATTACGTTGTTAATTTTTATTTCTGGCGCACAACTAATAATCCGACCAATTTGAGTCTCATTATTCTTATTAAAAACTTTTACAACATAAATTACATGGCGGACTTAATAAAATAAAATAAAAAACATTAAAATAAAAAATGTATTTCGACCACTTTGGATCATACAGGCAATTCATTAATCAAAAATATTAAAATACAAAATCAAATTTAAATAAAATAATTAGAATCACAATACCAAATGTAATGCCTGAGGCATTCTCTATCAGTCAACCATAGGGTGGTGCAGAGATAACATGGTAGGTGTAATTAGGTTAAGACAAATAATTTGTTGAAAAAAAAATATCATAAAACGCACAATATATACCTACATTTATACAATTTTCATACATATACTTACATATACTTATATAAACAAATATTATGTCTATTATAACATAAACTATTTTTACAAATATACTACAACAATAAACGTATAATACATAATTTATCAATAGGACGTTACTGAGATGATTCTGCCAAGGTTTTATCAAAAAAGAGCATTATGGACTTTCTTTTTAAAACCGTCACGACTCGTAGCCATCATGTTGTCACTCCACATAGGGTCAAAATTACATGAAATAAAAGTTACATATTTCTTTATTTATTTACTTACAATTATTGACCTAAATTTTATACACAAGTAATTATTTCATTTTTGTATTACAAATCTACAGTTGTATTCAAAAGTAATAGTGCTATCAAAAAGTAATTTTAACGTAAAGGTTTTCGCACATAGTCACATACATGATAGCATTACATAATAACGACAGAACGATGAGCATTCTGCTAAATATGACATTACTCGTAGTACTGAATACACTAATTGCATTAGCTAGTCGAGGCATACACAATTAGCGAGCAGCCTGTGTCTCTGAATGTGTAGGCTCCGCTGAATATATCGGCGTTACGACCGATGTTTATAATGCAATATGTGCTAAAACAACTTGGAAAAGGAAGATAAATATGGAACGATGCCTCGATTTTAGTCATAAGTAAAAACTACATCTACACTAAATCACAGTTTTTTTTGAAAAACCTATCATCTAGCTTTGTTTTGAAACTAATCAATAAAAAAACGCATGATATTTTATAATCAAAATGTAGATTGGTTAAAAGTTTGATATTCTTGGTATTGGAAAACAACTTTGCAAAAAATATTTTAAGTTAAATAAAATTAAACAATGTTTTATATTTTTTACAAATGTAAATTATATTTGAAATACTGTCTTCACATTTTGTATAGCTTACAAACTGACACATAAATAATTTTTCACATATTATTACAGTTGTAGTAAAGACTTAATCAGAATATAAACCCGGTAATATACTCATTTTCTTTTTCGTCGTGGGCATCAAATATTTGATTATGCGGAAAGACTAGCTAAATATAGCTAGCTATAGCTATAAAAAGGCTTTCGTTGCACAACAGATTTGTATATTATTCACAAAAATATACATACAGTAACAGTAAAACTTAAGGGGGTGCCGCGCGGAATTTCGAAAATTTACGTGTTTTTAAGTCACTGGTGCTAGGCGCTGAATAGGTCATATACATTAAAAGGACTAGTGTAGGTTAGTTTGATCCTTTCACAAGGCCATGGTTGTCTTGGAATTTGAAACAAATACCCAGAAACTGCATAAACAATACGTAAAAGTAATGATATCTATAAACTTACTTCTTCAGAAACTATGTAAATATAGCACAAATGAAACAATGATCTGACATCAAAATGTTAGTATTGATAATTCGCAGGCCACTGTTGTCTTATTTTTCAATAAAAAAATATGAATATGAAAATATTAAGACTTTTATTATTTTTTACGCCTATAATTTTACGAAAGTAAACATTGCTCTAATTAAATCACCAGCCTACTCTGTACATATATTAGTGTGCGTGCGTATTCGTAGTCGTGCGCCGTTGTCACACCACTGCTGCCACGCGCCGCTCGCTCGCTATCATAAAGAAACTTGAAACTCGCAGTTTTGCGTCCGCGCTGCACCCCATTAATTCAAAAATGAATATTTATAGAATACCTCACCAAAACAAGGTCTTCTATACACCGTTACTTTTTGATCGTTTTAATCCCGCAGGTGGGTTGATCAGACCACGAAACTGAACAACTTTTCCCAAGAAAAAAGTCAAAAAACGAGATTTTTTTAAAACTTTCCCGTACAAACCATGCTCGGTCAATAGAGGCTTTGTATAGGAAAGTTTAAAAAAATCTCGATTTTTGACATAATAAAATATGTTTCTTGGAAAAAGTTGTTCAGTTTCATGGTCTGATCAACTTACCTGCGGGATTAAAACGATCAAAAAGTGACGGTGTATATATTTACAATGTGACACATAACCGAATCTCTGATAACCACAATACACATGCAATATGCATGTTTTAAGTTAAAAGATTTACTTTTAAATAATGTTTACTGTTTTATCTTGATCGATCATTAAATATTTGTAATATATTTCTCTCGGATTTAAGTACAAGGTGGTAAACATAAACTTTGATGAAACAACTGTCTAGTTGCGTATTAAACTGCAAGCATTTAAACAAAAGGACATTCTCTGAGAAATTTTCTTTACTTCAGTTGGAAGAGCTGTAATTGTCCGGAATGCGAAAGTTCGTCTTTTTAAGTGCTATTCTTAATTAAAAAAGGTTCTTTAGTAGTCTCATATTTTACATTAATAATAACTCGGGTCTCTAAGAAAACAATGATTAGTCTGAAAAAAGTGTTTTAATTAAATAAGAAGTATGGTTGTAATAATTGTGTAACCTATTTATAATGTTATACTGCTACATTATCGGTAGAGGGGCAAAAATAAATGTATGTGAATCAACTTTTCCTCAAAATTTGTAACTTTAACGTCAGTTTTGTATGTTGTACTAGCTAGCACTTATAACTACACTTATTTATTTTTTAGCACTTTTCACTTCACTTTGTGTTGTCAAGTAAAGGCGAGAAACAACCTGTCTTCAAACTTCACCCTCGAGTTTTCTAGTTTATTTTTTTAGTTTATCTTGGAAGCACATACCGCACGTCTTCCGTCCTTTGGTGCACCAGACGGCGTGTGGCGAGTATCAGCGCTTGAGGTCGATAGGCCCGTGCCGCTGCAGCATCTCGGCGGAGAGCACGTGCGCAGGCGCAGTGCGGCGCGACGAGCGGGTCACGTGGCTCAGCTGTGTGGTCTGCACGCGCGTCTCGATGCCGCGCGGCGGGTGTGGCCCGTGCATGTGCGCGTTGTAGCGGTAAGTGTGCATCTGTAACAATACGATGTATTGTAAGCCTAAAAGTTAGAAGACTAATGATGCCCGTTTTAATAAAGCCACTTAAGTTTTAGAATATCTTTTTGAAATTAAAGGTGACGGACGATCTTAATGTTTTAGGTGACACTTAAGCATAAGGTGATAGATGCTGCAGTAAAACTGTCACCTAACATTGGTTATGGGTTACCTGAACATTTAGGGATGTTTAGTGAAAATAAGCATAGTTTGTTTTCACCAGCGACTTCTAAGTTTTAGGTGACACCGACTCGGTTTAGGTAACAACTGTCGAAGTTAAACTGTAATTTAAAGCACGGGCCTTTGTGCTTTGTAGGCTCATCAGCTCTATTTATTTTATTATGATCACTGATCGAAGCTTATCACCAACCGAGTAATTATCGCAAAAGTAGTTTAACTTACAAGTTCACAACATGCGAACGCGCTAACCTCTGTGCTGTCGAGCTCTATTAAACATAGAGATATTAGGTATAATATTTTCAGAGTCTACTTGTAATGACATGGTCTTTGAGTACTGTTATTTGAGACTTCCAATTGATGTCCATGATCTTTTAGTGAAAATATACTCTTTTTTCCATTCGATATTGGGAGCAATGAATCGTTACAATTTAAAAAGTCTTTCTGCTTAAACCTTTCTGTAGACAATTCATAAAGCTAAATCTCGAGCTCGAGATAATGCGGATTACAATAAGATATTAAATTTCAAGTGCACATTTTTAAAGACTCTTTGTGATTATTCGTACTGAATTGGTATCGCGCGCTCCAGCCTTATCCAGTTATTGGTTGAGAGATAGCTTTAGTGCCGGCCGGCAGGACTTGAAATTTTACAACCGCAAAACCTACTACCGAAAAAACGTCAAAAAAAAGAAAACGTCACCGATTAAGCCCCTCCAGCATACCAGCGTTGCAGCGGCATCATGTCGCTATAGCATGTGCTGAGGCTGGGGCCTAGGCCACACTTTGTCTTCTGTTTTTGTTTTTTCAATATTATTTAGATATAATAAATATTTGTTGTACTTAGTGTGTGCCAATAAATGTATTTCTTTCTTTGTTTCTTTACCTAATAGCTTCTTCTACATATAGATCAGTAGTATTCTATTCGCTGTCCAGGCTTCTTACCTGGAGTCTAGCTATCCACCCCCACAACCCGGTCAACCAAGCCAAGCCTTTAGAGGCACCCTCAGGTCGCTCTTGAGCCCATCCGAACCCCTCAACGCATCTAGTAAGGAAATGGATAAGCTTGCGTGATGCCAGTCCCTCTAGAAACCCTCTGGCAGTGTTTCGATCTGACACACTGTCACACACACGATTGCTTGAGGAATCCCTTTACCCTATAAGTTTCTCGCCGCGCTTAAAATAAAAAAGTCCGGTGCCGCTTAAAAGGCCGTCTGAGTCTCAAACCCTCTCAAAAATTAAGTAGTTACGTAACGCCCATCTTTTAGCCCGTTAAACTGAAAAAAGATGGAACCAGTGCGTCGCGGTCGATTAAGCTCCTTTAGATATTTTTAACTCTTTAACGCCGATGACGTAATTCGCAAAATGGCAAAAAATATTGACATTGAAAAAAAAATTGAAAACGCACAGAAAATAAAGCTGTTGGGTGTTTAGAGTGTAGCAAATTTATTCTAGTTTGTTTAACTTGTTAAACTTCATCATACAAAAGTAGGCTCTAAATAGACGAAGTTTAAGTTTTAAGTCGCATGGTCGAGTCCGGGCGAATTCGCCCGGTTAAGGTTTGACGGAATTTCGCTCCGGTGCGATAGGCCCGGTTAGGGTCTGAGAGGATTTCACACTTCGCTTGCTGATAGCCCAACAACATTGACGCTGCAAATAAATGGTGCCGATATTTGCCGTTATTTTATCCAGAAAACTTATACAACGTTAGTCGGAACGGGGGTATTAAGCCGAAAGGAGGGTAAAGTATACATTTAGTGATACATTAGTGTTGGCATTTGTCTAATTTATAATTGCAAAAATTAATTTAATTTATTTTGTTTAATCAGTGGTATTATTATTAACATGGCAACACCAAATGCTAAGTATAAAAGCCATGACCGCCATTACAACTCTCTCTTTTCTTACTCGACTTTCTCTGTGCTAGGAGGCAGACATTATACCTTCCTCGTACCTATTTTATAAAAATATACGTTCTACCGTATTTCAAATTTAAATCTGCATTTTTCTTTTCGCTCATATTCCTATTTTTTCAATAGGTTATGGGCCCAGCCATACTATCTAAAGTATTGTGCTGTTGCTTTTAACACGTGTTCTCTGTATAAAATCTATGCTGTTTTAAATTTTGTCATGGATAACCTAAAAACCAAGAGAAACATTCAACCTTTCAATGGAGAAAAATATAGTGTCTGGAAGTTTCGGATTCGCGCGCTCCTAACTGAATTGGATGTCATCAAGGTCATCGATGAAGAACCCGTGTTACGGTTCGATGAGTGGGAAAAGAAAAATCGAGCTGCGAAGAGTCTAATCGTCGAGTACTTGGCAGATTCCTTTCTTAATTTTGCTAAAGAAGAGCTGACCGCTAGAGAAATCTTCAAGAACCTAGACGCTTTGTACGAGAGAAAAAGCTTAGCGACGCAGCTGGCAATACGTAAGAAGTTGTTGAGCCTAAAACTACAAGGTGATACTCCACTAGTGAAACATTTTAATGTTTTTGACGACTTAATGACGGAGTTGTTGGCTGCTGGAGCGAAGCTCGAAGAAACCGATAAGGTATCTCATTTACTTCTTACCCTCCCAACTTCATATGATGGCGTCATCACGGCCATTGAAACATTATCCGAAGATAATTTGACGCTGGGTTTTGTAAAAACAAGATTGCTAGATCAAGAAGTAAAATTAAAAAATGAAGGTAGTGACACTTCGACTAAAGTACTTCACGTCCGCGTCGAGCCCAACGGAAAACGACTTGATAGGAGATCCAACCAGCAGAGTTTTAAGGAAACCAAGAAGCTTGCTAAGTGCTACCATTGTGGGCGGAAAGGCCACGTCAAACGGGACTGCTATTACTTCAAGCGCCGAAACTACCAACAAATATTCGACCGGCCAAGTCAACCTAACCAACAACGGAAGCCGGCGGACCGGCCCCGAACTGTTCAAACAGTGAAGCTGACTGAAGGGGCGACTATTTCCAGTGAAGCCACCGGATTTGCATTCATATCGGGTAATCACGAAACTGACGAAAACGGAGAACAAATAAAGTTCCTGTTGGACTCCGGAGCATCCGACCACATCGTTAACAGGGAAGACCTATTCAGTAACTATACAATTTTAAATACACCGTTTAAAATTTCAATTGCTAAACACGGTGAATATATTTCAGCTACTAAACGTGGAACATTGCAAGTGATCAGTGACACTGGCATCCCTGGTACCCTGGAGGACGTGCTGTTCTGTCCTGAGGCGCCGTACAACCTGCTGTCGGTATCGAGGATGCAGCGTGCTGGGTCAACCATCACCTTCGATCAACACGGAACGTATATCAGTAAGGACGGTACGATACTGATGCGAGGTAAGGCAATGAATAACTTAATTTCGGTAGATTTTGTAGTCAAAACTAATAATCGGCCTGTTTCTCAATTGTGCAATAGTGATAAAAATAATTACGACTTATGGCATCAAAGATTAGGTCATATCAGTAAACAAAAGTTTTTAAAATTGAAAAATAATACTATGACAAGTGATAGTAGTTTAATTGAATCAGTAACGCCTGACGAAAAATTGTGCGAAGCATGCATAAATGGGAAACAGGCACGATTACCGTTTGAGACGTCCAAGGATAAAAGTCATATTAAACGACCTTTATTTACTGTGCATACTGACGTTTGCGGGCCGATCACTCCTTCTACAATAGATAATAAGAATTATTTTGTGTTGTTTGTCGATCAATTTACTCACTATTGCGTTGTATACCCGATAACCTATAAATCGGATGTGTATTCTGCGTTTAAAGATTTTGTGGCAAAAAGTGAGGCAAAATTCAATTTAAAATTGGTAAACTTATACTGTGATAACGGCCGGGAGTATTTGTCTAGTGAAATGAAAGAGTACTGTGTTTCTCGTGGAATTTCATATCATTTTACTGTTCCTAGAACGCCACAACAAAATGGGGTTTCAGAGCGTATGGTTAGGACAATAGTAGAAAAAGCCCGCGCAATGATCAGTGGTGCAAAATTACCTAAGTGTTTTTGGGGAGATGCAGTATTAGCTGCAGTACATTTGATAAATATTACGCCTACCCGCGCTTTACAACAAAATAAAACTCCCTTTGAAATGTGGCATGATAAAAAGCCTACAATTAAACATTTAAAGGTGTTTGGTGCTACTGTATTTGTACATAATAAAACTCGAAAAACTAAGTTTGACGTAAAATCGTGGAAGGGTGTACTGGCAGGCTATGTACCGAATGGCTATAAGGTATGGAACGCAGAACATGACAAATATGAAACGGTGAGGGATGTCATAGTAGATGAAATAAATTTTCTGCAATCTAGGCCTAAGTTAAGATTTGATGGGAATGAAATGGAACATTCTCAAAATACTAAACTGGCATCGAAGTCAGGGTCAATGACACCTCAAAGTTGTGATGGTTCGAAATCTGATATTTTAAAATCAGGTAGTATAAAATCAGATAGTTTAAAGTCTGATGAGTTTATTTCTAGTTGTAAAGTTCGTAAGCTAAACGATTCGAATAACCTGCCGGAGTCAAATGAAAGCAATAAAGCAAGTTCAAGTAAAACTTGTAGTTCCGATGTAGATGTCGATGATTCTTGTAAATTGAGAAGGAGTGCTAGGCTAAAAGGTCGTACACGAGTATCCTACAATGAAATTGACGAAGTTTTATTATGTGCTCAGTCAATTAATTGTGAAATACCCACTTCTTTTAATGAGATTAAAATTAGGAACGATAAAACTCAATGGGAAGGTGCAATAAAAGACGAATTAGATTCACTTTTAGCTAATAATACTTGGGAGTTAGTGCCAAAACCTGGAAATAAGAACATAGTAGACTGTAAATGGATTTTTAGTATCAAAAAAGATGAGTTTGGTAATCCATTAAGATATAAGGCACGTCTTGTTGCCAGGGGCTTTAGTCAGGAATATTTAACTGATTATAGTGAAACTTTTGCCCCAGTTGCTCGTATAGCAAGTTTTAGATTCATGATTAGTTTTGCAAATCAATTTAATTTATTAGTACATCATATGGATGTGAAAACCGCATTTTTAAATGGCATATTAAAGGAAGAAATTTATATGAAAGTGCCCGATGGTATAGTAAGTAAAGATGGTTATGTGTGTAAGTTAAATAAGGCTTTGTATGGGCTAAAACAAGCTGCTAGATGTTGGTTTGAATTATTAGACCAGTGTTTGAAAGAAAAAGGTTTTGTAAACTCATCGGTGGACAGATGTATTTATATTTTAAATAACGGTGATGTAAATAGAAATATTTATGTGTTATTGTATGTCGACGATTTAGTTTTGGCCTGCGCAGACATGCCAACACTAGATAGTTTAAAGAGTTATTTAATGAGTAAATTTAAAATGGTTGATTTAAATGACATTAAATTATTTCTTGGTATTAAAATTACTCGAAGTAATGACACTGTAACTTTGGACCAAAGTTCTTATATAAAAACCATTTTGGAGAAATTTGGTATGTCTGACTGTAATCCAATTAGTACACCTATGGAGAGTAAACCTAACTATGAAGCTCTAAATATAGATAGTGAATATAATTCACCTTGTCGCAACCTGATCGGTTGTTTAATGTATGTCATGTTGTGTACACGCCCTGACTTATGCGTTAGTATAAATATTTTGAGCAGATATACAAACAAAAATAATAAGGAATTGTGGCAAAGTCTCAAAAGAGTGCTCAGGTATTTGAAAGGAACTTTAGAATTAAAATTAACATACAGAAAGTGTAATAATTTTGAGCATATTTTGTGTGGATATGTAGATTCAGACTGGGGTGGTAATGATATAAATGAAAGAAAAAGTACCTCAGGTTATTTATTTAAATTATTTAATAGCTGTACAATAACCTGGAATACAAAAAGACAAATGTCTGTGGCGGCTTCTTCAACTGAGGCCGAGTATATGGCATTGTTTGAAGCTGTAAAAGAGGCATTGTGGTTAAAGTCTCTAATAATTAGTTTTTATATTAATATTGTCAGTCCAATACCTATCTATGAAGACAATAATGGTTGTATCAGTATAGCAAACAATCCTACAAGCCATAAGAGGTCAAAACACATTGATATCAAGTATCATTTCTCTAGAGAACAAGTGCAAAACAATGTAATTAAATTGTTGTATCTCCCCACAGGTAAACAGATAGCTGATGTGTTAACTAAGCCGCTGCCTGTGGTTGCATTTAGACAGTTCAGAGAAGAGATGGATTTGTGTTTGTAATATTTTGAGTTAATGTATGTTTTAATTATTATTAGTTAAATGGTCTGATTAGGTTTTACTGGGTTTCCCTAGTCCTTGCAACAAATGTTGGACCATTATTTAATGTATGTTTTCCCAGAAAATACTTGGAAGGTTTTAATGTTCTGGTTAGCCAAAATACTATGATTGTAAATAGTTTGTAATTAATTTTTGAGGGGGCGTGTTGGCATTTGTCTAATTTATAATTGCAAAAATTAATTTAATTTATTTTGTTTAATCAGTGGTATTATTATTAACATGGCAACACCAAATGCTAAGTATAAAAGCCATGACCGCCATTACAACTCTCTCTTTTCTTACTCGACTTTCTCTGTGCTAGGAGGCAGACATTATACCTTCCTCGTACCTATTTTATAAAAATATACGTTCTACCGTATTTCAAATTTAAATCTGCATTTTTCTTTTCGCTCATATTCCTATTTTTTCAATAATTAGTGAATAACTTTTGTCTAAGAACTTTCCTTAAAAATGGATAATTTTAGATTAACAGCTTTTTTAAGATTTCAAAAGAAATTACGCTGTGGTAGCCGTGGCGGTCAGCTGTTTTAAGAGAGAGACATTTGAGTTCATTGCCGGGGTTATTATTGTTATTGTTTTTGTTTTTGTTTTTGTTATTGTTATTTATCATTATGTTAATGAAACTTCTTGATATAAAAAGAAATGTTCTTTTTTATTTGACAACGTCAAGTGTCTTTGATTTTTTCTCTGTTCTATCACATCTTTATAAATGTATTAATGTTTAATTCTAAATACAGAAATTTCATTTATTAAAACATCTTTTATCTAACATGGCCTCGGAATACAGTAATCGGGAATATTACGACATGGTGATGTGTGTCGGGAGGTGTGATTCTGTCTTAACTGAGGCTCGGGAATTGTACCGACAAAGGTATCCTTTGGATGTGCTCAATCGCGTACCTATACCTACAAACAATGGCGCTATGAACATCAGAAAAGGTTAGTTTTTATTCGAACTAAATTTTATTTAACTAAACGATAACTAATTTATCTCGTCACGGATTTAGATGTAAGTATTCCTAACATGAGATCTAAGCGGCCTAGCACTTTGACTAGGCCGACAAGTTGGTACCTACATCTGTCAACGAAAATTATTTACGACATGCGTTAGACCCGCCCCTATTCAGGGTTGAACATTTTTTAAATTACGTAACCAAAAATTTATTTTGTATGGAAGTAAATATTAACGTTTTTCGCAATGCTTGTATTTGCAATATAGCAGTTGATAGTAGCACTTTCAGTTGTCCGCGGCTTAGTACCCCCTTTCCGACTAACGTTGTATATATATATTCTTTATTGCACAAAAAACACACCACTTTTGCTCAACATTTACAAAAAATGGTGAGCAAAGGTAGACTTATATCTAAAAGAGATCTCTTCCAGCCAACCTAAGGTGGAATGGGAGCTTCATGTTTAAAAGGAAGCGACAAAAGTGCAAACAAAAATATCTCAAATAAGAATAACAATATTAGGAACAATACATATACAATACATACACTACAATATTCTTAAAAACTACATAAACATACATAATAATACTACATAAAGATGAACATATAACTTACGGAGTAATTAAATTTTACTTTCGCTGTATTTATTAGGGCGACGAACAAGACAAACGCAAATATAAGCAATTACTGCGTAGAACATAATTATAGACTTAAAACTAAGTGTTGTTTTAATTAAAGGATGGCTCGGTATATAACGTCGATTACAAAAATCACTTAATTACCTTTATAAAAACTACTTTATACGTTAAGGTCAATACCATTACCATACCATATTTGACAGTTTTAATACTGTTGTTAATTCATCAATGAGAAATACGAAAACCCTAGAAGGTTCTTGCCAGGAAAGTGAAGAGCCCTGTTGGCAGTATTGTTTTATTTGAAAAAAAAATGGGTTTTGTTGAATATTAATGTGAAATGAAAAAGGTGCATGAGTGTTAGCAAATAAAACAAAAACAGTGCAATGTCACTTTGCAAAGTGTCTCAAGAAGTTCGCGTGCGGTTTCTTTATTGATACACAAAGGTATTCGGGGAAATATTTTACATCAAATATTATTATTAATATTACATATTAAATTTTATACAAATATTGTATATTACATTGCAAACTGCACCAAGCTATTAATTAAACAAAATATATATTTTGAAAACTGAAATATTTTGAGTTAGAACTTTTGTGGCTTAACAGCTCTATATGTTTCTTTCATCTATGCATTGTTGCGAGGACCCAGATTGGTTTTTATAATCTTAGCCTTTTAATGAAAAAGGTTCTATTGAAAAACATACCCTGATTTAAGAAGTACCTATCCAGTATCAATGTGTCCAAAGGTAGTGGTCCAGATGGCCTTCATCCATTATTTTTAAATAAGTGTAGTGGGCAATTGGCATTCCCTGTTGCAGTTATACTTAAATCATCTTTGTCGTCTGGTGTGATGCCGGTTGCCTGGAAGCGATCTTTTGTAGTCCCAATTTATAAGAGAGGGGATATCCTTTTTTTTCTTTCGCACTGTTGTTCAACAGATCGTTATTTCTGTACAAGTTAGCAGTGAGAACTTTAAATTCTACTGCACTATATTTTTTTATAGTTTGTACCTATGTGTGATATAAAGCTGTATGTTTCCTTAATAAAATAAAATAAGGTTCTTAATAACCTCGTCGACACTCCATTTCTTTTGGAGAATATATGTATTAGATGCCCTCGGACTAGCTCACGTCATAAAAAATTGTTTTGCACTAGATATGCTGGTAATACGTTTTTGTTTAGATCTTGTCAAGAATATAACAAGAGATTCAATTCTGTAGATGTATTTAATTGTAGTATTTTACAGTTTAGAAATCAAATACGAGAGTTAATGAATTAATGTTATATTGTAACTTTTTGCTATCACTTTAGTTTTTAAATAGTTTTATAATAATTAACATAGCTCTGTTAATTTATTTTGTCCTTCGTCCTGTAACAATTTGCCTGTTTTAATTAATTGTGGAGACTTCAATGATAACTGTGGTATGTCTGTTGTATAACCTGCATGTATTTTATATCGTTTGTTTCCCAAATAATTTAAAATAAAATAAAATAAAATGAAAAAATAAAATAAAACAAAATAGAGTAACTACAAATTTCATTGTCCAACTAAATCTCCTCTAGTGAGAGTTCTACTCAATCTTAGAATAATAATAGAAAGCTTAGTTTAATTCAACTAACAACATTGTCAACGTACTCTTAGTTATATATTTGGTTCTATTCAGAATCAGAATCAGAATTATTTATTCGGTGTAGTTCATTTAGCTGAAGATTATTATGATGGTAAACCAATTAAACACAGCTGTTAGAGCGATGTTTTCATTTCGTCTACAAGATTAGAAATGTATTATTAGCAAACAAAACAATTTTGCATAAATGTTTTGCATAAATTCGTTATTATTGTACAAGAACATGATTGGACCTAAATATAATAGACTCTTCTGAAACCATGAGTAACAAGATGATATGCTAGTTATGAATATAATCCTGTAGAATTCTGCAGCTGAGACATGACTAAATCCATTTTAAAGCAGCAGCGTTCACTGTACAGTGCAGTTCAGCAAAATCGACACAAACACATCGAAAGCATTTTGCGCCACAAGGTACTCCTGCATCGTTCATCATCATCCTCATCATCAGCTTATTTTTATGTCCCCACTGCTGGGGCACGAGCCTTCCCTATGGATGGATAGGGAGAACGGGCCATAAACCACCACGCGGGCCCAGTGCGGGTTGGTGGTTATTAACGACTGCTAATGCAGCCGGGACCAACAGCATTACGTGCCTTCCGAAGCACGGAGAAGAACTTCCGAAGAACTTAAGACAGAAGGTCCCTTAAGTAGGGACTGAATAAATTCACCGATTTGGTATTACATGGATCTCACAACTTTTTACGATAGAAGAACTGTGTTGCGAGACTTGGTTTTTTTACAAGTATGTTTTTGATGGCATCTCATTTCTTTTTGTAGATAGTCCTACTTTTTTCCTTTCCGGTACCTTCTACTTCTTGAATACCAACAACGGATTTTCTTAAAGCCCACTCTCTGTCTTATGAGCTTTTCACTGCAAATGTAACTTTGTAATCCTATATATTTATATGGGATTAAAAAGTTATTTATGCAGTTAGTGTATCTAGAAAACTGGACCAAAATTGCAAAATATTTTAGTTTTTCCTTGACTTATACACTGAACATTAATTGTATTCTAAATGTGAAGCTTCTATGTCTGCTAGAAGTGCCTTAGAGTTTTGATGATCGGTCAGTCAGTGAGTGACAAAATAAGAAATTTTGACTAGTTATAATTCTTAAACTACTGGTTCAAATTGAATGAAATGAGAAATATACCGTGTTTATACAATGCCTGCTTGGTTACTGAAAATTCAGGCTTCTAGTTTTATCCACAACGAAGTTATAGGGGGTCGAAAATGGCTTGAACTGTTTTGAGAAAAGGATAACTAAAAGGAGAACTTGGCGGGGTGAGAGACACAACTACCTATTCAGGTAGGTGCCATAATGTACTACATTAATAACACTATATCTCATTACCATGAGTCGCCTCCGAAATAATAATTATTTATTTAATAAATATTATACAACGTTATGTTTAGCAAATATACATGTTATTAATAGACGTAAACTAATTAATACACACGGGACGGGCAATACTACCAAACATTATGAATTTTAAAAACACTAATCTCACTCACTTACGCTCTTTACGTCAGAAACCTTTCTGTGATCAAAAGCCTGCCCGCAAGCCAGCTGCCCTGCTAACGCACTTTACATTAGTAATGAACTGCCCTTTATAATATGCTGAATACTTTGGGTTGCCCCAACCACGAACGCTACGAGACTCCTTTTATGGTGAGTTAACGTCAATATTGTAGATACTGGGGTTAATTATACTCGTGGTACAATAGGGTAGTCAATAGAGAAGCTTTTTAGCAACTGAAAAAACTATTTTTTTTATTAACATTTGTATTGGTATGGAAATTATGACGTCTTTGTTTGTTCTGTCAAATGAGTGTTTATTAATAACTTTTCGGTGAAGAAGGTGAAGGAAGGGTGAAGGTAGAACAAGTAACTAATAATAACTTAACAGAAGGTTCTCAAACTTCAATTAAGTTATTGTAATCTCGAGCTCGATGGCGCAGTGGTTAACGCGCCCGGTCTGCGAGTGCTGAGGTTAAGCAACTTTCGCAAACGCCGGTTATCGGATGGGTGACCAAAAATTTATCATCTCGAGCTCCTCCGTACTTCGGAAGTCACGTTAAGCCGTTGGTCCCGGCTGCATTAGCAGTCGTTAACAACCACCAATCCACACTGGGCCCGCGGGGTGGTTCATGGCCCGTTCTCCCTATCCATTCATAGGGAAGGCTCGTGCTCCAGCAGTGGGGACATAAATGAGCTGATGATGATGATGAATATTTTGAGACAATAAAAAACTTTATTAAACTTTATTATTATTATCTGTGTGTGTAAGCTATTTAGGACCCTGTCTCAGCTTGTGCCGTTGCGGTGCTGAAAAACCAACACCGCCACAACGACGCTGGTTTTCTGATCATTCTTCATCGTAAGCATCACCTATCATTAATCTATACAAAAATATATATGTGTATATTATGTTACCTGTAAATAGCACCTTTTATGAGGCACGTGATACAACTCGTAGTCACTTGACGAGCCTTCTGCTTTCTGCGTGCACCTCCACTGTAACAAAAACTTAACTTAACCCCTTATAACTAAAACCCTCGTGTAGCGCGAGTGAGCTAGTAATGCAGTAAATAAAAAAAAGCATAGAAAAGAACCATCAAATAACAACGACAATCAAATCAAAATAACAGGATGTTACCATACGGTTAATTATTTCAACAAGAGAACAAATACTACTAATGTCATATACACATAATAATGCTAAAAGTTTCATTGCTTATTTTTGTACTATTAATATTTTTTAAAAAGCTTTTAGCCATTTTTCAGAAATAGCTAACTGATAGCAAACGACCCGTTCTGAAGGCAGTCAATATTTTTTGCCGTCAAACAGCAACGTCCTGATGCTGTATCTTCAGCCTTAAAGCTGAGCTGATAATAAATACGAGAATAAGTCTTTTTAGGGCTTTACAGCCTAACCGGACTTGGTGGCGAGAAAGTAAAGTTTCCTCAAGCCGAGCATTTGTTGTTAAAATTTGTAAAATACTAATACCTTTACATATTGCTTTTGTTAGAGCCGTTAGAGTGTGGTAATTAAAGCCGTTAATCTTTTCTTCATTTAAAATATGACAGTCGCTTTCATCTTACAAAATGTATCACAAATTTGGGGGTTAAAGTTACTCGCGTCCGTAGGTTTACCATTGACACCCTACACGTGACCCCTGGGTGGTGGTGGCAAATGAGTGACACTGTCTGAGTGGTAGAGCCACGCTGCGTTGCAGCACGAAATGGGCCAGCTCGCCCGGCGTAATACCACCCTCTCACAGAATATCGGCGTGAAACAATGGTACTCGTTGCTGTTGTGTTTCGTCCGGCGAGTAAAATACCGGAGGCTTATCTCCCTCCTTAAGATCCAACTACTTCCTCAAGGCTGGCAACGCATCTGCGATTTCTTTGGGTTTGTGGTGTCCATGGGCGGCGGTGACTACTTTCCATCAGGTGACCCGCCCGCTCGTTAGCCTTCTTTTGACATAAAAAAAAACAATATCATAAAATATTGTTGAACTGCGTTAAATGGATTAGTAGTAATCATTATTAAGTAACAAAGAAAAATAATCGTAAATTAAACTGCTTAAAACTATAAACTATTACTAACTACAAACTATAAATAAAAAAAATGCCCCAGATCGCCCCCATCAGGCAGAGTGCCCAGCAAGCTAGCAGCGTTGCCACGTTGGATAGCAAGGCTTATCCGCTGGCCCAAGTAGCTGTTTGCTCTGGGGTCTCGGGCGGTTTCTGCTTATTAAATTTTGACCTTTAACTTCTGCGCTTCATTGTGTATGAAATGTTTACATCGAGTTCAGTCACCGCGTACCCGATTTCCATATTATAATTTCTGATTTTTTTGCAGCCGATGATTTAGCAACGAATATTAAGTTTTTTTTAAAAGAGATAGCCTGGATAAACAGTCATTTAGGTTTATAAGCGTCAAGTTGTCTTAATAAATTTATATTATTATTATTTATTGTTAGAAAAAGAAATTCGAAATATAAAAGAGTTTATCTATTGAAAATGTTTTGCTTTTTTCCTATATTGTTGAACTGCAAACCATCAAATTATGTTTAAAATTTTGTTAAAATTGAAAATATCTGAAAATAGAAATACAAATTTTATAACAACGATCCTTTTGAAATGGTAATTCAAACTTTTGATCAACAAGAGCTTCTGGGAAAAGGCTCCCATATTTGGTTACCTAAACTAACCTAACTAACTCTGTAGTTATATGGGAATATAAGAATACACAACGTTATTTTCAGTGTACACATAGCCTGACAACGACTTCATCATTTTCGTGAACTCATTCAAACCCGAAGCGGTTGCCTACGAAAATAATAATTTTCCTAGATACCGCTAAGGACAACATTGCAATTTATATGAAATCTTCAAATGGATAATTTTTTTTTATTAGAAGGAGGTAAATGAGCAGGCGGGTCATCTGATGGGAAGCAATCACCGCCGCCATGGACACCTGCAAGGCCAGAGTCGTAATGGTCAGGAAATAACGCCGCTGAGAGCTGGTTCCACAGCACTGTAGTTTGTGGTAAAAAATTACGTGAAAAACTCACAGTAGTTGACCGCCATCCATCAAGATGGTGTGGATCGAAAGACAGTCGATTGCGTGTAGTGCGGTGAAGGAAATCAGCGGCAGGGATCAAACCGAACAAATCGTCAGAGCACTCCCCCTATACTTATGGAAAGTTAGGGAAATGACTCTGCTCTGCCTGATGTTAAGCAAAAGCAGAATCCAGACGCGAGGACGGCTGGTAGAACATGATTCTGCCTCACTACCTCGCCTTGTCTACCCGCAAGTTGCTCCTTCACACCTAGTTTATCTAATGGTTTAAATATTATAATATTTTTGTCGACCTCTCTGATGCATTTATATAGGTAACATTGTTTCTGGAACTGAATAAACGGTTGTCAGGTTTTCTGTAGGTAGTTACGAGTTTATAGGTACTAAAAATAATGTTGATATTTATAATCTATACAAATAAATAAATATTACCCTTCTTTAAATATGTTAGCATAATCACAATAGATTTTAGCAGGTAGATAGTCCTTTTCTACAGAAAAAGCTTGAGGCGAGTCATCATCATCATCATCATCATCAGCCTATAAACGTCCCACTGCTGGGCACAGGCCTCCTACATGATCAATAGTGGGGATCACGTGGGGATATCGAGTCATATGTTTTCAAATTTCTCAATAAATTTTTAATTTTTTAAAAACGCTTTTCTTATTCTTTTTAATGGGAAACTTTTACAAGAAATATATAATTATTTCGTTATCATATATAATAGTATGCTGTGTATATTAACAGAGAACAGATTATCCGTGTTTTGTTGTAAAACCGATTCTTCCTTAGCGGCCTAACTATATACTTGGACTATGTGAAAAATGTCAGAAACAGGTCAAACACGATTGTGGACGTTTAATATAGCGCTGATATACGAGTATTATAATGCACTGATTCAAATACCAATAATTATGGCTATTGTTTGAGGGTGTTGCTTGCATTTTGCATTTGTTAACTTTTTTGGGCAAACTCGTTCCACCGTCAGCCTCTTCTTAGCCCTAGGGATTCGAATGAGGCTAAAAGCAAGCCCATCTTTCAATAAAAATAAAAATAAACTACGTAGCTGCTTTCCCATAGTTTTAATGTTCCACCGACCTTTATGAAGAAAACAACATCCGTCGGTCGGTGTTTACTCTAATGATTAATTTTAAAAATATGATTGTATCAAAAATTTAACTTATCTTGTTTTTAAATATATTTTACAGGTAAGCACAGTGCCTTGATCACACCTGGTGTTAAGTGATAACAAGGCCAAGGATGGAAGCGCACTTCACCCGGGATCCTCAACTAGTATAGCACTGGCTATCTTATCTCTAGCTGCAAGAACACAACAATGCTACAAACATTGATGTTATGGCGACATATTTAGATAAGATGGTGGTAGCTAGCCAGGCGGACAAACAAGCCCTACTACCAACCAAACCGAGTACACAAACATGTACCCCCCGCTGGGAATCGAACCCGGAATCTCTGGGTCTAAACCGGTGGTTTTAACCACTAGACCACAGAGGTAGTAATGGAAATTAATGCTAATTTTTGTTAATTTCATTAACATGCTATTTTTCATATGTTAGCATGCTACGCGCTATTGCTATGTTATTTGCTAATATAATTTTTAATATGATTGTAAAATGCTATTCACAATGTGAATTATTGTGAATAGCTGCGAATAAAGAAGTGCTTGTGCTTTTTTTTAAATTTCGGTAATTTTAGTCTTCACCAAAGTCCTAACCTATCGACATACAAGCTACGACAAGAGCATTATTTACAAAAAAAAATCATTATGGACTCTAAACGCAAGCATACTATGTAACATGTATCGTAATAAAATATAATCCTCCTTCCGACACTGTCGGGTAAAAACTGCACGCTGCTGCGTTACATTGCTATGTAAGAAGGAAGCGAGTTCCTTTCTCATTCACTCCTATTGATTCGTTAGCCGTCGCCCGCGCGTCGTGAATTATCGGGTCGAGATGAAATCTAGCAGATTTTTAGCATTAGCTGCTGCTGCTATTAGCGCTGTGCTCACGATAGCAGCAGGAAGCGAACGCATTATGATTTCACGCGATGGATGTTAACTATCAATAATTAATTTTATTAACTATGATAAGTTTAATTGCTGCTAATGGACTATTAGCAATTAAATATGATTGCTAATGCTAATTATTCCAACACAAGAACCGCCTCTGTAATAAAGGCGGTTCTTGTTCTTGTTCATCGTTGTTCTCAAAAGCTTACGCAGACAATACACATTGAAATGAAACAACTTTTCAAGAGAACATGACTGCAATTTACCATTTGCCTAGATTATTTCCATCATACATTTTATTAAATCGCAGCCCCATTACCTCTCCAAAACATATAAAGAAAATATGAGCTCATTCTGCGTAAAACGGAACGCACTCGATAAAAAATAAAAGTATGAGAACCAACCAACACCTCACCTTCCTGTGACCACGGACCCTGTAAAGGTTTCAAAACGTCAGGATAAAATCAATGTGTAAAATAAAGCGAGTAGATTTGTAAAAGTTTTTTCATTTCTATTGAACGATTCTTATTAGAATCGTTGCCTATTGTATGTTACAATTTGACCAAAGATTTTTTCGGGGAAAAAAGTAACTATTTATGACAAATAAGTGTGTGGGCGAATACTATTTAACTGGAAACGGTGAGTATTTCGTTCAAAAAATGTGTTTGATTTTCAGTTCGTCGAATTTCATGAAGAAGAAGTTTTGGCCGAATGGTGTCGTTTAATACCAGCAATTCCTCTGAATTTGTGTGAATTTGTGACGCTGTGTCTGCTAACTGACCTCTGTCAGTTACCAGACACAGCGTCACAGGTGGGTGTGGGTGTGGGAGATTCCGAAAGTGGTAAAAAAAAATAAAAAAATAAGTTATAGTACGCCGGCTGAAACTTTCTTCATAAATAGTGTTACGAGCTGATGGACTGTATTATGAATAAAAGATTTAAATGATTGTAAATATAATAATTTTCAACAAAAGCAAAAAATAGACTACAGAGAACTTATGACACTGACGTGATATTATACCAACTAAATTATAACGAGCAACTTATAAAATGTACTTGGCACAGTACAAATTCCTCATTGGGAACTACTTAAATAACGTTGTCAGGTGTGTGAACCTCTTGATGTTAAATAAATGTTCATAAAAGCCCTCTTCTCAGAGTCCACATTATTGAGATGGGCTACGGAACCCTACACTGTGCGTGGCCCGACACGAACTTGGCCGGTTTTTTTTCTTTATATTACCTTTAATATTAATTAATGTTATTTCCACCATTTCACACTCTATATTATTTTATTTCCTTAGTATATATCAAATAAAACAAGAAAAACAACACAAAATGTTTTCGTACGGTGTTATTACTTCCCGAGATTATCATTTAATGAAAAGAAATTTGAGAATATGATATTTTAATAGTTAAGTCTGCGAAAACTATCTATCATCAGGGTGCGGGTAGGGGAGTTCTGTTAGCTGGACGCTGAAAGATACTGTGCATTGCTCGAATAATCTGTATCTTTACTGCGTCAGCTGACGACCTTTCCACCGCTACACACGCAGCTGATTGTTGTTTTCGTACTTTTAATAATTTAAACAATCGTTTAGTGAAATTTCATCCGGCGTAGTATATTACTTTATTTTACGTATTTTTTTACAAGTTCATGTGAGCAGCTGACGCATAGTCCCCCCTCCACGATGCAGCTTACGATTTTTTTCAGCTCAGTATTAGTTTAAACTATTTATGAAAAAAGTTTCAGTCGGCGTACTATTACTTTATTTTTTAATTTTTTTTACCACTTTCGAAACCTCCCATACCCAGCGCTGGTGCGTCAGCTGACGCTTGGTTCACTTATTAGTAATACAAGATCTGTTAAAAAAAGATGGCAATCGATCGGCTTAAAAACGCTACCTAAAATGCAACGCTTCCTATTAGGGTGAGATAAAGGATAAACCGTACAAACAAAAAAATAGGTAACATCGCATGCATGTATGTTACGCGCAAAGTAGAATCTTACATACATAAAAATTAGTGTAATATATAAAAAAAACTATATTACTATTAAAAGTATTTATATTTATGAGCCAGCGGCCGGCGGCGTTGCCTGACAACAAATATAATAAATAAATAACAAACAAATATATTCATCATTCGTCCTTAAATGCAAGTCCTGGGTCCTTACCATGACCACTTAAAGCAGTATTGTGGCAGTGTTGTAACGGCCACTGAGCTTAGTAATTGAACACTTTTAAACTTACCGGTAAATGTGTCTGCTGACAGACACCGCGCCCGCAAAGGAGTTTTTTGGCTGACCTTTGGAAGTTCCTCGTCATAAAACAATAGACTATTGGATTGATCGCTGAGTTGGCGTGACCTGGGACAAGGAAAATATGTTAAATTGTGGCATTTTCTTACTTATGTCTATCGCAATCATCATCATATCATCTATAAGAATAGAATCTACAATAAGAATGATGTTATGAACGGGAAAAAGAAAAAATACGACACACAAAGATGAATGCCACTCACTCTTTAGTCGAGTGCACGCAACAATAAAACATCTAGAGATTGTGATAGGGTAACTGCAGATTACTGTAGCAGGACGTCTATACTTTTCTGAACGCCATTAAAAGCTCCAACTCCTCTCTTCTGAATTTGGAAGGCTTTATTTGGCTCGAGGACATTTAACATAGACCATTTTATAACTTTGTATTGGTGATTTGTATTCATTTTCGGATCCAAGTCAAACACAACGTGAACATAGATTATTAGAATCCAGTGGCACAGCCAAGTCAAGTCTAAGTTCTAAAGTCTTCGAGATCTCGATAAACTTCCCAATTCCAAGCTGGTACTTTCAGGGGTTTTATTACTCCAACTTATGGATATACTTGCATCCCGCGGCTGTGGGAACTTCTCGGTGGTCGATAGTAGGGCCCATCTTCTATCTTTTATATGGTGCAAATATGTATTATCGTTACTACATATTAATATGATTTACAGCTTTAATAATATCTATTATTTCCACTTTCATATTTTGATCTACTAAAACAAATTTTATTAAGATGAAATAATAGGTAGCCTTTATCGCATAGTTTTAAACAAGGAAGTCTTTGAACATGTGAATGACTCTTGTTCGTAAACTATAAAAATCATGTAATTGAATGCTTTTACTGTCTCATATTTTTATATAAATTAAGATTCTCTGCGAAAAATTCAGAATGAGAATGTGTGAGTGATCTTACCCGAACTTAATTATTGCAGCACAGTTTATGGACCAAGGCTTCTGTCCTGAACAGCCAAGCTCATCTATCTAGTGCAAAATACTAGTGTTCGTTTTACATCTTGGTAGTAGAATGAACTCCTGCCGTCGATGCGTGACCTACCCACAGAGTAACAAAAACTTTCGAATCGTCCAATGCTGCAAAAGATCACTAATTAATATACGCCTTCATTTTCGGGCTGTTTGGTACGAGTCGGGGACCGTATCATAAACCTTTGTTTGGGTATTATTTGGATG
Source organism: Eudonia mercurella (assembly GCA_963082485.1). Taxonomy (NCBI): domain Eukaryota; kingdom Metazoa; phylum Arthropoda; class Insecta; order Lepidoptera; family Crambidae; genus Eudonia; species Eudonia mercurella. The sequence continues at coordinate 21,028,455 of OY720026.1, read as the reverse complement.
ATCTACCATTTCTCATTTTCCATTTATTATATTAACTTGTACGAATATTCTGCCACAAAACTCATGGTGTAATACTACAATGACAGCACGTCTATATGCCAACATTTATAACGGTAGTATTGATTTTTATATAATCAGCGTTGCTGGGATTCCGTGGCTACACTTGGGTTGTGATGTAAAGTAATTAATGAAACTTCGTTCGTACACCGTGTCACGTGGTCTGTTATTGTACTATCATAAATTGTGATTGTATACATCTAAATGTTTCATAAATTTGTTTTCAACTGCCTTGACACGGACAGATAAATATCTGGAACAGGCGTATTCCTTTATGTTTATCATCTCAAACGAGACGCTCGAAATTTGTTTACAACTTAGCATAATCATTGGTACATTTGTCTGTACAGGTGTTCATAACACAAAAGTTTTACGATATATCGTAGTCTTTCTTTTTTATACTTTTTCTTTCACTTTTATTTCTCCTCGTAATCAAGTGCGAAGTTCAGGATCAATTGTACCTACAATGCTCAGCAAATGGTTTCTTCAGCAACCTGTCTTTTCTTAGCTTTGTAGGCATTGATAGAATATAAAATTAGTTAAGACAAGCTAAAGTATTTAATTAGTACACCGCAGGGACGATTTTAAAGATTGTACTACAATAACATTATAAATGGCTATTTTTTAAAAGCTACTTTACATTAAAAAATACTAATACCCATTCTTTTCACCCCTTGTCGGTCATTATTACGTGTTCGAACTTGTTCGTACGGACAGCAACAATAGTCATCAAACACTTTAGTACATATCATAATACAAGCTCTTGAGAAGCGTTTACAGTCATTATTTCGTCGTTTCGGCAAAGTGCTCAAGTGTTTAGCAATTTTCGTGCCACCGAATATTGTATGAGCACTCACCTATAATCGAGAGATCGAGATAAAAAGCGAGCTCTTGTACCGGAGGCCAAGACACAGACTGTGTCGCTGATCCACCGAGCAAGTAAATCGCCATCATCATCATCACCAGCTCACATTATGTCCCTACTGTTGTTAACGACTGCTAATACAGCCGGGACCAACGGGTGCCTTTCGAAGCACCGAAGAGTTCATCATCCGAAGCTCCTTAACTTTAGCAGTCACAGACCGTGCGGCGCATTAACCACTTTGCTATCGAGTTCCGAGAGTAAGTAAGTACTTACCTACAAACAAGGCATAAGGCAGGAACATGCTGAGGTCTTTCGCGCTGACGGCGTTGATGTCCAGCAGCAGCTGCATGATGTTGTAGGGCATCCAGCACAGCGCGAACAGCACAGCCAGTAGCAGGAGGATCCACGCCACACGCTTCCGCTCCTTCATCAGTCTGAGGCCCTACGAAGAATCAGACGTGAAAAAAAAGCCATTTGACAGTTCTCAAAAATAAACAGGAAATATATCGAGGATACACAGTGACGCACGAGTATCACTTTTTCACCATAGCAAATTTAGCCAACACCAATTATTTTGTAAGTTAAAACCTAAAAATCCTTTAAAATTTACTCAACTTTCAACCTACTCATCAGATCGTGATATTATAACAAATATCAAAGAACAGTCAAGAATAGGTAAGCTATTTATTTATTTATTTATAATGTATGTACACATAAACAAACAGAAGGGAGAACATAGTAAGAATAGACAAGTACAAGGGCGCTGCTTATTTCACATTGAAATTTCTTCCAGCAGGCCCGTAGAAGGAGAAGGCACAGTGAAGTAGAAAAAGTGACTATAGTGACTACTATTACAAATGTAATTATATTAAAAGACACCTAGAGGTTATGACCAGTGGGTACAATTTTCTCAGATATACTGGAATAGGTTAGTTTAAATTCAGATCTGGATTCAAATTTATTGCGCAAATGAAAACAAAACTAAGTGAGAAATAACACATTATTTCCTAAAATAGAACAAACAAAGTCTTTCATGGGATTTCAACTGAAATATATGAAAAATTGTGTATTGCACACAAGCTGCCTCTCCTTAGCTGATTGTCTAAAAGAACCGACGCATACTCGTATATTTTCTTATTTTGTCTTTCAATCAGGCGCATACTACACAAGAAGTATTTTATATGAAGTACCGGGTAAACGGGGTGAATGGAGATTCTTCTTTGTATATACAATTTATATTCATTCAACGTTTAAATCGCTTTCAATGTTTTCTATCGATACGCCCTTGCATCTGTTTTCACCCCGTTTTATGGTACTTTTAGCTTAAATGATCTCGATGAATCGCCTTAATAAATCTAACAAATAGTATATCTTTCAGTTTAATTGATAAGCTTATCAAAATAACGCCCAAATTTACTACAAAGCCTTATTAATATTTTTCTAAACTACCTTTGTAAGACACTAGTTTTTGCCTTCGACTTCTTCCGCGTGATTTCGGTGATGCCGACATCGATACAACCAATTTAAAAATCTGACCTCTAAATCTAAAACCTCGTCCCTAAAAATAAAAATTCTTAAAGATTTTGTAAAGATTTTTGTAGAAACTGTACAAAATTTTATTTTACCTTTTTTTTTACCCAATTAAAAAATATGTAAAGTAAGCTAGCCTCGCAACGAATATTGTTTTTAAAGTGTTTATTATTTAAGGACTTCTATGTATTTGTGTCAAATATTAATTTCACCGTTTGCTTGTACAAATCCGATAATAGTCCGTACTTACATTGGCTCCGCGTTTGGTCGTGTAAAGAGTAACATGGTTTTTGTTTATATCTGAATTATTAAACAAATTTTATATCGTGAAATTATCCGAGATTATAAATTTAATTTATTTTTAAAAGACAACTTTGAAATGTGCTGTCAATGTTCAATTTTTATTTTACATGACATTTGTGTTGTTTATATGTAGTTGCTATTGTGTACTTTTGGTAAACTTCACTGATTCCTAATAGTATGTTTTGCAAGATTTATGTAAATGTTTATTTCCCAAATTAAGAAAAAAAACTGTATTGTGTTATTTAAAATACAAAAGCTATGTAAATCGTGTCGCCTTTATTTTCTTGGTTCAATAACAATAATAAGAGATAAAATTTGTTGGTTTTTGAAAAAAATATCTTCTTTTTTAGAATAGATTATTGTATTTTATTATAAAATAATATTATAAGAGTTAAGTTGTTTATTATTATGATTATTGTTTGAGAATGAGATCAGTAAGTCAAGAGATCACTTCCCACATACGAATAAACAACTTTTCCTCTTTATATTATCAGTTATATGGCATGAAACAGGTAGCCAGGCGTTCAGGCGTATTTTGTGTGGAAACCCGTGAAATGATAAATGAAATGATATGTTAAACGGTATCTTGATGTTAGTTCTATTTGAAATTAGGTGAGTTTAGATAATGTGGGTTATGTAATCCAATGGGAACTTGAATGTTGCCTCGAATGGACACTAATGAAATTCACAAACAGTTTTAAGCTTTGTTTACGACGAACATAGGCGAAATAAGAGATTCCCTCAAAAATACTCTATTTCTCGCATATCGGGCGACCACTCTTCGAGTTACCGTGATGATAATGCTATGTGTCGAGTTTTTCATATGCTTATAATTTACTACACAACTTTATATTATCAACATTTAAATAATACACTTAAAACATTGGAAGGACATATTTACTAATATTTAACGATGGTATGACATAAAACAAAATTAATGTAATCCTTTGTCACCAATAACTTTGGCTCAATGGGATTTTTTGTGGCAATAACTAATAAATAAAATATTAAATCATCTAAAAAAATAAACTATATTACATTATAGGTAGTATTGGGTCCTTACCTATGAAATTGACGTTTTTTTCTCACTTATTAATAGGTGTATTACTTCTAAAACTCAATACCAGTTGTTAATATTAGTATACACCTTTAATTAGGACTATGTTACTTAGGTTTCAGTAATAACAATGATTATTAATTTTATGTCTCTATTGCCCAATTTTTTTTTTAAATTGACTTCTTTTTTTGTTTGCGGAATTGACCTTTTGTTTCATTGTAGCTTTGAAGGTACTTGTTTTTTTCTTTTTAGGGTCTGCTATATTTAGCTAGTGAAACAAACACACTACCCTTAAATTTGTATAGTGTTAACATAAATAGATGTTAAGAAAATTAAAAAAAAAGTTAGTATGAAAAATATAATTTTGTAAAAAATCTTCATACAAAACGTCAATTTCATAGGTAAGGACCTAATATTAATATTAATTATTTTTACATATAAAAACAAATAATAAAAAAAAATTGCAAATGTCCTCAACTGGGCACAAGCCTTCCCACACTAACAACTCATAAGAAGATCAGGCCATAAAGCAAGTTGGCCGAATACAGCTCAGTGTGGGTTCTAACGACTGCCACCTTCTGACAGCAACCGGGGGACCAACGACTTAACATGACTTCCGAAGCACATTGAACATGAATTATATTATGTATGTTACCTGTCGCATACTGATGCTGCCTTCGTCGATGTCGAAGGGCGGTCGCACCGAGCACAAAGTCCGACCCATGCAAGCGTATGACAGAATTGTGATACAACCTAAGAATGAGGAAAACAATAAGGTTTTTATTTAAGTCAATTAGTTGAATCGGTAAGCAAATAAAGTACGACAATACTCAAACCGATAAAAGTTGATCAGATTTTTGGTATCGAATTAAATTAATTTTGAAAGACATCTTTCGCTTTCGAAATGTAAAAATGGCGTTTGAAATATTGACTCATAAAATGGATTAGTAGTTCCGTATATGCCACAGTTAAGCATTTCAATTAACTTCTATTTGACATCGGTTTTATACGATTACCTAACGTTTAATTTAATGTTTATGGTAAAGTATGTGACGTACAACGTATTCAAAATTCAAAATTCAAAATTCAAAATTCAAAATTCAAAATCATTTATTCAGTTTAGGCTACAAATAGCTCTTATGAATGTCATTATGCCATCGGTTCGTAAGTCTACTCTGGGCGGGAGAACTTGTACTGAGAAGAACCGGCAAGAAACTCAGCAAGTGTCAAGCTCTTTTCTCCCTTACAGCGTCAAAAATATTGGAAAATGCCCTATCATAAAAGGACACTTTCCATCACAAACAAACACAAAAAAGGACAATCACAACACCCAAAAATACAAAAAAAAAGAAAATAATAATAAGTTTTGCAAAAATTACATCAGGTACCTACCAATTTCAATTTTCACAATGTCATACAGTACTAATAAAAGTCAAAAATTAGCTAAGAAAACAAAGTTAAAGTATACGAGTACAATAATAATAAAATTAGATAAGTAAGCAAGAGCAGACCTGCCTCCACAGGAGGCACCCGTTCACGAGTATGACATATGAATCAGCCATCGCTTCACTCAACCATATCTTAGGGAATGTAACGACCCGACGCACATGCCACCACCGCAGAGACAATAAAGAGAGCATGCCACACTATGCTATATAACATAACGGTTTACCTAAATTACAGGAATTATATAAAATAAAGTTTATAAATTCTAATAGCAAAATATCTATACCTTTTTCTCTTTAAAGTGTAGGGCGTAAGAGTAGTTGATATTTTAAAACATAAAGCTCCATTATTATTATTTTGTTTCATTAAAAAACTAATTCTTTCAAAACTACGCTGCCTACCGCTTGGCAACACGGACATCAGCCATTACTGTTTACTAAGCTTTGTAATGCTATGGAGAAAAAAAGTTAATTCAGCGAAAGGCTTTTACAAAATAAAGGATGCGTATGGAAAAAAGAAGTGGCCTGCATAAAACCAAAGAGAGAAATGAGTAAAACGTATAATTAACACTAGTATAAACATAATACAAACATATTAATATAACAAACATCTTAAATCAAATCAAACAGCAGAAAAACGACGACAAGAAGAGAAAACAAAACAGCGTTGACAGCTTATAGAAAAAATATATAAATTATAAAACTAAATAGTAGATTATGCACGGGTGGCATATTGTACCCCGAGGGACTCGAGGGAGTTATTTAGAGTCTTAAAGTATTTAGCTATATATACAAAAAAAGTTAATATTAATATGGGATACTTAGTCCAATTATGGAGAGACAGAGTAATATTCCTGTTAGGCATGTTGTAGCGGAATTTATTTGAGTACTAGTACTTAAAGATTCAGAAACTTGCGTCTGTATCTCGTTTTGTACGGTGAACGTTGGTGAAGCTGCGTTCTTTGAAGTTGATGGCTGCGGTGTTCCCATGAACAACAGAGGTACTATTCGAATAAGTTGCCGTATTTATGTTTCATTGATGCGGAAATTTATTTTATTCTTGTTTTGACTGAATCTTCAATGTAGCCCTCTGCTACGGCATCGGACCGCCAGCCACCGTGATGTTTTATTTGTGTTATGTTATATCAGCGCCAGAATCTGCCAAAATAGTAGCTGATGTCCTCCTAAAGCAATGTCTTGTAGTGTTCTGCATTCTGCAATTTTAGGAATTTGGCGATGTCCTTTGGTATACCACCAATTTAATTTTTGCCAATGACTTGTTTGGTGCATTTGCCATTATTGTAAGGTTGAAAAAATATGTTAGTATTAATGTTAGAAGGACGTAGATCTTGACATTTTTCGACAATTCTTGCTTGCTCTCCATGGACTACGAACGACCACTCTCTCATTGTTTTAGTGTCAGGAAACCTTATCAATAATAAATTTGAGTGTTTTTTTATATCGTCGACTTTTACGAACAATTCGTTGCCACGACAAGCGCACTTTACTTCAAAAGTCAAGGCAACCTATAACAAAAAATAAGCAATTAGATACTAATATAAAAAATAAAGAAATGGTTTTTTGGAAATTCTATAGTTAGTCGTATTATAAATATAGTCAATAGGTAGATAGGTATTACTTACTTTCATGGCAAGAAAGCTGTGATCTGGTGCTTCATTCAGAAAAGTTTCCACATTTTGCATCTCTGTTGTTTGATATTACTCGCTTTAAAAGTCCAGAATATTTATTTTCAAAATTGAATTTTAACACCTCTGTAAAATATTTTGATCATGCGCCTAGGTCTACACGTCCGCCACTCAGGGTTCAACAACATCGGACTGTTGCCTTTACTGGAAGTTTTCGGTATCATGCAACTGTTGGAACAACATACCTCCCCCAATAAGACAATTGCATTCCAAGTTCTCTTTTAAAAAACAATTTAAGTCTCATCTGCTCGCCGAACAGAAGTTGGGAATTCCTAAGCGATTTTTGTAGGTGGCGGCAACAAGAGCGAACCAGGTAGCATAGCACACTTATTATATTTTTTATTTTATTTTACTTTGCATGTTACTTATATGTTATTTATTATATCCTTATCTAATTTAATGTCAATAATACACAATACACTGCACAGCTTTTATATAAATAAATCTTTATTTATTATTTTTTTTAAATAATAGAATAATTTGTTACTACTACTTGGTCAAGGTTAAGCGCATGGGCACATTATTGACAATTGTTACGGGCACCGTCTTCGTGGTTACTCCTGGTTGTTGCTGAAAATCAGCGATTCACTTGCTATGCGAGTGAATACCACGCTGAGCAACGACCCTTTTGAGATGCTGCGGCACACACACATTTTTGTATTTTTATAGTTATATAGTAGATAAAATAGTTTAGGTACTGTTATTATGAAATTATAATTGTTTTAGTGTAATTTTTGTCATTTTACGATTGTATAATGTGTGTGTGTGTGTATATGTGTGTGTGTCTATAGTGTCCAAATAAGTTTTTATTATTATTATTATTATTATTATTTTGTGTTGTGAATACGACACAAAGACATTTTGTCTTTTTTGCTCGATGAGATAAAGGTATGATGCGTTATGTCTTTGTTAGGCAGAAGAGAAAAAAAATACAAAAATGTTGACACTAACATAGGCAGGTAAATTACACTATTAAAGAAAACCAAATTACCTTCAGATTTCCTCTTTAAAAAAGCCAATAATCTGCTGTATGTATTGATTTGGATATTCTTTTTGATGCTTATTGTAGATCTGAGCATTAAATAAATGCACCAATGGCATTATGCCCGTGTGCTAAGAGTTTTCATACGAATTTTAACGTTCCAAACTCAAAAACCATTTAAGGCTAGGTATTCCTGTCAAAGTAGGCATTTAGCGATGTCTCGGCCGCGTTTCGCGCGGACGTAGTGGTAGTGAACTCGCATGACACCGCCCGCCCGCTCGCCACCGATACAGTATAGAAATAAGCAGTAGGGTAATTTTATTTTGCTTTAGAAGTGCATTTTTATGATCAAACTTTGTTTAGTAGTGATAAAGTAGAGTTACGAGTTTCGTAAATAAATAAAGTAAGTAATTAATAATGAATTTATGTTTTTTGGTATCCATTTAATTATAATATTATTATTTATTTTCAAAATCATTTTTCTTACTTCAATTTCATGGGCTAAGTTAAGTATCCACCAGAAAAGATTGCACGGTTATTTATTTCAAAGAATGTTTGGCATAAATGAAATAAGGGTATCAAATTAAATTCAAAATATTATTATGTTTAATCTCAAAATTCTTCAAAATTTATTTCTCTTGTGCTTGTACCCGGTTGCAAATTTGATATGGTAAGGACAACGTAATTGTTAGGACAACGTTCTTATTGGCATTCCACGTGCTTGTCTACTATCTACAATGAAGATCAACGAGAATTTTAGTTAAATATGTAGAATTACAGTCACATCAAATCCAATTAACCAAAAAAGAATTATTGAAATTGGACCAAAAATGACGAAGTTAGAGCGATTTTCGTGCTGCATTCTCAAAAACGCAGACGTCATCAGCTACGCTCGCACTAGCTCGGCAGTTGCCGCTTGCCGCCCGCGACTGTATTTTACGAATAAACTCAAAAACTACTAAACCGATTTTAAAAATTCTTTCACTATTAGAATGCTACATTATCCTTGAGTAACATAACTTATATTTATTACTAAAAAAGAATATTTAATAATAAATAAATAGAAATACGATTTGTTTATTGTTGTCATAGAAACTGTCAAAGCGGTACGAAGTCCGCCGGGTCAGCTAGTCTATTATAAAAACATGACCAGTATGCAGTTCCTGTATTGAGATAAGTCGCAATGGATATAGTGGGACAAACAATCCCAGATTATATCCATCAATGGATATACGCAATGGATAGTAGGGGATCTACCCGCGCATTCAACCACAGTTGCTTGCAGCGCGTTGACTCCTACGTAGTAAATACACGTAAATGGATAATGTCGTCTTACAAATATTGTATTGTGCTACGATGCGAAAATACAAGTGTTGCTACGCCGGACAAATTGTTTTTTTGTGTTCCAAAAGACCCAAAAGGATTTCTTAACAGTCGGAATACAACAATGCTTTTAACATTTTTATTATGGCGCCGGTATTAGATAAGATGGTGGTAGCTAGCCAGGCGAACTTAACAAGCCCAACCACCAAACAAATCAAGAACGCGCCGCTGATAGGAATCGAACTCGGGACATTGGGTCTAAGTTCGGAGGCTTAGCCACTAGACCACAGAGGCGGTTAAATGTTTATTATTTGTTTGTTACTCAATCTCGTGGAACCGGCTGAACAGATTTAGATGAAATTTTGCACATAGATAGACCCGGAGAGGACTATTTTTATTTACTTACAAAATATTCAGCTAACACGCACAGATGATAAATCAATAAATAAAAAAAACGTTTAAAACACAAACACAAAACATGAAACATATCAAAATATAAAACAAAAAAAACGATTTTTTTTACTTTAGTTTAGTAGGTACCTACTTATTAATGTGTCTGCAAAAAAGTACAGCATCTTAGAACTTATTTAAAAAACTAAAATCCAGGCGGACTTAACAAGCCCTACTATCAGCCAAACCGAGTAGGTACACAAATATGTACCTCCCGCTAGGAATCGAACCCGGGACCTCTGGGTGTAAGACCGGTGGCTTAGCCACTAAACCACAGAAGCGGTTAGAATTTAATAAAAAGCTTGTTTTAAATTTTTTTTTACTTTTAACTTTTTAACATGTAAGTACCTACAGTCTAGGAGTTCCTCTGACCTCCTTTCAGTTTCATCATCAGATCTTGGGCACCACACAAGGTTAGTTTTTATCAAGACAAATAAAATAAGCACAAATACGGCGGGGTTACCTTGTTTCATTGCAAAGTTCCTAGTTAGCTCAGTAAGTGAAATGTGAATTTCTTATGAGTTAAATAAAACTCTATAACCTCAGTTCCTATGATCACCTTCCGACTGCATCATCAGACCAGTTCCATGATGCCATATTATTGAATTGCTATCGAAGTTGCGTAGATATACCAAGTTTCATCTCGATCGGTCCTCGGGAAGTGATCCAAATATTCCTTGCACGATTTGACCCGTACATACGGTCGCACGAGTCCGCACGACTATGTACTGTGACATCATCGTGAGTGGCAAGCAGGCGCGCGCGTTTCAAAATAGCCGTTCAGAAAAACATTAATAACTTCATCATTTCTTGACGGATTTTAATATTTTAAGAATAAAATGCTTAGTAGTTGATTGCGCATACGATGTATATAGTAAAAATCAGATTTGCTATTATGTAATTGATCCTCATTTCCGGCATTAAACATTTCATGTAAAATTGGACCAACTTTGGCTCCATTTGCGTTTTCCAGAAATTATCGTCCCTTTCGATGCGTTTTGTAAGCAAAGGTTCATTTTCTCCAGCCCAGATTTCTAGCAGACAGAGTCGTCTTTCAGTAACGTGAAGCTGCCCTTGTATTTGATAGAACCAATTAGAATGGGTAGTAGGTAAAAAAATTTTAAGTTTAGTTTTTAGTTTATTTGAATAAAAAATATATGACTTTGACTTTGACTAAAGAAGCATCGAAAATAGTTACAAGCATTCACAGTACATTTTATACGAATTTTAAAAATTAATTAAAAATATTCAAACGTAACTCCGGCAGCCGAAATTGTTTTAGGGGATCTTAGACGAGCTTCCTTGAGCCCCCTACGCATTCAGTTTTCTCAGATTCAGGCGACTTATTTCTAAATCCAACCCGGCAGAGGTACCGATATAGACAAAATATGAATTATCAAAAATCGTAGCGATGCGATCTTCAGTACATAGTCATACTGATATTCTTATACTATCGAATTATAACCATAATATAAGTTTTAGACATGAATGCATGAATCTTTGTAAGCGTTTATTGTTTATTGCCCATTATGAATAACTTGCAATAATTATATAATTTTTTACGACAAAAACGGATTGATTGGCAGTCACGGAAAAAACTGACACAGGTCCGTCGTCCGTAAGCGCCCGAGCGCGACTGATCGGGCCTGCCGAGCAGCCGTACTCGCGCATTTCGTAGATATTTAAACATAGTAAATAAGACAATCATTTTATCAAGTCAAACTCTGCGAATTCCCCTGCGAAATATTATTGTCTTTAATTGAGTACAAAAAATAAATGGAAAATATCAGTAGTTTAGTCATCATATTGAAAAAACATTGCAAAAAGGGGTAACTTTGGGATTTTTTTTAATCGAGTGAAGTTCATTGGATCTTGTAACTGAATGCGACTTCCACTAGATTAGATCCTTAACTAATACATACTTTTTTCCAGAATTTAAAACCTTGTTTTCTATGTCTCAGATTGTTTGAAAAAACTCAATAGCGCGGCCTCTGCAGGAATACCTAGCCTTAATGCCAAGGGAGTTTCATACAACATTATCTCCCTTGGGATACAATGACTTGCTTTACGTTGAGATTACTAGGTCTGTAATCCGAGATTCTAGACCTGAAGGTCTGAAAAAGTATTTACTTAACAAATTTTTTATCTTCAAATGCGATGTACAGGAGTGATATTTTTTAGTCTCACTATGTAGGTAAGTACGTATGTACCTGTATCTTCCGATAGCATAAGAATTACCGATAATACAAGTATATAAAAGCAATTCTTGCTCCAGACACGTTTAAGGTCACGATTATAGTCTACTGTCTGGCGCTGGTTTAACTATCAAGGTGTCGGGGCTTGCGTTGCGTCGCCAACACACCTAGAGCCTTAATAATAAACCCAAACCATTCCACCTTTCTCGATCCCTGTGGTTTCCTGCTATCGACACCAAATACGCGCTGTTTCTGTTCTGACCTAGTAGTTTCTGTTCTGACGCTATTTGCCCTGTAATTTTACAAGTAGCTACTCTTCAAACCGGGAAACAGGAATGTAAAACAATGCTGCTGGGCCGCAGAAATAGTTATAACAGTAGTCGCCATCCAGTTGGATCTTACTACGAGGAATTAATTAAATATGAATAAAACAACTAGTTGGTTGGATTTTTATACTCTTTCATATAAAACAATAAATATTTTTAAATAATCAGGTGCTTATACAACGCATATCCCCGTAATTAAATTGTGCCAATTGTCAATACTTGTCGATAGGCAGACTCCGTAAGAGATGTTAGCGTCAATATTCAATTATATAACCTCCAGGGTTTTCATCTTTGAAGGTAGAAGGGTCGAAAATTTTGAACATGTACGAACGCCCGCACATCAACCAATCCAAAACTGTCAAATTTCTGCAATACATTTTCAACCATATGCCATACACGTAAAGTTTAATGTCTATTGAGGAAATTTGACAGTTTGTGGTAGGTTGATATGCAGGCGTGTGTACTACAATAGACATTAAATGATGAATAGTTCAAAATTATTAATAGGTGATTGTAAGCCGTAGCCTATCTACATTTATAACACGTTTATAACTTGCACTTTCCCCGCTACCTCGTCCACGTTTTTTGTGTATTTTCAAAAATCACTAAGTTAACACCTAAAAATACAAAGTTAGCACCTAAACTACTATTTAGATGCTTACTTAGTATTTTAGGTGCTAGCCTACTATTTTTTTGTGGATCAATCTATTATTTCTCTTTAAATAATCCCTTGTCTTATTCAAAAGGCGTGAAAGAACTATATGGTACAAGTTGCTTTTAAATCTTGATCTTTGTATAGATTCTTATGACTTTAGTTACCTGTAGGTAACCAAATTTAGCTTAAATTTTACCTAGCAACTTTGACCTAGTTTACGTCCAAACCGGTTCTACGTTTTTTTTTTTTTGCCAGCCAAATATGTAATGGTAGAATTTCTATGTCATTATGCCTTCCTCTCATTAAGGAATACTAACCTTTAAAAAATTAAAAACCAAAAAAAAAAATCACCAGCCTAATAATAAGTAATAAATAAAAAATCAACTGAAAAAGCCGGAACAAAATAAAAATTCAATTTATGCAACATCATACATAACACACAGTCGGAGGCACGCACAAAGTGAGAATGATTTGACTTATCATTAAATTTTATGCCGCCGATTGCATGTTATGTATGATGTTGCATAAATTGAATTTTTATCTTGTTCCGACCTTTTACTTGAAAAAATTTACGGTAGTTTGTATATATAACGAAGTCAAAAGGAAAATTATCACAGCTAAATAGGCTTTACAAGTTTACGAGTAACAGTCGACCAACTTATAAAATGTACTTGGCGCAGTACAAATTGCTCATTGGAACTACTTAAATGACGTTGTCAGGTGTGTGAAACCGGTAGTATGTGAGCCATCGTTAAATAAATGTTCATAAAAGCACTCTTCTCAGAGTCCGCATTATAGAGATGGGCTACTTCCTAAACCCTACACTGCGCGTGGCCCCACACGCACTTGGCCGGTTTTTAATCTTCGTCGTGTCTTAAGTTAACTTCGGCGTCGTGTGTACGAGTGTACACGCGATGTCACAGAAATCTGAGAACCATGTATGCATGTTGCTAAGAAAATTTTGTCATTCCTAATATCGTCTGTTAACGCTTTCTCGTCCGCCCTGATATGCAGATATTGAGAGTGTAACCAAACTTACCCACCTCTCCGGACCCTTTCGGATACAATACTACTATCGCTCAGCTTAAATGGCTGCCAATTCGCCGGCGTAGGGACTTACACATTTTTTCCTTGTATACTGTCCTCTTTCTACCCACTTCACCTTCATATCTTAAAAAAATTTCTCCTTCCGTTCCACTTTCTCAAGCCATACCTTGCGTTCTACGTATAACCTAGCTCTTGTGACTCCTCTTTATTCTACTGATTTCCTTTCCTACTTTTTTCTGTGTATGCTGTCCGGTTATGGAATTCTTTGCCTGAGCGCATCAGAAGTGCTCGCACGTTGGAGTCGTTCAGGGGTCAGGTTCGGACTCATTTTCTAAATTCACCTTAGCTATGTTTATTTATTTTGTGATTTATATTGCATAAACTCTGTTTATTATATTTATTTCCCTTTTGTATGTACTATATATAGTATTAAAATAATTTAGTTTCTTTTTACTTGCACCCATTTTTATTTTCTTTATTTTATTATTTTTCTTTGTTTACCTGGAAGAGATTGCTTGTTAGCAATAAGGCCACTTATTTTGTACTATACATATCTCTTCGTCAATTTGTCTGTATCTGTATTTTTATTGTGCTAATAAAGTTTATTATTATTATTAATATTATCCGATACTAGCTTCGTTCAGTTCTTTTTAGCCAGTAATCTTTTTGCCCATATCTGTAATGCCTGTTAGTGAACTAAGTTTTGTTTGAATATTTTTAGTTAAAAAATAAGTTTGGGCTCGGCATTACTTGCAGTACATGGAGCGGGGCTAATATTATTTTTGGCTTCTCTAGTAATTCACAATCAAATATAGTTTAGCTTCATCAGTAAACATTATGCTAGTTGTTTTATACTTGATTCAAATTTCAAAATGATTTATTCAGTTTAGGGTACAAATAGCTCTTGTGAACGTTATTATGTCATCGGTTCGTAAGTCTACTCTGCGCGGGCGATTCGTTAATAAATTGATTTAATCAAAGCAGAAATAAATAAATTACCGCGATGAGCGTATCTAGGTTTATCTTTTGTCCGTCTGGTTTCAATCAAAATGTCCATGTCCTTTTATAAATGGGTATAAAGACCTTTTCGACCATTTTGTGTCATTTTAAGGCTCATCGTGTATGAGTAGGTAATTATTGGGCATCCTGGAACACTTTTTTTTTTCACTCCATTGATCTCACTGCCGTTCGAGCAATGTCGTAAAAAAGTGTTCCAGGATGCCCAATAATCATTTATGAAATGTTGTGCAGACTTACGGAATATTGTATCTTTTCCATATTGAGTCACCAAAATTCACTGTTTTTATCACTATGATACACTATTAGCTAACCAAAACCTAAATTTGGATTACGCACAGTAGCTACCACTATGAAATTTTTCATTTTCGTCTAGGCTGGTGGCACCTAACAGCAAGTTTTTGTCGTGATCTGGTAATGGAATATGATTTTTCAATTTTTCCCAGTGGCTGATGCTAAGGAATAAAATCTAGGCCGATTGCTCATGCCTGTCGCCCAGTGGCTGGTGGCATCCAGATATTATTCCATTAAAAGTATCTAGGCCGATTGCTCATGCCTGTCGCCCAAGGGCTGGTGGCATCCAGATACAATTATTCCGTTGAAAAGTATCTAGGCCGATTGCTCATGCCTGTCGCCCAGGGGCTGGTGGCATCCAAATACTTATCAGCGTAATAAAAAGCATAGGTAAATCGATCATTCATACCCAATAACATATATTTTTTTTTTTTACTTAGTAGCTTTACCTTAGCAATATAATACAGTGCAAAAAAAAAAAAGCATTACTCACTTGCAAATCGATTCTTGGATACCAATGAACTGAAGTTTGCTATTTATAATTTATTCGACCTCCCACCTCAAGAGTTTAAATGTTTTGGCGCTATGTTATAAAATCATTTTGTTAAATTCCTTCGAACTCTGTGGTCAAGTGCAAGCAGCTGATTATGAAATTCGTCAAACAAAAACAATCGTTAAAAATAGAATGCATATGTCCTCCGCTATCGAATGAACCAAAACGACATGGTAATTTGTTGCCGAATAGTATACGTTGTATTGTTTGTGGTCCTTCCAATTGTGGAAAGACCAACTTAGTAATTAGTCTATTATTACATTGTGACGGTCCCCGTTTTCATAATCTTTATGTATATTCAAAATCTTTATATCAGCCTAAATACATATTTTTAGAAAAGGTATTAGATATGGTAGCAGGTACATCTTTTAACAAATACAATGATAACAGTAAAATTTTAAGTCCACACGAAGCTTTGGCTAACTCAATTATCATATTTGACGACGTTGCTTGTGAAAACCAAAACCACATCCGAGATTATTTTGCTATGGGACGTCATAAAAATATAGATTGTTTTTATATAAATCAAACCTATACAAAAATACCTAAACAACTTGTAAGGGACAATGCAAACCTAATAATATTATTCAAGCAAGACGATATAAATTTAAAACACGTTTATGAAGAACATGTAATGTCTGACATGTCATGGTCTCAATTCCGTGTAATGTGCTCAACTGTTTGGAGAAAGCCGTACAATTATATTGTAATAAATAAGGATTGTGAACGAAATAAAGGATGTTATAGAATGACATTTGATACGTTCATTGTGGTAGATTAATATACATAAGCCGTTGTAAATTTATTTATAAATCACTTTCTTTTGTGATTTGGAGTTGAAAGGAAACTTCATAAAAAAAAACATGGAAATAGATCTAAAAAAACAATTAGTAAAATCGGCAACAGCTGTAAAGAGAAAAGTAGATATGATCAAGGATGCAAAAAATACAAGCAATATGACCTTGGAAACCATATTCAAACCTATAGTTGACCCTCTTAATTTGTTAACAAGTAAAAATGATGGAAAACACAATGTGGAAGAAAAGAATGATACTCCCAGTTTTAAAAAGATTAAAAAAAATGTAAGCGAGGAGTCCTATTCTTCTATTGAACAATTTAGTGAACCTAGCAGTGAAGAAGATGAGCCAGATCAGGAGTTATATGAAAAATCTAACAAAACCCTTACTGTAACACCTACTCAAGACCATAATGTGAGTGATGGATCGTTTAAATCTCTACAATCGTCACCAAGCTATAAAAATCAGTCTTTGTCTTGGTCAACATCATCTGAAGTAATGAATGATATACCTTTTGGAATCAGACATGACAGAGGTAAACTAATGCTCGGAAAATCTCGTGTTTATGACAATGACAGCACTTTGAAAGTTGGAAACCGTGTTTATAAAAAAACTCTTGGTTTAAAAGAGCTATTGTTTAAAAAGAAACCAAATGTAGATGTAATCACAGAAGATGATTTAGATAAATATAAACTACTACTAATAGACACCAATGCCCATAGGCGTAATTATGAACCAACCAAACCAATAAACAGCAATAAAGGGTATAAATATATGAATATTATCAAACCACTATTTAAATTCTCTAAAAATGTGACTACTAGCATGGAAAGCCTTTCACAGGGAAAAGGTATTAATCTTTTAAAAAAAGTTAAGAAAAATACAGACCTTGTTTATTGGGACGATCCGAATGAGTTGGTAGATCGATTAAAATTGCTGTTTGCGTCACGAGATGCAGGTAACACCGGTTTAGATAATGAAATTATCGCAATTATGGAAGAACTGTGGGAAGCAGGAATAATCAAGAATATGAAATATAAAGAACGTTTGACAGGGAAATGGTTCACTTTGAATAACGCATCAGTGCAGCAATGAACATTGACAAATTTGGTCATCATGTTCATAAGCGTCTACGATTAGCGGAATACATTGATACCTTCAGCGATACATTGGTGAAGTCAGATACAGGACACTACGATTTGAAATCATCAAAATTGAAAGGTTTAACCTCTCCAGACGAAGACGACGAAGCAGTAAATAAAGCCTATTTAGATAAAACAGTTCAAGACCTAAGAAACGAAATAAAAACAGTTTATCTTGATGTTAAGAAATACCTAAATAGCTTGGATAAGGTGACTTCAAATCGTTTGAGTGATTTATATTATACTAAAACAGAGATTGATTTTTTGATAAACCAAAAAAATAAAAATGAGTAAGAAAGAAATTGTAGACGAACTTCACAGAGCGGCGAGAAGAAATTTTCCCCGTCGAAGTACAATTATAAAAAGAATAGATGATTTATGGCAAGCAGACCTTATGGATTTTCAAAAGTACTCACAGTTTAATAAAGGATATAAATATGTTTTAGTCGTAATTGATACTTTATCGAAATATGTGTGGGTTAATCCTTTGAAATCAAAAGATAAAAGTTGTGTTACAAAAGCAATGCAAAATATATTATCTAATTCATCTCGAAAGCCTAAAAATTTACAAACAGATTTAGGCAAAGAATTTTATAATGATACCTTTAAACAGTTGATGGTAAAGTATAGCATTAATCATTATTCCACTTACTCTATAAAAAAAGCATCAATTGTCGAAAGAGTAATAAGAACACTAAAAGGTCACCTTTACAAGCTATTTAGCTTATGTGGTCAATATCAATGGATGCAAAAGAATTTGAAACACGTAGTCCAATGCTATAATAACACTAGACATCGAATAACAAAATTTAAGCCAATTGAGGTTAATAAAGGAAACCAAATAGTTGTCAGATCTAACATTATTAAATCACAAAGTAACAAGATGAACCAGAAATTAAAGTTGCGAGTTGGAGATCATGTTCGTATAAGTAAATACAAAGGGGATTTTTATAAAGGTTATACCCCAAACTGGTCTTCAGAAATATTTAATGTTATTAAAGTCAATCATACAACTCCAGTAACTTACCACTTAGAAGATAACCATAGGCAGAGAATTTTAGGATCTTTTTACGGTTATGAATTACAGAGAACAAAATTTCCAGATCTATATCTCATTGAAAAGGTTATAAAAAGAAAAGGAAACAAACTTTTTGTTAAATGGTTAGGTCTCAGTGATGACGAAAACAGTTGGATTGATAAAAATGCATTGGTGTTATAATATAAATTAAGAATTAATATTTGATACGGTCACTTGATAAACATCGATGAAGGAAGGAAGTGGTATTATTAACGACATAATAAATAATATACCGTTTGAGTTACATTTACCTGGTTATCAATTTTGTGGTCCCGGAACAAAACTTAAGAAACGGTTACTGAGGGGCGACCGGGGCATAAACAAATTGGATGAAGCTTGCATGTATCACGATATCGCATACAACAACAGTGATTTACACGTTCGACATAACGCCGATTTAGAACTTTTGAATATGGCTAAGAAAAGATTGCAATCGAGGGATGCTGGAAAAGGAGAAAAGGTTGCTTCATGGATAGTAAAGAAAACTATGAAAGCAAAACTCAAAGCTGGGGCTGGAGTAAGTTCATTTATGACTGGTGTTAAAAAAATCCAAAATAAAATTAAAAAATTAAAATCTAAAGACAATCACACAGCTATAAAATATGCATATGCAGCTGCAAAAAAACTGTTTACTAATAAAAAAGGAATACGCTTGCCGCGGTGTATTCCTATACCAAAAAGTGGGGGTTTCTTACCTCTTATTCCAATTTTCGCTGGATTGTCAGCTCTAGGTTCACTTGCTGGTGGTGCAGCAGGTATAGCAAAGGCTGTCAATGATTACAAGGCTGCTCAGAAAAATCTTCAAGAATCTGAACGACATAACAAGATGATGGAAGCTGTAGCTCTAGGAAAAGGACTGTATATCAAGCCTCATAAAAAAGGAGCTGGTTTATATCTAAATCCTTCAAAAAACTAATGAAACGGCTACCCAGACGCCCTCTCACTAATTTCGATATATTGGAGCATGCTACTGATATTCCACACTTTCGAGGAGTTTTCATGAGAGATGCACTGCCTTCAAAACCAAGAAAGATCGAGTGTGCTATAATAAATTTAGATAGTTCTGATAATCCCGGAACCCATTGGGTAGCCTACGTTAAGCATAATGACGACTGTGAATATTTTGATAGTTTTGGCAATCTAAAGCCACCGTTAGAGTTGATAAATTATTTAAGGTACATGTCTATAAATTATAATTATGTTCAGTATCAAAAGTTTGGAACTATAAACTGTGGTCACCTTTGTTTAAATTTTTTAAGAGACTATTGGAAAAAACATTTATATTGATAATGAAATAAAAAAACTTATCAGTACAAAAATGTCTTTCACTGTGTCAATAACTGGCAGAGGAGAATCTTTAATAACAAATTACTCGCCAACCTTGCAATTACGCGGAGAATATGAGTGTGGACTCTTATATTTTTCAACTTTTAATTCTATCCCGAACATAGATGAAAGAAATAATAAATTTTACTATGGCAGTGATAGAATTATCGAAATACCTGAAGGATCCTACGAACTTCAAGATATTTGTGACTTTTTGAAAAGTAACATTAAGGACGCTGCGCTAAAATTGACTTGCAATAATAATACATTAAAAACATGTATTTACTGTTCTGAAAATGTGTATTTCGATAAAAATGATTCTCTTGGTAAAATTTTAGGTTTTGGTATGGATACAATAACAGCTAATATAAGCACCGAGTCTCGGTATCCCGTCAGCATTTTATCAACAACTGTAGTGCGAATCGAATGTGATGTAATCAGCGGGTCATTTGTGAACGGGAAAGCAAGTCATATTATTTACGAATTTGTTCCTAACGTACCACCAGGTTATAGAATCATCGAAATACCTAAAAACTTAATTTATTTTCCCGTCAATCAAAGTTCAATCAACTCTATTAACATAAGGTTGCTAGACGCTGAAAATAAGCAGATCAACTTACGCGGTGAAGAAGTACAGCTGTATTTACACTTTAGAAAAAAATGTTGAATTTCAATAAAACCCCATCTACGTCTACTGTTCAAGTCAGTTCCAAAAGATCCTCTCAGAAAAGAACACCGCTTCGTTTAAAGAAGAAGCTAACCAAAAGCAATAAGGAATTTTTAAAACTACTGGGTTTGTTAAAATGAATATTTTAAATATAACTCAACCGGCATCGTACGATAACAGCATCGAAAGTTTCGAATATCATTCGTATAAACCATATGTAACAAGTTTTAACAAGAACGATGAAATTCGAATACCTATTAATCAGCAAGATTTGTATGTGTTGCCTGCACTCAGCAGTTTGTACATTGAGGGCAGAGTCAATGTGTATAAGTTTAACAGTACTACTAAACAACAAGAAAAAGTGACAAGTGTGCATTTTGTTAATAATCCAGCTTTATTTCTTTTTCAAGATATTCGATATGAATTAAATGGTGTAGAAATAGATAAGGTAAAAAATACAGGGATTTCTACAACTATAAAATCTTATCTTTCCTTGAATGAAAATGAATCGAAATGTGCACAGGTTTGGGGCTGGTCACCTACAGGTACGACCAATGTCAGCAACGGAGTATTTTCTGCATCAATTCCTCTAAACAAAATATTGGGTTTTGCAGAAGATTATGAAAAAATCATAATTAACTGTAAACATGAGTTAGTACTATTGAGAAGCAACACAAATCTCAATGCTTTGAAACTAAATACCGATGAAGTTGTGGAGGATATAACAATAAGTAAAATTGTTTGGCGAGTTCCTCACATTAAAGTTTCAGACCGCGAAAGAATTAATTTATTAAAGCATTTAGAAAAAGATCGTCCCATTACAGTAGCATTTCGTAATTGGGACTTGTATGAGTATCCATTACTACCCACAACACGTAAACACGCTTGGTCTATAAAAACCTCATCTCAGATTGAAAAACCACGATTTGTAGTAATTGCTTTACAAACTAACCGTAAACATAATGTGACACAGTCTATGGCAGAGTTCGATCATTGCTTTATTCGTGATGTCAAAGTATTTTTAAATTCATCATATTACCCTTATGAAGGAATGAATATTAATTTTGCTGACAACAAGTTTTCATTAATATACGAACAGTATGCAAGATTTCAGCAGTCTTATCATGGTCGTCGACCAGAGCCGTTGTTGAGTTTGAAAGAGTTCAAAGATATCGCTCCTTTATTTGTTATTGACTGTTCTCGCCAACACGAAACGCTAAAGGGATCAATTGACGTTCGGGTTGAAATAGAAACAGATCAAGAGATACCTGATCAGACCGCCGCATATTGTCTTATACTGAACGACTGCATATTTGAATATAAGCCTCTGAGTAACATCGTTAAAAAACTATCATGAATAAAGATGTTATAATAGTGGATGTGCAAGGTTTTAAAAATGAGAAAAATGAATTCATTATCAAGGAATTAGTTATAGGCACATCAGAACACACTCAAATATTTTTAATTAAACCTCCATATCCATTTTCTACACTTACTCTCGAAGAAAGGAAACATGTTTGGTGGATAGAAAGAAACCGAGGATACCGATGGAGTGAGGGACATATTGACTACAGAGAATTTAAAAGACTCATTAAACCTTACTTCAAAGAACGCAAGATCATAGTAAAAGGAGAAGAAAAAATTAAATGGGTGCGAGAATTATGTGGACATGAAAATGTTTTAGATATAAGTGATAAAGGTATACCTAATTTAGAAACTCTAAGTAAACTTTACTGTAAAGATATGTTTTCATTCAATTGTTTCAACCATATAAAGTATTGTGCATTAAGAAATGTTATATGCATTAGAAAATGGATTATAGAAAATAATGTATCGATGTCAGATATTTAAATAAATAGAAGTTAAATAAAAAAGTCTTTCAGTTTTAATAATTCCCTCACATAGTAAAATAATAAAACAACTTCAGTATCTTAAAATATCATTTAATTAAAACCACTTTAAAATCTAACAATGTTACAACAGTTCGTTACATAAAAAATAAAATAAATATATATATATATATATATAAATATATACTAATTTGTTTTTTTATTTAACATTAAACTTAGCTTCAAGTAATTATTACATAATTATGTTTTATACAAACTCATCACTAAGACTTATTTATTTATTTGAAATTCTTTAACTAAGGTTTACCAAAAAAGTTTATAACCTAGCTATACTACCAATTAAATATAATAGAAGTATTTTACTTACTACATATCTTTTGTTGAATATTTTACACTAGATTACTAGATTTTTTTACTATTTTCTTTTTACTTAATAATTTTACAATAAATCAAGTACTTCTTACTTAATTATATGTTTTCTACAGATTACCACTAAGACTTATTTATTTCAAATAACAAACTAAGATTTACCTAAAAAATTTATAACTTTAAAATTTTAATAGTTTAACAATAAAGTAACAATTACTAAAAATAATCATCACTAGTAATTTTCCTGGAAATCTTTTTTATTAAGTTTTCAGTGAGGTCCATTATCTCATCTATAGAGTCTCGCATCACATATTGCGCACTAAGTATCACACAACCATTGTCATTGTCATTTTCACTGCACTGTGTAGTTTCTGCTGAAGATCTTGAGTATGCAGCAGCTTCGTTCTCCAAGTCCACTACTTGAATTTGTATCAGCCGTTTTCCTTTTTTTTGATCCTTGGTGATTACATATGAAGTCGACGCCACATCTCTACAGTTTCTTCGTGCTGCATCTCTTTTTTGTTTCTTCTTAAGAGCTGCTTTTTTTGCCAATGCTTCTTTTACATATTTACCGAGGCCTTCGGTAGGGCTACAGAAATTAGGATCTTGTGCGTATATGGATGGAGAATAGGTTCCACATATGTCTTGAGAATCTTCCATGATCTGCGAAAAATTAGAAACATTTATTGATTAACATAAACTATACAACATATAAATAATATTAAATGCTTAATATTAGGTAGTAATACTTACAAAGAATAAATTCTGAAGTGCAATAAGGTAGGTAGGTACTAAACAGCGGGCGGCAGTTGCTCGGTTGTGTATAGATCGGCTAACGAAGTGCTACTGACTGGACTGTGGAAGGGAACTACTGTCGTATGCATCAAAATTACTGAATTGCAAAACGTAATATAGCAGCAATCGTGGGAATGAACATGTATAGACTTGTTTCGCTGACACCGGGTGCGGTATCATATTATTGAAAAATATGTATTGATAGTACCTCTTTAGGTGGGAACTACTGTACAAGCGCCTGCATCAAAATTACTGAATTGCAAAACATGATACAGTGGCAATCGTGGGAATGAACATGTATAGACTTGTTCTGCTGGCACCGGGTATCATATTATTGAAAAATATATAATAAGTAAAAAAACAAATATCTAGGAAGATGTATGCATTCAAATTACAGATTTGCATAACGTGACATAGTGTCAATGAACATGTTTGAACTTGTTCGGACACCGCATCTGAGGTTTTACGTTATTGAAAATATTATAACCTACGGTAATAATAACATTAATATTTAGGCAGAGAGAATGTAGGATACTTTATTGTAGTTAATTTACAGTGGAAACGTCATGGTGATATTTGAAATAATACAATTTTTGTATTACTGAAAATAAGTATATTTATTTATAAAAAGCTTATCTTACTGAATAATACACTAAATACATTTATAAAAGTATTTACTATGATACAAAATATTAGATACAATGTAATAATATTAAATTTCATTAACTCATGTAATAATATTATACAAATTAAAAATCATTTAATAAAATAAAGTTGGTTTTTGTTATGAAATCGCAATAACTATACATAAGTCTTGTAGGTACATAAGTCTTGTAGGTTTTACATTCAAAAACAACATACAAACTATGAAGCATATAGCATATAGCTAATCGTGTAACAATAGCATCAGTAAGTAAATGCGGCCGGGCAATCTCTTCCAACCGCTTTTAGAAAATCTTCTTTTTTTTTCTAGAACAAACTAGATTTATGCCCCCATGACAAAGTGGATATTTTATCTTTAAGTATAATTCGTTTGTCATCATTTGAAGATAAGGCAACTTTGTTAACAGATTGAGTAAAAATTTCGTGTTTCAGAGACTTAAACACAACATTCTTTTTCTTTATCAACTTATTGTGCAATAACACTTTATTAAAATCTTTAAAAGTAAGAGTTTTGACTACAGGTCTCTTTACTCCTTTTGCTTTTTTTAACTCGTTATTTTCAGTTTTCACGCAATATAACTTCGATCGCAGTCCTACAAATTCAACAATAAGTTGCCCGCCTAGCTCGTCCTTAAATAACCCAGGAATCTTTTTGTTTCGACATACAATATTATACTGATTATTTTTAGTATAATTGCTAGTATCGAAGTACGACTGAAACTTTAATTTTATATCGTTATATATGTCAGGTGTCTCTATACTATACAAAAAACTGTCAGTGTCCGTGTAACATAATTTTAAACGAGAACCATAAAAAGGTTTCATTGTGGAGTAGTGGAAATCATACATATGATTTTTAGATATTTCCAGAACAGCGAATCCTATATATATAGGTTTATCCAAAGTAATTAACTCTGGTTTCATTTGCACTGCTACAAAATTTTCCGTAAAAACCGTGGAACTATGGAAATTAGGCCTCGATATCAATTGTTCGGCTGTGTAACATTTTTTTGTTTTATTTCTGGTGTCATTCCACTGATTAACCAAATGAACGTTGAGTCTTTTTTCAGTATCTTCTAATGTTTTCCCAAAAATGCTGTTATTTAATAATTTAAAGAAATCCTGTTCAAATGTAGATTTAGCCTTTTGACGTAACTCTGTGTTTAAATCTATATATGGTTTTAAAAAAGGACTTTGTTTAAATTTGATTACTCGGTGAATACGTTTTAATACTAAACCGTGTTGTAAGCACGTTTTTAAATGTACGTAATGTATTACATAATTAAATTTATCGTACAAATTAGGTATCAATTTGGGATATTTTGATCCGGGTGGTGTAAACTTCTGAGGACAAAAAGGAAGGTCATTGTGCAACTCATGTAAGTATTCCGGATATTCCAAATCAACTTCTAAAATATACCCATACTTCGAGTCATTGGGTACTTGGAGAAAATTAAGTTTATCTATTTCCGTTTGACTGATTAACTCAAAATCAGAATAGGGCAAGTATGAACACATTGCATACCCATATAAATTATTACAATCAATGTAAAATAAATAGTTATCGGAGGTGGACGGATTATAATTTGACAAATATTTGTTATTCGCTTTGGAATACCTAGTGGAGCATAAGCATACCCCACCACGAATGCCCTTTTGAATCATACGTACGATTTCTAGGTTTTCAATAAGTTGTAATTTCACTTTAGTTTTAAGTAACATTGCGTCGAAACTTAGTCCTGGAGCGGTCATGTAAAATGCAGGATCTAACCTATAATTATTTTTACAAGTTAGACGAAAATTCTCAAATACATCTGCTAGTAAAATTACATCTGTTTTAAGGTATAAGTCGGTGTATTCACCGAGATTTTTCAAATGAAACGTTTTCCAAACATGTTGAGCGTGATAATAATCCGATTCGGAAATGGTGTCATTGGTCAAAGTACTATAAAAACATTCTCGCGGCGGTAACACATCTTCATCATAACAACTCCAATTCGTCATGTGTTCATAGGGATACACGCCTTTGCGTTTTATTAGATCAAAGTGCTCTTTATTTGGGAAAAAATAAGACAAATGCGCAAAGTCATTACTAGTCAAGTTACCTACAAGTTTTCCTAAACTGGTACCTAAAAATTTAAATGAATCTACAAATCTAACTGGAAAATATTCCTGAAGTTTCATATGAAAAAACTTCGTGAAAGATATATAATTTTCTTTGTTTTTGGCAATGACTTTTATTCCACCCGGGATATCTCCTAGTTGTCGAATAAATAAATGGCTGTCATACCCGCTTAAATTGTGAAAAAATACGGGAACAAATTTAGGTAAACAAAACTGTAGATTACAGTAAGAATGTGCCGCACCTCGATATTTGCCTGTCAAATGACAATGATCTTTGACTTTATCGTCCAATAATAACTGATCACAGAGGAAACAATTTTTACATTTATCGAAATTTTCTTGCTCTTCAGCTGATAATAACGTTATTGGAATGGTTTTTTTTAAAGTTTTGTTTATTTCTTTTACGTCTTTTTTGAGAAATTCTATGAATTTTTCAACGCAATCTTTTCCACGATACGATACGTATTTATTGCGAGAGCTATCATACGAACAGACAATATAATACGCAAAAGCGGCTGGCAAATGTTTTTCTAACACAATTGTATTTTTTGAATCTAGCCCGTCACCACTCGATTTGGGTTCTAATAAAGATTCGAAATCCGCATAAATAACGAACGGCATATCTTGCATTCTTTCGAAATGGTTAAATTGTATTACGGTTCCTTGATCCGGTAGCATAGTCCGAACACCGCTACAAATGTGAGCATCAAATGTTTCCATTTTATTAAAAAATATCATACAGTCGTCACAAAAATATATTTTTGAATGATGTTTTGTTAACTGGGGTCTCAATAATTTATTTAAATTTTTTATTAAACAATAATGTTTAAAATTACCCTTTTCTAATAGTAGTAAATTGATATGGTGTTTTTTTCTACGTTCTGTTTTGTACAGAGGACGCGGAGTTCTGTTTTTTTCGTAGCGCGGATACGATGATATGCGATGGGCATTATTGCTTACGGGAAATAACGCAGCCATTACACTCCACAAAAAACAGAACGCATCATTATTTCGAATATTTATGCATGCGTGTCTCGATTTTAAACATTTCGGTAATTCTATAAACTGACCAGCCCTCAATGGGTTATATTTGTTAATATTGACTTCTAAGTATAAATTGCTTATAAAAGCCCAACCACTATCTTTTTCTTGAAATTCGTCAATCTTTGTTACAATAGTATCGACTGCGTTCGAATATATTTCACTAAAACAATAATTCTGATGAAATATCACGTTTTCAGTTGCGAATGATTTTATTTCACTTGTGCTGTTAAGTAAAGCAAAATCAGCAAAAAATTCAAAATTGACTTTAATAGAATGATAGGTAGCTTGTCGCGCAGATAGCAACTCCTGCACACGAGATCGGAGCCCGCGTAAAAACACAGCTGGCGGGCACGTGCTGCGATCTCTGACGTCACAGTCTCCCCCCGAGCCCGGCCGCACCCGATACGATGCAATCCGACTGCGGAATGCACTACTTACTTTTTCAATGCCACTACTTACTTCAATAGAATTATTATTTTTGTGTATTGTACTTCGTAAATGGGCTGAGAAAGCGCTACTTTTAATAGATATGTCACAAACTGTGCAATAAACTGTTCTCTTTGCCATGTCGGTTTCAGAAACTCAATATTTTATTACAAACAAACAATTAAACTAAACTGCTAAGAGGCTATGCTGTTGGAGGCTGCTAGTTTAATTATGTAGATAAGATAGTAAGCATCTGTATTTAAAACGTATTTTACCTACCTATGTTTTTAGTGACAGCATTAGTAGGTAAGTAAGAATTGTAATTAATACTAATTAATGAGGTTTACTCTCGAAGATTTTTTTATTTATTTTATTTATTAGTTTTAAATCTTATGATACCTAATTACAAAATTAAAAAGTTAACAAAACTAACACTAAATCTGTCTTAATTTTAAAAAAGTAAAAAGGAAAACTAATATTAAAAACGTCTTAAACTACCAAGTTTTAAAAAATTTGCCCTCGCTGGTGAACTGCCGCTTACAGTCCTTTATGACCTCTGTTAGCTGAACCATTTGGGAGCATTCCGAGTCACATTGAAACTTTAAAGAGACAACCGCGTGTTCCCATCGGTCTTTAGGCTCTACCGGTAGGATGTCCCTTACGTTGTAGACTTTGAGGTCTATAAATACGTCGCCATCCAAGTCAGCGGTGCGCCGCAGCACGCCGTCCGCCACCCGGCGCGACAGCGAGGACGTTAGGGTTCCTTGTTTAGCCGCGTGCTGGGCAGCCGTTTCGTCTTCACTGTCTGAATCGAGCCGCCACCCGGTCGATTTCTTCGTTGAAGACGATATCTTTTTCGGTAGCTTCCTCTTCACTGGCAATTTTGTTTCTTTTTTCTTGATACTAGAAATAAAAAATAAAAACAAATAAGTACTCTGTATAGGGGAACTGTGTTCAACTGCTGAAACTAATCTTCATAAGTTTTTAAAACTATCAACGATTTCAAAAGAAACACGTTTTTACGTAAATGTACCTATGTATATGTATCCTTATAACCAGATAATAAAGTTCAAAACTGATTGTAGAAATTGGCAGTTTTGGGTAGGTTGATCTGCCACCGTGAGTACAGCAACAATAGAATTAAAAAAATATATATATATTTTTCGAACACATACTTTTTACTAGAAGTCGTTGATCCTTCGTCGTTGTCCGAGAGGAAGTGGTTGGCAAACTGCTTCTTGTTCTTGGTCTCCTTGGTGCGCTTGTACTCAGTGTCCGACCTGAAAGCCAAATGAAAATATAATTAAGTATGCATACACGGGATAATAATTAGTTAAATTTATCCGAGACAAGATAAAATTTTACTAGAAAAAATCAACCAGTCTCAGGAAGCTCGAGTGGAAATCGAACCCACGACCTTTGGATAACCGGTCCAATACTCTGACCACTAAGCTACCGAGGCCGGTAAGTCTCGTTTAGCGTAGTAGGAGCAACCGAGGCGGGGTCTAACTACATAAGTATAGCATTGTAATGCTAAAATTAAAATAATAAAAATTATCCGAGACAGTTTAAAAACTTACGAACATAATTGCAATTGCGCGGATCTTCGTGGTGCTAGCGGGACTTCCGTGAGTAGCGCAGCAGCTGGCTAGGGCGAGCGGGCGGTGGCTATTGGCGGCTGGCGGTGGCTGTGGCTGGCTAGCGACGGGCAGCAATTTCGGCGCACTTGTTGTCACTTGTTTCCCGGTCAGAATTATCAAGAGCACGGAGTCGACAAAAGATATGAACCGCATTTAGATGTACTGAAGATTAAATAGGGAATTTTACATATATCGTAAACCTTGAGGCAAAAATATTACAAAGCATACCTTAACCTACAATGGCTTAGCGTCGTAAAGGGTATTTAATAACCATACAAATTAATATTAAATAAAACAGTTTAGAATCTCAACTTTTTCTGAAACGTTTGCAAAAAATTATAAATGAAAAACAAAAGTTTCATGTTACATGATATTTCATTCGAATCTGAGAATTCGATGCACACATATTGACGATAAACATACCTGTAAGGCAGAGTTCACAATTGTGATGCTATCGCTAAGATTTGTACTTGAATAAATAATTAATGTTATTGGTGTATAACAGTAAATAAATAAATGATATATACGATGTTATAAGTTTCTTCTCGATTATAAAATTTTGGTACTCTACAACTTGTTATTAAATCAGTATTTACTATGGCACCACATATATTTAGTAATATGTAATTATCTACATTATTTATTCCAAATTAATTCTACGCAAACGATGTCACGGGTACAGCTAGTTGATTTGATAAAGGTGTAAAACTATAAATACAAAAAAGTTTAACATTAAAAAAGTCATTGCATTATTGTAACACTGTTGTGTACACATCTTTATTGCCTTCACTTATAATGTATTACCAAGTAGCATAGCGGCCGGTGGCCTATACCATCAATAGATTCGATTCCCGGTGCTATTAAATATTAAGTATTGAGTACTATTTGGGCTAAGGATGTTTTTTTTTTTTAGTGTTTGCTTTCGTTACTTAAGTTTTGTTTTTGTAGAGTTGACAATTATTGTAGTGTGCAACATGTATAATATGCACACTAGTGCATGTTATAATTTTAAATTTAATTTTAATCAATAAAAGCCATCCCATTGATTCGCGATTTTTGGACTCATTCATTTGTTTTATTATCTAAGTATAAGTATCGTGTATAGTGTAGGTCGGCTATCGTCCGAATAGAATCTGCGTATTACGCAAGGGTCGCGTCGCGAGTTCGATTACCGCACCCAAATATAAGTGTTTTTTTTTTGTTTGGTGTTTCTGATTTCCATTACACAAGTGTTGAAGCTACTAACTTTGGGATTTGAGTATGTAGGTGTGTGATGTTGTCCAATATGTATTTACTTATAATTAACTAAATCGCTTTTGTTAATAATACAATTTAATGATAAAAAACACAAATGGAACCATAGGATAGAGCTTGTACATCAAATTTGCATAAATGCAATTTTCAAGTTCCCCTGACTACTTGTTACTATGTACGTCAATGTACTTAAATGCTTAAATTACAATTTATTACATTTACTGCATAAAACTAGTTTTACTTTGTAGATGTAATTGGTTCTTTATATCATAAGTATTACAATTGACATTCCTATAGTCATCTATTTTTAACAACGTAACACAAGTATACACACACACACGCGTGTACGAAGAAGCTGACTTTGCATCGTTCATGGTTCACAGGTACTACAGAGTAACATAAACCATTCCCACGCTGTTAGTGTACGGTGCATGTACCTAGTGCAAGTGATGTGAAAGTTTTGGCTAAACAAACCGGAATCCTGGATAGATGGGTGACCACCCATCACTCACTGGCTTCGCAATGAAATCATCATTTTGCTGTCTAGGGGCTACCAGCCTATACGTAAAATTTTTTGTTAACATCTGTTATCGGGTATGAATGATCGATTTACCTATGCTATTTATTACGCTGATAAGTATTTGGATGCCACCAGCCCCTGGGCGACAGGCATGAGCAATCGGCCTAGATACTTTTCAACGGAATAATTGTATCTGGATGCCACCAGCCCTTGGGCGACAGGCATGAGCAATCGGCCTAGATACTTTTAATGGAATAATATCTGGATGCCACCAGCCACTGGGCGACAGGCATGAGCAATCGGCCTAGATTTTATTCCTTAGCATCAGCCACTGGGAAAAATTGAAAAATCATATTCCATTACCAGATCACGACAAAAACTTGCTGTTAGGTGCCACCAGCCTAGACGAAAATGAAAAATTTCATAGTGGTAGCTACTGTGCGTAATCCAAATTTAGGTTTTGGTTAGCTAATAGTGTATCATAGTGATAAAAACAGTGAATTTTGGTGACTCAATATGGAAAACCTACAATAGTCCGTAAGTCTGCACAACATTTCATAAATGATTATTGGGCATCCTGGAACACTTTTTTACGACATTGCTCGAACGGCAGTGAGATCAATGGAGTGAAAAAAAAAGTGTTCCAGGATGCCCAATAATTACCTACTTGTATGAGCCAATATCGATGTAAGTGAGAGCGAAATGATAAAAGTTGACAAGCTGTTTTTGACGAAGATGTGGTTGAGATTACTTTTTATTTTATTTATTACCAATGAAAAATTATATTAAAACATACCTTTTCAGTACAATACAAAACACTAAGACTTTAATGTGCTAGAGTTCGCAGTTATCAGAATCAACGCCTTCAGTTTGGTAGAACCTAATAGAAATACTCAAATACGGACCAACTATTGCATGCCACAATGTGTACACAGGTGTTTTAGAGGTAAGTACGTACAAAAAACGTAAACTTAAACATACGTAAAAAAATAAAAAATATATTATGTAGCTAGAGTATAGCAATAGTCAATACCACTGTAATACTTTTTTATATATAATTATTAATAAACTATTAACATATTAATAACTAGTTGTCGCCCGCGACTTCGTTCGCGAAGACTACACTATCCCACAGGAACCTGTTACCGGGATAAAAAGTATCATATATCCTAGTCCGGGTCATGGTCTGTCTATGTGCAAAGTTTCATCCAAATCCGTTCAGCCATTTTCACGTGATGCGCGGTCAAATAAACAGACAAACAGATAAACAAATAAACAGACAAACAGACAAAAAATCTAAAAACTGTTGGAACGTGTTCTGTTGTCGATTCTAAGTATTCCCAGCCAACTTTTTTTCGAATATCTTCCATGTACAGACTTTCAACCCGCTTTAACTTTATTATATGTATAGATAGTCCTTAGTTCTTAGCCAGAAGTTTTAAACAACGTTTACTGCTAATTGGTAAATTTAAGGCCAATAATTGGAAATTTGAAAAAAAAAAATTCATCTAGATAGCAATTTTATTGCTTGTGTTAGGAATTAAACCACGATTTTTAGCATTAAACCCGAGCATATAATATCCGTTCGACTACCGACCAGCTTTAAAATTTATCTTTTAAGTTTATATTTACTGTTTCAATCAAATTCTGTTTTCTCGAGACACTCAGTACTAGGTAATTATGTGTAGTACTGGTTGTTTCTTTTAACCGCCTCTGTGTTGTAGTGGCTAAGACCATTGGTTTAGACCCAGAGGTCTCGGGTTCGATTCCCAGCGGGAGGTACGTCTTTGTGTACTCGGTTTGGTTGGTGGTAGGGCTTGTTTGTCCGCCTGGCTAGCTACCACCATCTTATCTAAATATGCCGCCATGACATTAATGTTTGTAGCATTACTGTGTTCCGGCAGCTAGCGATAAGATAGCCTAGTGCCTCACTAATTAAGGGTCCCCGGTGAATAATTTAAAAAAAATCTTTTCTTTCTTTCTATGAGTTGCGATCTCATCTTTCGTAGCCGTTTTATTTCATTAAATTCATTTACTCGTCCATGTACTACCATGGACACTTCACGTGTTACAATCCACTTCTTTGTTTGACTTAAAGCACAATTGCAAACTCATGTCTCTTCACATTGCCTCCAAGAAATCTTTATTAACTAAATCCAATAAGAAGGGGGGCAGTCATGTGAACAGTAATTAGTACTTAGTATTTTATACTTGAGTCTCTCAACAAGTGGGTCTTAAAATGAACACGGAGAAGACGAAAGTTACGTCGAACTCACGTGTCGTACCCACTCCTCTGAAGATTGGAGACTCTGCCCTTGAAGTTGTGGACGATTATGTTTATCTGGGACAAACGGTCCAGCTAGGTAGGTCTGTGACGTTGTCGTTGCAATTTACTCTACATTTTTTTTATGCTATGCATTTTATAGCCTCCTTGGTAGTTTTAAATTAAAAACTATCTGTCAAATTTATATGCACGGTTTTAAAAAGAATACTTTGAATGTCACGTCGTTGTCATGGAATTTTATTTCGGTTTTCATATGATCAGTCTTTAAAAATTCTTCCGTATAACAATATTATTTTTATACATATAGTATCATCAATTGTGCAGTTATTGAAATTTTTAAAATTAAAATGAAAAACCTGGTATCTATAAAAGGTAAAATGTTTAAATAATTTTAACGCAAATTTTGTTGCGAAACAAATTACAAAAACACAAATGTTGAAAAAAATTCCACGACCAGGATTTGAACCTGCACCCTTCTGACATACCGTGTCAGGTGCTCTCAGCCCGCCGAAATTATTCAACAATATTTACTTTTTACTTTGAAAGCCAAAGGCGCCCATTCAATGTAAACAACTACCGTCATTAACATCCAATCATAATATTTTTACAAATACTAAAGATCAGTTAAGAAGTAGGCAAGCTATTATAAAATGTTTAAATAATTTTAACGCAAATTTTGTTGCGAAACAAAGCCTACTTCTTGACATTGAATGGGCGCCTTTGGCTTTCAAAGTAAAAAGTAAATAGTGTTGAATAAATTCGGCGGGCTGAGAGCACCTGACCCGGTATGTCAGAAGTGTGCAAGTTCAAATCCTGCTCGTGAAATTTTTTCAACATTTGTGTTTTATATAAATAGGTAATTTGAATCCTATAAGAAATATTTGTAAGTAACGTTTTGGGTTAGACTTTTTTAATATTGATTTATTGTTTTTCTCCTTTTAGGTTTTTCTATTTAGATTTAAATTTTACCTGAATAAATATTTACTTGTGGATCTCCTGTGTTTTACTGGTCATTAGGCCACATGACGCTCGAACAGGGCCATATGGCCTAATGGCAGCATAAAACCGGTCGTTGTGGAGATCCTAATTGGGGAAGACCTATGTCCAGCAATGGACGTCTTTTGGCTGAGATGATGACTTTATTAGACTTAGAGCAAGCTGGTCATTTGAATTAGGTTTTACCATACTAATATGGTAAACAATGAGCTTCGAAAAAGAGTAAGTTCTTGAAGGTCCTTAAGTTGTAACGATCCGGGAATACCGCCAATAAGTTAAATTAAAACAAAAGAATATTCTTAGAACGGGAACACTACCAATAAGTTTAATAATAACAAATGAATACGCTTTCGCCATCTTGTGATTTCCTCGCTAGTATATTCATGAGTTATATGCTATCCTTATCATTTTCGCTGAGCGGTTTACCTAGCAATTAATCATACTCTAGGGGATAACTAATGCATAGATTAATTAATTTTGGTAGTACAATGAGATCACACAGTTTATGGGACGTCATTAGATGCGACTGGCACTGGAAGGTGAAGATAAGCCCAGCAGTGGGTTGATCTCAGATGTCGTAGAGTAAAAAAGTGTCGTTCGAAATGTTAGTTCGAAATTTGGGAGGAGCCTTTCTACATCTAACTAAGGATTCCAACATAATAAGGTTGAATGGTCAATAGATCATTATTTTTAATGCCTGTCAAAACAAAATTCTGTCATAGTAGTTTAATGGGAATAGTAAACTATGACGTCATTGTTATGTTCCAACTATTTACCACATTTTAGGTTACCTATAGAAATTCGTTTGAGTGAAATAAAAAATGGTTAATTTTTTTGAAAGAGCAGTTGTAAATTGGCGTAATTTGTTTTGGAATGTATGCTTTGGAATTGTTGTTGACAACATCCTAATTATTTGTCAAAGGTTAGCAAACGAGCGCTCAACTTCCCATATTAAAAATGGAAAAGGGCAGCCTTACTCGCATTGTCATCAGGGCGACGAACTCAAAATGTCAGACACCGTTATTCTTGTATTTAAATATATTGTTTTAGCCTCCGGTGACAAAAAAGGCCACAAAGTTCAAGTTAATGCAAATTTATTGTTAATTGATAAGCATTGTCTATTTCTTTTTATCTACCCACCATTCAGGATCTCCTTTAAATGCGAAATAATTGCATTGCTTTTATAAATTATGAGATTTATATAAAATAGAAATAGGTAATAATATATTATATCTTTACTAATAATAATATTATAAAGAGGAAACCTTTGTATGTATGTATGTATTTATGTATGTTTGCAACGAATAAACTCAAAAACTACTGGACCGATTTAAAAATTTCTTTCACTATTAGAATGCTACATTAGCGCTGAGTAACATAGGCTATATTAAAAAAAATTGTAATGCACTAACAACGACAATTTAATTTTCCAATACAAAATTATTTGTTTGTTTTGTTGTCATGGAAACCATTGATATATTTAACTCAATGATGGAAACTGTCAAAGTGGTACGAAGTCTGCCGGGTCAGCTAGTTTACCATAAAAACATACATCCTATTCGACAATGATATAAACAAATGACATAATGGGTTACATAAAAAAACAAGAGTATATCTACATGCAAAAAAATAAAGCTGCCAGCGGTTTCCACACAAAGACGAGCCTGACTTGTGGCAAAGCAACGTATTTTTAGGGTTCCGTAGCCAAATGGCAAAAAACGGAACCCTTATGGATTCGTCATGTCTATCTGTCTGTCTGTCTGTCTGTCCGTCCGTATGTCACAGTCACTTTTTTCCGAAACTATAAAAACTAAACTGACTATACTGTTGAAACTAGGTAAGTAGATGTATTCTGTGAACCGCATTAAGATTTTCAGACAAAAATAGAATTTTTTTTTCATTAAACCCATACCTGTGGGGTGTTTATGGATAGGTCTTCAAAAATGATATTGAGGTTTCTAATATTTTTTTTTTCTAAACTAAATAGTTGACGCGAGAGACACTTCCAAAGTAGTAAAATGTGTGTTCCCCCCCACCCCCCCCCCCTAACTTGTAACTTCTAAAAAAAGAGAATGATAAAACTAAAAAAAATATATGATGTACATTACCATGCAAACTTCCACCGAAATTTGTTTGAACGAGATCTAGTAAGTAGTTTTTTTTAATACGTCATAAAGTACAAAACCCTTCGTGCGCGAGTCCGACTCGCACTTGGCCGGTTTTTTACTTAAGCGTTGAACTGTAACCTACGATGTGATCGGATAGTCTAGTCATCATGATATACACTTGGTGATTTTATTTCTCTCATCGTGAACAACATTAACATGCTGCAATGTTTTTGCGATCAATGGCCACAGCTGTTCGCGGCCACCTGTTACCATATTCGTAATGCAATCTTTTCGAGTATTAGTTAGTAGATAATATAATAATAATAATAATGCCTTATTTCTTTTCACAATATTTTGTTTAACAATAAATTTGGTTTGTAAAGTACAAATGTGAGTTAAATTAAAATTATTGTGGAGACTGTTGCCCGCACTAAAGTGCAAGACCCGTTTTACAGGTCGCCAGGTCAGATTAAGGCGGTGACAGATATATTTATAAAAATAGACTATAGTTTCAACAATGTTATTGTTTCCAAAAAGCAGAATTATGAGATTTCCTAAATAAAAAAAAATTCAAAGTCACATCGAAACAGTAGATATCTATTTATTTCATTATCTTTAACATAAATTTACTAACGTGCGTCGATAAAATTAAGTATAGGTAATTATTCGTAATACTTACCTATTAGGAAAACGATATTGTATTTTTTTCAATAAAACATCTCTTCTTCCTATCCATCCATAGGGAAGGCTCGTGCCCCAGCAGTGGGGACATAAAAAGAGCTGAGATGATGATGATGATCTAGATTTTAAATAAATAGCGTTTTTCTAATATCCTGACTTGAATCCAGTGGATCATGCACTATTTGCATCCAATTTGAATCCAATTTGCTTGTATGCAGATCGACAGTGAGCGCTGTTACATGGTTGTCAGCGCAGCGCCTCAAAAACAAAACACGAGGAAAAGCGGAGTAAACAATGAAGTTGTCTCCGCTCAGAGCTTTCGCTACGCGTGTCCCGAACAAGTTATCGTAACCATCTATGTTTATCTTATCTGGCATTGTGCTAAGAATAAGACGAAAAATATTTTTCCCCGAAACAAGAAACATCAAAAGCAGCTATTGCGACACCGCTCTCCCACAGGCACTCTCTCAAATGTGAACTTCGAGATATTATTATATAATGACAATAATTTATTTTCGAACACATTTATCCTCAAAGTCACGTTTTTGGTAAAATCTTAATATAATTATAATGAAGAGAAGATCTGACTTACTCACGTACCATTAATATATGTGATGTATTTAGTAAGGAGCTCGATGGCGCAGTGGTTAATGCGCCTGGTCTGCCAGTGCTGAGGTTAAGCAACTTTCGCAAAGGGCGGTCATCGGATGGGTGACCATTGTCATCTCGAGCTCCTCCATGCTTCGGAAGGCACGTAAAGCTGTAGGTCCCGGCTGTGTTAGCAGTCGTTAACAACCACCAACCCGCACTTTGCCCGCGTGGTGGTTTATGGCCCGTACTCCCTATCCATCCATAGGGAAGGCTCGTGCCCCAGCAGTGGAGACATAGAAATGAGCTGATGATGTGATGATGATGATGATGTTTTTAGTGTACCTAATAAAGATTTTTTCTATTTCCTTTTCATTCATCAACCATCATCATTACCATCAGGTAAGATATTAGCCGGGCGCTTTGCCGTTGTGATACTAAATAAACTAAAACTACTAAAGATACTACTAAATCCAGATTCTATACTTAATAAAAAGAGGAAAGCTTTGTAAATTTTAAAAACGACACATACTGATCCTCTTAGTGGTTTGCTCACCGATCCAAATACTAACATTGTAGGGCAAAGAGGCTCATTTTGTGTTTGATTCGAGTGTTTGAGTTTTGAGTGTATTTTTTCCTTTCACACTACACTCACACTATAAATACACCACACACACAAACATTCTCAACACACACACACACACACACTCACACAAACATACTTACACACTTACCTAACTTTTACTGATTTCGTAAAAATGTTTATAATTTAATTTAAGATTTGTTACATTCGGAACGCTCTGATGCCTCTAAAATTTTTGGAGGTGGGCGCTAACAGCTGCGACACAGTTGAGAAACCATTGTGGCTGTTATCGTACACTCATTGTATTGTACCCTGTAAAAGTTCTGAATAACAATTTATTTATATTTATTATTTTTTATGTATGTTTGCAACGAATAAACTCAAAAACTAATGGACCGATTTAAAAAATTCTTTCACTATTAGAATGCTACATTAGCGCTGAGTAACATAGTGGTACAAAGTCCACCGGGTCAGTTAGTACTAAATAAACCGACATTGCTGTGAGATCGAGACGTGTGTAGCGACGTCTATACACGCATCTCGTTTTCACAACCGCTTTAACAATGCATTAATGCTGCTATAGCAGCTCATGGCAAGTCTCCAGGGCTTACAACTGGAACCAAACCCAGTACTATGTGTAGTTCACGTTTCTTAATAAGGCGGTTATTGTTTTAAATAGCTAGAAAGGTCCTTGGCAGTGCTGTGGTTACTATGCGGCCTATTCAAAACATGTCAATGGCGTCCATAGAGGTTTGTAATGGTGGTGAACATAGAGATATGAAATTTCATACCTCTATGTTCGCTTTCTTTTTAATATTTTTATTTTATTGTAGTTACTTTTATGTCTTGTCGTTGTCGTTTGAATAAAATATACATACTGTATTCTTAATTATGTGGCATTCACTCAGAAACGGTGCGGTCGGTGGCCTCAAGGGATTGCTACATGTCAAGTGCCTGAAACTTTCATCACAAAAGGAGACTGCAGAAGGTGAGCTTCGTACTAACATGACACGGAACAGACCGAGCGCAGCCGTTACGAGATTTTGTGTGAGCTCCCATATTCTGTGATGTCACAACCTGCGCCACGACTGCCTAACTCGATTGCTTTCGATTACTTTGGCTACGTGTATAGTTTTTGACGTCATTTCGTACCGCCTATGAAAGCAATATCGAAAGCTATAACCAAGATGACGTCATAAAGCTAAACATCATATAGCTAAATGACAAGATGACGTCATAAACTATACACGTAGCCAAAGCAATCGAAAGCAATCGAGCTAGGCGGTCGAGCCCCTCGTTGTCTGTGTACATTGCTCGAGCGTGGTATGCTTACCTTCTGAGATCTCCTTATTTTGTGCTCACATGTTCTAAAAACTTCAT
Source organism: Eudonia mercurella (assembly GCA_963082485.1). Lineage (NCBI taxonomy): Eukaryota > Metazoa > Arthropoda > Insecta > Lepidoptera > Crambidae > Eudonia > Eudonia mercurella. Next base: position 20,988,335 of record OY720026.1, on the reverse strand, counting down.
TTAAGGATGTGGCTGGCTAATTAAAAAGTAATGCTGTCTCTTTCACACCGTGACATAGGTTTAAAGTTATACGCCGTCTCTCTTGGACATAGCAAATTATATCTTGGTTTATTCAAAGCCTTCTAAAAGCCTTATTAGATTACACTGTAACTGGAATGCCTGAAGATTATGTAATAGTTGACTATTTTACATTTAAATTGTTGGTTCTTCGGTACTAACTTTCAGTTACTATACAACAGGGTTAACGCTGAAATTCGGTCAGGTACTAGTTTAACTTGCGTACAGATATTGTTATAGATACAATTTCTTCCAACTATAGGCTTCATAACACTTAAATGTGTGTAAGTAATTAAAAAGTACAATATTCTTCACTAAATCTATATATTAATATGTGAAGCAAAAACTTTGTACCCATTTTTACAAAAATTGCGCGGACGAAGAAGTATGAAACTTCGCATACTTATAGTTTATATAGAGAAACATGGCAGAATGTTAATATTTTTTTTTCAATTATGCATAAAAACACATTAAATCAATAAAACAAACATTACACACACTACTCATGTATTTGACACACACGCATAAATACTCTTTTTAAAAATTTCTAAAATGGAAGAGGAGCGGCTGAAATCTTTCAATGCCAATCCAAACTCACATTCTATCTATCTTTTTAATTTTTCATTGCTTAGGATACAATCCGTGCAGCCTTAATCAAATTCCGGTCGACAACCCCGCCCCTTAGAGTATTTCAGTAAAAATGTGGGGTGGACTAAGACCTCACGCGGAGAAACTTGAGAGAATTTGAAAAGTGACGTTGCACCTTCGTTTTATTAGCCTACCCTCATTCACATTCACGAACACTCAACGGATAATAATTTACTATTATTTGACATTAATATTCGACATTACATACATTTTATAAAACAAAGGAAAACTACACCACATTACTTTTCTTTTTTTTCTTTCACGCCAAGAAGTCTTATAACGTACTTTTAAACGCGCGAAGATCACGCGAGACCATAACGAAATGTGCATGTTGAATGCTCCAGTTCATCATCATCATCATCTCAGTCAAAAGACATACACAACTGTAAAAAGGTTTTCCACAAGAATATTATATCAAAGTTATTTAAATAAACTTAAGGAAAGTGCTTTTGAATCTTCCATACATTTTTTATCTACCCACAGCAAAAAAATTGACGTCCTAAATGGGTTTTTAGGACGTCAATTTTTTAGCTGTGGAGAAGAATGGGCACAAGAAACTCCACAGCTTTAATAGAAGGAACGACATTTATGTACAAATAATAAAAAGTATGTCGTTACCAAATCATAAATATTTAATTCAATACCATTTACAATTAAAAACTTTCAATATGCTAACTAGTTCTCGAAAACACGCTGGAATACTCTCCTTCGGTTTGTTAACATGCGAAATGTAGCGCGCGTGTGAGCTTGGGTACGCAAAAACGAGCTTATTTATGCAGAAGAAACGCTTTATCTGAAACTACCCTTTGGGTCACTTGTGTTCGTTTAAGCTTTCGTGTTAACATTGAGTTAGGAGTTCTACTTTTTTAAGGATTCTTTGCTTGGGTCAGGGTTTTTTAACCTTTTTTAGTCACGGACCACTTTCACAATTAAACAATCACGTGGACCCCTGTTAAAATATAAGGAAAAGAAAAAAGGTTTATTTATATTAAAAAACCACTTTTGGTAGTTTCATTACAATTACTACTAATATAATGAGAGTTACTGCGGACCCCTGATACCATTGCTGCGGGAACCCCTAAGGGGTCCGTGGACCCCACTTTAAGAAAGCTTGGCTTGGGTTGTTTTTTAGTTTGGTAATTTTTTTGTTTATGAATTTACTGCGTATCGTGTGTATTATACGAGTAATATGATAACAAATTGCAATTCAATTAAAATACCGCTTTGCCTTGTTTGTAACAAACATAATATTATTTTATACCCAATTGTATAGTTGTGATTGTTATAAATTTATAGTGAATTCAATTTTTATAATTCGAATGAATAAGAATATATGAATATTTGTCAAGAGGTTTCCGAGTTCTGTTTTGCATAGAAGATAGCATTACATCATAGGTACTTCTATTAACTTAGTACATAGTCGTAATTCTACGATATGGCGTCTGTGAAATGTTAGTTCCACATAGGTATACAGAACTAATGTTCATATAAAGAATTATTCTAAGTATACTTACGCTTATGACAGTTTGACACGGTCTATTTGGTTCGTACTAAGCCCGATGTTTTTATATTAATAAACGAGTAAGCACTTAGCCGTCATCTGACCTGATGTTAAGTGATGATAAGCCCGAAGGTTGAAGCGCACTTTACCCGGAATCCTCAACTACTGAGGCACTGGCTATATTATCTCTAACTACCAGGACACAACAATAGTCATATTTCGATAAGATGGTGGTAGCTAGTCAGGCGGACAAACAAGCCTTCACACCAACCAACCCAAGAACACAAACTTGTATCCCCCACTGGGAATCGAACCCGGTACCTGTACCGGTTCTGGTTCTGAGACCGGTCAAATCTTCACAGAGGCGAATACATTCTCGTTAGCTAGCTAAGCGACTTTCTCAAAGCTTTCTCACCAAGTAAAAGTTTTTTGTGAATTTGTTCTTGGCCCTGGTGGCCTTTAGAATGTTAATAAAGTAGCTCTCTAAACTTACCAGGAATTGCGTAAACTATTGAGAAGCTGAACGTCCCGAAATGCTTTCTGGTGTCTATGCCAGGCCAATCCTCCGTGCAGAAATGCACGTCTCGTGCTTCTATCTGAAAGAGACACAATCATTAAACACATGTCAATGGGAAATAAAAGTGACGATATGTTTCTTTTAGGCTCAGTGGTTGAAGTAAGGTTAATCCACCAAAGAGTATTTCTATACGCAATTTTATTTTGCCTATTGGCAAACACAATCATGGGACTAATAAATACTACGTACCGTATTGTCTTCATGCACACGTTATGTCACAGCCAAGTAGTTGTTAATAGATTTAATATTATTCAATTAGTGGCACTTCGGTAGTGCGTGACTCTTTGATGGCTTTACTCTACTTGGCCTTGTTCTCGCCTGAAGGTGAAGACATACTTTACGGAATCTTCAGCTACTAAGAAATTGGCGATCTTATGTCATAACTGTATATCTGAAGCTCTACCGATACTATTCCGACGGATCATGTTCAATTAATAGGTACATTGCGGGCTTTTGATTAGAAACGTTTTGGTAGTATTAACATGTTTAAGCTTATATAAATATTTACCGCTCACATGATCACTAGACTAGATTACCAGTGTCAATCTCAAAAACTTTGAGTTCGATACTCAGCATAAAATTTTTAAATTTGTTTAGGTTTAAATTCTCGCCTGACTGTAGTTACCACTATTTTTACTAAGTAAAAAAATTATTATGATTATGTATAATGTCACGGGAATTTCATTGTAAACAGAAACAATATACAACGTGTAACAGAAAGGTGTGGTCAAAATGAAAAGATCCAACGTGTATCCAATCTAGATCTTGTATGCAGAGTTACTAAGTCATGATTATTAAATTTAATTTGTTATGCAATTTTCAATTAAATATTTATATTGTGACGTCACATCAAAATAAACAAGTGGTTTAGTAACCTCTGTGTACTAACATTTATGATCATTGCTGCTTGCCTACGCGCGCCTGACGCGCATGACTTCACTAATATAAATATTTCATCTACCATCGCATGACAAATTAAAGTTATTAATTATGTCTTAGTAACAACACATACAAGTTCACTTTGGATCTTTTCATTTTGACCACACCTTTTTGTTACACGTTGTAGATTCACGATAGCATAAAAATAGCGCACCGCGCTAAAATCGATATCGGAACGAAAGTTAAGCATTTTATTAGGCGTGATTTTTATGGTATGGCGGACTAATTCAGAAATGTGAAGTATCTTCTACCCATAGCGGCTGTTGCATTGTTGATAAGATTAACACTGGCCTACATAAAGCAAAAGGCAATGACTTTATTGCTTTCATGCTAGCTCTTCTCGGTCGAAGGCTCTCCCAAAATCCGAACTGGTGGTAGATTCAGTTTTATCTAAACAATTTTTTTTTGGTTTTTTGATTTATAGTTTTGACATCAATAAGTGCCTGTGAAGGCTTATGTTGAATAAAAATATTTGACTTTGACTTTGACTTTGAGAGTATTAAAAAACGCAGTAGGTACTATAGGTATATAGTGCACTCTTTAAAAAAAGTAAATTTTCGCGCCAGAAACGCGACAGTCTCATTCGCTCGTTCACTCAATCACTCATCAACAAAAAGATACGCCGCACAAGCCGATGGCGCGCGGCAGAGGGAGTGTGTTGATTGACTCGTGACGCGTAAGGACGTGAGTTCCGATCCGCTCAGCTCTCCGCTCAAGCTTTCTGCATTATCTCGTTCGATAGCCTACCGGCCGGTACTTAACCGCTTTAATCACTATTAAAGCGGTTAAGTACCGGTGCATTCGGCTATAATATGATATATATGATATGATGCATTTGTATGAAGCTTACCTTCAGCAGTCTCCTTTATACGTCATTATTAATTCAATATTCTATTTTCTATTGTAATATTGATTTCAAAAGGTGAGATGTCAAATGTTACACATCATATGCGACTACTGTAAGGCTCGTAATTTTTTTTATTTTTTTTATTTTTTTCCATAAGGATAAGCACTTAAACTAAAATTATTCTGATGTTAAGTTATGTTAAGGTCAAACATAAAAGCGTATTTCACTCGGAACCGCTAACTGTCAGATTACTAATACAGAGTAACGCTACTAACATTGTCGTTATGACGATATATTGAGATAAGATTATAGTTAGTATCTAAAAAGCCCCACTACCAATCAAAAAGTACACAAGTTCACAAGACAAACGTACCGAAATGTTCCTCGACGCCTTGGAAATGATCGGCACAGTCTCCCTCTCCACCGTAGCCACCAACAGCAGCGGTATGAAGATGAGCAGCGCCGCCACCCACAGCATGCTGATCAGCATCAGCGCTTGCTTGCGCCCCGGCGGCCTGAGGCGGGGCTCCGGGGTTATGGACAGCCAGCGGTCTACCGACATAGCTGTCAGTGTGAATACGCTGGCAGCCACCGCCACACCTGGACCAGACGGAAATTATATAGTTACGGCCTGGTGGCTTCGCATGAGTATTGTGGCATTATTGTGGTGTTTTTTTTAGATTACGATTACGTAAGTTCTTATGGTTTTAACAGCTACATTATATAGTTACAAAATTAAATGTTTTTAGAAAAAATCACCCTCAGGAAGTTCGAGTGGGAATCGAACCCTCGACCTTTGGATTACCGGTAATTGTACCGGTAATGCAAACAATCCAACCAGAGCATTGGCTTTGACCGCTGAGCTATCGAGACACTAGAAGACTCATTGGTTATTTCTAATACTTTGTGATTGACGCTGCAAGCCAGCGGTACGAGTATTACATCCTCACATTCCTTATAGACGTAATTCCTTATAATATTTTTATTATTTTAAATTTTGCATTCACAATGAGTATAATATAGTAACTATTATAGCATTCCTCATCATCAATATCATCATCAGCTCATTTTATGTCCCCTCAGCTGGGGCACGAGCCTTCCCTATGGATTCCCACATCTCCCTATCCATAAACCACCAGGCGGGCCCAGTCCGGATTGGTGGTTGTTAACGACTGCTAATGCAGCCGAGACCAACGGTTTTACGTGCCTTCCGAAGCACGGAGAAGCTGGAGATGATAAATTTTTGGTCACCCATCCGATGACCGGCCTTTGCCAAAGTTGCTTAACCTGCACTCGCAGACCGGGCGCATTAACTACTGCGCCATCGAGCTCCTCAAAAAAAAGCTATATTTTATGCTTAATATTTGGGTTAAAAACTATAATGCTACCACAACGCTGATCACAGGCTGACATAATTTTTTTGTGTGGGACCGCTAGTAATAATAATAAAAATAGTACATACAAAGTAAGAACAACCATTTTTTTAAATAAAGTTAAACTCATTACACATGAAGAAACGTCACCACTAACAATAACTAAGTATAGCAAAAAATTGAATTCAAGAATTATAGTAGAGTAATATATATTGATAATATTTCCATATCTCTGCTTTTGAAAACTCCTATACTACATGCAAATAAGATTATATGTTTGTATTAGCTCGGCAAATGACTCAATCCCACCTGATGTAAAGTGGAAACGGAGTCTAGACGCGAAGATAACTGGTGCAGCGTGAAAACAAACATAGCATCAGTTAACCTCACTCTGCCGGCCCACAAGGTGCTTCCTTACGCCACTTTTGAAGGACTCCATATCATAGGAAGGAGGGAAAAGGTGTGCTGTTAGACTATTCCATCTTTTGAAGGTGCGACAAAGAAACGAGTCACCAAATTTCTTTGTGCGCGATGGGATATTGAGACAGTGAAGCGGTGACTCCGAAGAGCAGCACGTGTACTCCTAAGAAGGAAAAGAGAATGTGGGATGAGGTCAAAGAGCTCTGCAGAGCACTCGCCATGGTATGAGCGGTAAAATACGGTAAGTAACGCAACATCTCTAATTATCATTCAAATGTTTCGGTGTTGGAGTTGTGAAAACGAAACGCGTGTGTGTGGCCTGGCCACGCACCAAAGTAGATGATGGGAGCAAGCCACGCAGACTTAAGACAAACCCTACGCTCACAGATTGCGAACTGTGGTGTGGTTCAGGCTTACGTATACTCCAAGGTATTAATCCTTAAACCTTAATCTCAAACAACGGTGGCTAAATCCACCAAAATCAGGCTCGTGCGAACATTCGTATTCCCCATTTTCCTTTACGCGGCAGAGACGTGGACAGTGCGTGAGTTGGAAAAAAGGAAGACAGATGCTCTGGAGATGTGGTGCTGGAAGAAAATGCTTGTGATATCGTGGACGGAGTTTTGTACCAACGTGTCCATACTTCAGGAGCTCAGCATCACGCAGCGTCTGTCGGCCGTAGTACAGTCTCGCATACTGCAGTACTTTGGCCATGACTCGCGGCGGGATAACGACTCCATAGAGCGGCTGGTTGTACAGGGAATAGTTGAGGGAACCAGATCACGTGGCAGGTCACCTATGCGCTGGACTGATCAAGTGAAATCCGCAATAGGAAACCGCGTATCTGAATGTGCCAGACTGTCTACCAACAGGGAGAGAATGAATTTGACGACTCAACATGACCACGACCGCTCTGCCAAGAGCGAATCGATAAAGAAGAGAGTGGCGGGGGGACTGCCATGGCCCCATATAGGTACTTCTCTTATATCGTCCATCGCAAGATAAACAAACATATAGATTGAGAGTATCGTATGTAATACTTCTCGTGCTTTCTCAGAACAAAATGAATGATTTTTTTTTTGTTTTCTGTTTAAATTCACAAACATTTTATTTAATTTAATTATAGTTTTAGGAAACCAATAACAACGTTAAACGCTTAATCCTTAAAAACAGTATAACCGTTAAATTCGTGGAATGTGGGCAAGATCCCAAAGCATCGATTTGTACGCACGTCAAGACATTAATCTTGCAAATGACTCATATTATCTTTAACGGATCTTGGTGAAATCGATGGGAGGCTTTTATATTTCGATTCTAATACTTTTAGTTAGACGAGAAATAGGTACAAGTAATTTTTTTATCAAGAATTTTTCTTTAATTCTCACAAAATTGAGAAATGTATTTGAAGAAAGAATTCTCGTCTTTTAGTTAAATGAATAAATGCAATCTTTGTCGTCAAAATAACTTTTTCTCAGATTCCAATCTCGATGATTGAATACTTAATAACAACTTGTTAACTTAAGACAAACTATTCGGATTTCTAACGAAGAAATGTATAAATTCAATTATTTCTTTGATTGGTTTTTTTTTGATTCTATAAATATTATTGAAAAATGTATTGATAGCTTAGTTAGAATAGTTGTCGTTCGGATGAATGATCGTGAGTTCGAGTCATGTCCAACATGAGGCAAAGTAAAATGTGTTTATTGAAACATCCCACATGTTTTGCTTGTTTTACACATCATTTAAATATTAGTGCAAATGTTGTTAAAGTTATTATTTATTTAATGTCAATTACAAATGTATATGGCAATACAATTGCCGAAACGAAACGTCAGAATAAACATTAAATAATGTGTAAAGTAAAATAAACGCGAGTAGATCCGTAAAAGTTGTTTCATTTAAAATTTCATATTTGAGAGATAATGTTGTTTAAACACCATAGCTCTATAGGGTACTTCTTGTTGGTGATTAATAATAAATACTTTGGTTCAAACTAATGTCTTTTATTTCTGTTCCATTGTATATCACTTAACCCTAATTATAGTTTATTGGTTACGTGCTACCAGATTGGGAACCGAACGACGACTAGCGCGTGAGCACCGTCCCACGTTCCATTACAATGTCAAAACGCTGACCATACATAATTTGACCCTACAGCTCCAATAACTAATTCAAGTATATTAGCTTATATATTAGCGTTTCGGTTGGGTTAACAGAAATATTATCCTAATGTTAAAAGACATTAAGTTAATAATCGTATAACAAAAACAACCCGCGCCGGAGACGTTCAAGGTTGCAATAGTCTGCTGTCTGGCATTGGTTTGGCTTACTAGACTGTCGGGATGGTGTCTCGCACTTTAGTGGACTAATAATTTATAAACGTAAGGTCACTAAGCTTTGGACGCATTTTGAAAACCTGTGTAACGCTACTTCTCAGAAATGCTGTAAAGATATTTTTTTTAATTCAAATATAAGAATAATATCTGGATTTTCTATCATATGGAAGGATGTTGACAATTATAACATGAGTGGAGTGACACATTAAGGCGAAGGGTAAGGCACACTAGCGCCACCAATTAATAATTTGACAATTACTAACGGACCGGATCTTTTTTTAAACATTGCGTACCGTCCGACAACAGGAAAGCATCCATAGTATTTATTTAATAATTGTGCACTACTTTTTGTTGCGTGGTTTATTCACAAAACGGGCTATCGCATTTATTCACAAACAATGGCCACTGTTGGTGTTAGCGAATGAATACAAAAACAAACCTAAAAGTAGTGCACAATTATTAAATAATAGATGTTTGCCTAATGTCGGAAGGTCCGCAATATTTGAAAAAAACCAGTTTAGTGGCGCTAGTGTCCCTTACCCTTCGCCTTAAGTTACATAACACAGACAATATGTAATTGTGCGTGCTAAAAAAGGTGTGTGCGTGTGTTAAGTATCAAAGTTGCAGGTTTAGGTGCTCCTAAACCTAACATGAAACAAAACCTGACAAACAACAGAACCTGAATCAAACATGTATGTGCAGTTGTAACCACACACCTGCACATGCACATCCGACTGCCACACACTGTCACAAATTTCCTTAATAGACTTTAAACTTTATGTATATGTCATAAGGTTGAACATTTATTGAAGAAATTGGACAGCTTTGGAAAGGTAAACGTGCGGGCGTTTCTAACAGGCTGCTCCAAAGTGAATATTTATTTTTCGGTAAATACTAGACCGATTGTTATAATAATTCTCAAATTAGTCAGAAATACATTTATGAACGTGTAGTGTTAACATTTGACCAGAAGCTAAGGACAATCTGAAATTTTAAAACAGTAGTATTAAATAGCTTATGACTTTCCCACTACTGGGCAAAGGCCGAATAGATAATGGCTTCATCACAACGCTTGCCAATGCGGGTTGGTGATCTCAAACCGAGGGCCATGCATTGAAAATACGAAATATACAGCCACATAGGCGTAAAATATATAATATATCGAACGAATAGAAGAGGAGAAATAAGGAGGAGCTCGATGGCGCAGAGAAGCTCGATGGCGCAGTGGTTAACGCGCCCGGTTAAGCCGGTCATCGGATGGGTGACCAAAAATGTATCACGTCCTTCGTGCTTCAGAAAGTATGACAAGACGTTGACCCCTCCTGCGTTAGCAGTCGTTAACCGAACACTAAACATTAAACACTAAACACTAAACTTTTTCGAATATGCTCATCGATTAAAGGCATAGGCAGCATTTGCCTTAATGTACGAGTAGTTATGATACTGTCGTAACATAATAATTATGTAATTCAGATATTAAATATTAAAAGAAAAAAAATTATATAAACTGCTTAAAAAATTACAAACAAAAATATAAGTCTATTTTCTATCAGGAATAATATTCTCACCTTGTATGTAATTGACAATCTTGCAGACCGTCTCCCCGTAGAACCAGACCAAGGTGATGGCCTTGCTGAGCTGGATGGGCATGCAGACGCCGGTCACCAGCAGATCGGCGGCCGACAGGTTCACCAAGAAGATGTTGGTGACGCTGAAAGATACGTCACCGTTTCAATTTTTATATCAACCATCATCATCAGTCATTTTTTGAAATTAAATAAACTTAAGAAAAGTGCTTTTGAATGAACATTTTTTTACCGACTACATCATCATCTCGATGGAAGATGATCGATGAGCTCGATGGCGCAGTGGATAACGCACCCGGTCTGCGAGTGCTGAGGTTAAGCAACTTTCGCAAAGGCCGGTCATCGGATGGGTGACCAAAAATGTATCATCTCGAGCTCCTCCGTGCTTCGGAAGGCTCGTAAAGCCGTTGGTCCCGGCTGCATTAGCAGTCATTAACAACTACCAATCCGCACTGGGCTCGCGTGGTGGTTTCTGGCCCGTTCTCCCTATCATAAAATGAGCTGGTGATGATGATGATCATCATCAAGTGCACGCCACTGAGCAAGATCCGCAGCTACTATCATCTAACTCTTGCCAGCAACCTTGCGAAGATCGTCGCTCCACCTAGTCTTAATATTATTAACAAATGTGAAGAAAAACTTTGTACCCCTTTTTAAGCACATTGCGCACACAAGAGTGTGTAATTTGGCTTAGTTAAAGTTCATATTGAAAAGGAATGCAGAAAAAATACACGAGTAGGTACTTATAATACTTATGAATTACAAATACATTAAATTCAAGTAACAAAAATTTCGTAGTCAAATACAAAATGCCGATAATTTTAATATGTCAAACATTAGTCTCTTCTTTTTTATTTGGGTTCTACGTTTTTATTTAAAAAAAAACTGTGATATTAAGAACGGGAACACCCAAATATTGCAAAACATGTAATTCCGAATTTGGATATTTCGATTTTGGACGATGCGAAATTCATTAATTTCGAATGAAAAAAAATTGTGTTTCTCAAAATAAGATTCGTCAGTTATATCAATTGAAATTTTAATTTAACTACAGCTGTCGTCGTGTCGGTAATATTATTACAGTGGCTAGGAGCGAGCAAAGCGACTTCCATAACCATTCCGAATTTACAGATGAGGAATTTTGATATTCGGAACTATTTGATTCGCATTTATGAAGTGTACCCAATTTCAAACATCTATGAGGATGAATATCTACGTTTATTTTATATATTATTTTAGTTTCAAAATTAAAAGTTGTTTTAATAACCAACACAGAAAATGTTTGTGTAACATGAGTATAGGTAGCTACGAAAGCTACGACTACTACGACGACTACGACGCTCGGTGCTACGAAAAGGTGTACTCGTATACTATACAATATACAAGATACACCGTTCAGTCCTCTAACAACTGTTTATCTTTTATATTGTGGACCGACGAAGGAAGCTTACCTTCATCAGCCATTTGTAGCTACGACGAATCCCGCTGACGGACTTAAAACGTTACTCCTACTTACTAACTTAGATAGTTCAAAGTTCAAAGTTCTTTATTGCATTCATGTTGTACACAGGTGTTGAAAAAGATAAAAAAGAAACAAACATGACCCTGTAAGGGCACAGCAAGTACATTATATAAAATTACGGTACTTATCATTAAATTAAATTTATATAACATTAAAAGGTATACGTTAATCTTCTTATTTTATTATCGGTACCAAAAGAAACATGGAATGATCTTACATAATTGATTGAAGGTGCTATTTCACGAGATGAGAACGAAACCAAGGCAAAGGGGAGTTATGTGACCTCCGTCCGTTAAAATAATCTCTACCGCAACAAAAGATGTAGAGAAAAGAAGCTGTTTATATAGAAAGCTGGGAAAATGTATACGTGTCTAACTACCGTACTAGTTAATTTCTAAAAAACAATAAATGATAACGAACACCGATTCAGCCTTTATTATAACAAAAGTACCTACATTTAAAATATACGAGTACCTGCAATGGTTTGAATCTGCTTTTAAAATGTTGAAGCACATACCAAATTCATTCCGATAGTGTTCAATAAAGTTTTAATAAGTCAATTTGCAATAAAACTATATAAGACATAACCGAATCCAACTTTTCAACCAGACATGAACAACAAACAATGTTAATATTAATTACTTACCAAATTTATTTAATTAATTCATCTAAGCATTTAAAAAATCTGTTTTTCGTTGAAAAATGAAAACGCGACACATAGCGACTTTTTTGTTTCACAAAATTTTCACAAAGTATATATCATATTATGAAAGCGCGTGGCGCGAAAATTAAACAAAAGGTAGTATCGCGCGAAACGCGAATAAAAAAAAGAAATATAGAAAAGAGGATGAACAAATAGCAGTTCCTATTGTATGAAATGAGTGTGGATTCAATGAGGGAGGTTTTATGCTAATTGATAAATATAATAAAATGAAAATGAAAAATGTTTACTTCAACAAAAATAGGATAATACAGGATACATCCTGGTACACTATTTAGCAACATTACATCCTACTTTGTTGTAAAGACATATCAACAGTTTACCTGTGACATCAACACTAAAAAATTTTGTTTAGTTGATGCCAGTACGATCAACAAGAAAACCGGCCAAGTGCGAGACGGATTCGCGCACGAAGGGTTCCGTACTTTATGACGTATTAAAAAAAAACTACTTACTAGATCTCGTTCAAACCAATTTTCGGTGGAAGTTTGCATGGTAATGTACATCATATATTTTTTTTAGTTTTATCGTTTTCTTATTTTAGAAGTTACAGGGGGGGGGACATATTTTACCACTTTGGAAGTGTCTCTCGCGTAAACTATTCAGTTTAGAAAAAAATGATATTAGAAACCTCAATATTATTTTTGAAGACCTATCCATAGATACTTCACACGAATGGGTTTGATGAAAAAAATATTTTTAGTTTCAGTTCTAAGTATGGAGAACCCCCAAAATTTATTGTTTTTTTTCTATTTTTGTATGAAAATCTAAAAGCGGTTCACAGAATAAATACATCTACTTACCAAGTTTCAACAGTATAGTTCTTATAGTTTCGGAAAAAAGTGGCTGTGACATACGGACGGATAGACAGACAGACAGACAGACAGACAGACAGACTTGACGAATCCATAAGGGTTCCGTTTTCTGCCATTAGGCTACGGAACCCTAAAAAAATAGCTTTATCATAAATCCTAAAGTTACATAAAATTAAGTTAATTATATTATACTATTTTGTTTTTATTCCGACTGTTACTGAAAAATTTATACATGTAATATATAAAATATAATAAAGTAAATAAAATTAGAATTAGCTTAGCACAGATTTGTCAAAATGTTTGTTATAAATAGTATATTTTATATAAATACTAATAAAAGTACAACGTTACAATACATACTTAACTTTTTATTTTCATGAGTCGTTATCCTTCCCAGTATCTACCCGGCCTATTTACAAGCAACCATTAGGTAAAAATTTCGCTTAAAACAAATGCAGTTTACTAAAACAATCATTATTTGAAATTCTAATTACCGAACACCAGAGCCGTTGTGATAATATTGTAATTTCAATGCTACAGTTAGGCCTCGCGCAGTGTGATGCTCTGATTTTGTACAGACGACTGCACAACAACCAATCCAAAACTGACAAATTTCTTCAATACATATTCAACCATATGCTATATACATAAAGTTCAAAGTCTATTGAGGAAATTCGACAGTTGTTTTTTTTATGATTTCTTATTATCTGTGTTGTTTTTGTATTGTGAAGTTTGGGTGCGAGTGCCAGATAAATGTTACTTTATTCTTGGCACAGTTCTGTGTAAGCTCAAATTAAGAGAAAGATATGAAAAAGTTTACTTCTTTTATTTAAGTATTTCGGACAATCGTGGTTTTTATGTTTTATTTGAGTTTTCTTTCGTGGCTTATCCCTTGCTTATCAAATTATTAATATCAAAACGAATTATATCTATTTATTAACGAGTTGGCGGATGTTTTATTAATCGGCGACGTTTGACATGGGTACGCACTTCTCTTAGAAACTACTGGGTATTTAATGAGTATATTTTTTTACATGTACTACGTTGTGAATCTACTTATTAACTTCATACGCTTAATTTTTTTTTTAAAGATTTTGTTTTAAAAATTTTCATTATGCATCAAACAATATTTTTCTTCCTTTCTTTATTTTTTTCTATTTTTCTACGATACATGCGTCCTGAATGGTCCTGACCATGTCCTGACTCCTGAGCTTCAATCGGGTAGTTGACTGGTGAGTCAATAGAGAAACTTTTTAGCAAGTCACTCGCTCGCTGAGCTAGTCCCGCACAGACGTGTATTCGGTTGCAACAAATTACCAACTTATATATTCCTATTAGTAAACACTTATATTGCTTTAAATAAGGTTCAATATAGACAACAATAATTTAATATCACAGTTGTGCATAATTTACATCGTGTACCAGCGGACAGCTGTTGTTGTCTTCTTCACACTGCAACACTGCAGGTACGTGTAGTCACAGAGTAAGCGTTATCAGCTGTCTAAAACGCTATGTTGCGTTCACCAAATCAAACCTATGGATCTGACCCTAATCTTCACAAGTTGAATATTCAAGATACAGAGTTTAACATAACTACAAGGAAGCGTAAACATGATGATGAATATGCCCTGATGTTCAAATCGTTCACCGAAGAAATAATGTCGACCTTAAAAATTTGGAAAGAAGACTTGGATAAAAATGTGGCTCAAATCAATGAGAACATTAATACAATTATTAAGGACGACTTAGCTAAACTGACTCAATCAACTCATGATTTGAAATCTGAAATCAACAGTCTTCGCAACGAATACTCCGTGATCAAGGAAACGGTTTCAAATTTGAAGAAAAACCAAGATGGTGTCAAAGCTGATGTCTTATCCCTTCAAGAATCACTAGAATTTAATTCTGGAAAAATTGTTGATATTGAAAAGAATTACAACAGTCTGAGACAGAATTTTAATCAAATGAAAAATGTGGAAACTGATTTAGCCGAGATCAAAAATGAAAACCGAAAATTGAAAAATGAAATGAATGATAACGCACAACGCGATAGATTATCTAACATAGAAATTATCGGTTTACCTGAGACTAAAGATGAAGATCTGTTTGATTACATTCGAAAAATTGCAAAGTGTATTGGAGCCGACTTAGCACCCGAACATATCATCACTATTCACAGAGTCACACCAAAGATTAAAACCCCAGGGCGCCCAAGAGCTATCATAGTTAAAACTAAAACACGCCTTCAAAAAGACAATTTTCTTTCACGTGCAAAGAAGCGTAAAATTACTACCAATGATATTGATATTCCAGGAAACATCAAACCTATCTTCATTAATGAGCACCTTACGCCATTCAACAAACAGCTCCTGAAACTCACTAAGGAAACTGCAAAAACAAAGCTTTACCAATATACCTGGTCAAAAAATGGGAGAATTTACGTCAGGAAAAACGATATGTCTGCTCAAATCATGATAAAAGACGAAGAGGACTTGAAAAAGATGTTATTATAACCTGTCTTTTTATAGAAACGGTAAAATATGGCTTCTTTATATTTCAATTTAAACAACCGCATGTTTATGTTTCAACGTTTATACGTAAATTTACATATTATATTCTCAAATTGCTTTATCTTTTATTATTTTTATTGTTTGTAATATACTTTGGTTCAACTGTTTACCAGTTATACTCTGTGGCATACTACTATGGCACCTTAGTTTCACTAATGTCGATACGCTTAAATGTGGTGCACTCTTTTTATGTATTTTTGCACGCTTCATCGACGTGCGAACTAATTGATAAGTTTCGTTATGAGATACTTGATAGATATTTATATTGTAACATTGGACGCTGTTATATATTTCTACTTAATTATGAACTGCAAAGATTCCTTGTATTTCGTAGTTGTTATATGTGTATTTATCATACACTGTTAATCATAAAATCATTTCTATATTTTGTATACCATTACATTGGACTGGAAAACATGCCTATTAATATTTACTTATCAAGATCAAACCTTATTATCAATTTTACACAACCCATAAATTATTTTTATACAATATTTTATTATACAATTAATGTAAAATCAGTGTCACAATACTTAGTTACTTTATTTTACGCTCACATATTAATAATTTTTAATTATAAAGATCTGGTTCACAAAACAAATATTAATTATGTCATAACTACATTTTTTATTATTTGCATAATTAAAAGAAAGTTAAACTTTTATTTTAAATATTTTAATAATCTTATAAACATAAAATACTTTTCATCACTGTCACAGTATTTAACATTGCTTTATTATATTTACATTTCTAAAAATATTAGATATCTTTATATAGGAACTGTAAAAATACTGATTAATGGACATTTATATTATTATATTTTATCTTATTTTATTTTTGTTTATAAAACGCCTATTCTGTTACTTTACAACACAAACAATACCTTTAACACGGTCTCGTTTACTTTCTGGTTTATCGCACACTTGTTTAGCGAACCATTTGCATTGCACACTCTTTGGGTCAGGCGTTATGATGAGTTCTTGTTGTACCCACTAATTTCGTCAATATTTTTATTAAGTTTGTTACCGGACATTTACTGCTTGCAACATAATCACAAAAACACTTGTTCGTATGTTTTGATATATGGAAGGAATGTTTTTAACAGATTCTATTTTGGAGCCACGGAGCTCCAATCCGTTACGCCTATACGTTTTATCTTTGTTTTTAGAAGTTGTTTAATGTGTTTTACGTTAAGAGGTTTTAGCTTACAGTGTATAGTAACAATTTAAAAATATATTACCAAAACGTCCGTGGCTTGCGAACTAAGTGTTTAACGTTAAAGCAAAATATTCTCACGACGAATTACGACATAATAATATTGACGGAAACGTGGCTATGTGACGGTATATACGATATGGAATTGTGCGACGATAGGTATGACGTATTCCGTAGGGATCGTGATTTTGCATGCTGTGGCAAATCAACGGGGGGCGGTGTGATGATTATGGTGCGTCGTGGCCTTTGCGCCTTGCTGAGCGGCGCGGACCCGGCGGCGCCCACAGAAATGTTAACTATAACTTTGCCTGCGCGGGTTCTTGACTCCACTGCTGACCTCCACATTAGTGTAGCTTATGTTCCTCCTTATTCCAATCAAAATTCTGCTTCTTTTGTCGACAACTTAAATTCTATTGTTCATTCCTTTTCGCAACGTATGTATAATAATCCAAATCATAACTATGTTCTTATCGGGGACTTTAATTTGTATTGCATATCTTGGGATAAAGATCAGAATCCAACTCATTTAAAAAAGGGTCCTACAACGTTACAAGATGCGGGAGCCACGTTGATCGATGAATTAAATCTGTTAGGGTTAGTTCAATATAATTATTTTAAAAATTATGCTGGGAACACACTTGATTTGGTTTTTTCCAGTTTACCCTTAAATCTCGAAGAATCTTCAATTTACTTGGTAAAAATGGATCCAGCGCATCCAAGTTTTGAATTTGACATCTTTGATTTAAAAGTTACTCCACTGCTCGAATCACAAACTTTAAAGCGTAATTTCTTTAAGGGAAATTACGTCGGTCTTAACCAGTTCTTTAGCGACATTCATTGGGAGCTGGTTTTGTGCGATAAAAAGTGCGAGGAAGCTACTAATATTTTTTATAACTCTGTTTATGAAGCCATAGAAAAATATATACCCATTAAGAAAACCAAAAGAAGCTCTTATCCAACTTGGTACAGCCCCGCACTTATAAAAATTATTCGCGAGAAAGCCAAAGTACATTCGCGGTGGAAACACACAGGAAATTTATTAGATTATGACGAATTTTCCCTATTGAGAGATAGGCAGAAACGTGTCCAAGCGGCATGTTTTAAGAAATTTACTTTTCATACACAAAATTCAATAAAAAACCAGCCTAAAGCTTTTTGGTCATATTTAAAAGCGTTACGTGGTGGTTCTAGCTATCCTAGCAAAATGACTTATAAGGGCAGTGATTATACTGATGGCAAAAATATATGTAACGCCTTCAATTCATTTTTTAAGAGTGTTTTTGGTTTACCCTCTGTTGAGTGTCATTATGACTTTGTATCGGATGATGGTAGTAGCGACTGTATATCTAGAATTCATAATTTATCTGTTAGTAGCATAGAATCAGCACTAAATACCCTCGATATTAATAAAGGCGCAGGCAGCGACAATGTGCCACCTGTATTTTGGCGTCATTGTTCGGGTTCACTGGCTTTGCCTCTTTTTATTTTATTTAACAAATCGTTGAATGAAGGGCACTTCCCTAACATCTGGAAACAAGCTCATATCGTCCCGTTACACAAAAAAGGCGCCAAAAGTAAAATAGAAAATTATAGGGGTATCTCTATTTTAAATACGGTTGCCAAGGTTTTCGAAAGAATGGTTTACAAGGCTATTTATCCAGTAATAAAAAACGGAATACCTGACGAACAACACGGATTTCTAAAAATGCGTTCGACAGTAACAAACTTATCTTGTTTTACGAATTACGTATTAGAAAATATGGATGATGGGGGGCAGGTTGATGTGATCTACACTGATTTTGAAAAAGCCTTTGATCGTGTGGATCACGTCATCCTTTTGAGAAAGTTGCACAGTCTGGGAATTCGTGGTGATTTACTCCGCTGGGTTAAATCTTACTTGCATAATCGTTCCCAAGCAGTGGTTATTGGCGGTTTTAGGTCTGATTTTGTAAGTGTACTCACAGGTGTCCCTCAAGGTTCACACTTGGGACCCCTTTTCTATAATGCCTATTTGTTTGATATTGGTAGTTGCTTTAATACTGCGAGGTTTTTAATGTATGCAGACGATAAGAAAATATTTAGTTTGATCAAATGTGAACAAGACTGTACCAAACTTCAGAGAGATCTGGACTCTTTATACGACTACTATACAAAAAACAAAATTACTGTTAATGCTCAAAAATGTCAATGTATATCATTTACCCGCAAAAGAAATCAAATATCGCACAATTATTATTTTAATACCGTTCTAATTGAAAAAACCAATAAAGTCAAAGATTTAGGCGTTATCTTAGACAGCAAAATGATTTTTGATCAACATATTGATACTGTAGCTAATAAAGCTTTTCGGAATTTGGGTTTCGTTATGCGGTCCTGTAAGCCTTTCTATGACGTTGATACTCTCAAAACAGTATTTTTTGCATATGTTGGGAGCGTTTTAGAATATGCTAGTCCCATCTGGACACCACAATATGAGGTATATAAAAAACAATTGGAACGTACTCAAAAAGTATTTATAAAACATCTTAATTATCGACTCCGTTGCTCCAGTGACTCTTATCTCGACGGTTGTCGCCGACATAACTTACTTACTGTTGAGGAGAGACATAAAGTTATGGATATGTCTTTATTGTTTGACATTATTCGAAATCGCGTTGACTGTCCGCAATTAGTGTCTAAAGTAGCATATCGTGTCCCTTCTCGTCGTACTCGACACACACCTCTGTTGCACGTTCCAAGTCATTCCACTAAGTACTCCAGTAACGCTGTCCTAACGCGCATTGCACGCACTTATAATACTCTTTTTAGCAAGGAAGATGTTTTCTTCATGTCCAAATTGAACTTTAAAAAAAACATAATCAAAGCCCTAAATAAATAGCAGCGTTCGATGACTGGCTAATTTCGTAGTTAATAGTTCTAGATTAGGAAAATTTTTACTAGGTTTATTTTGTTAGAAGTATGTGACCTTCTCATTACTACAGAATTTAAAAAAAAATATGTAGATGCAGAAACCTATAATTGGCTTTACTCATTGTAATTGTCAGTAGCATAAGTATAAATTGTAATATGCTGTTGGTTTCTATAAATAAATAAATAAAAAAAAAAAAAAGTGTCAAAACGGTTTTTTAATAGAAATTGTATAAGAATGACTGACAGTCTATGACGTCACTTTTGTATTCCGTCAATTGAGTGTTTATTAAATTTGAGACTCAATTTGCGGATCATAAAATTTGCATATTCATGGCGCGTCTGATCATATCGAACACAATTTCTCAATTTTATTTGACTTGCGAACTAATACGTGACTTTCCCTTGTGCGCCCAGCGACCGTAACTAAATTAATAACATAGCGTCGAGCGCATAGTGCGTTATTTAGGATTTGATTACGTTAAGGATAACGAGATTTTATATGGCACAGTATTAACTCTCTTCGTTTGTCACCAGGAAGGAGGTGGTGTTTCAATACCATACATATTCAAATGCTATACAAATTGAAATGCCATACAAATTAAAATGTCATAAAAAGGGGCAAAGACAGAGAGTCTCCCTGTTAACGGACCCTGTGAAAGGTTTTAAATTCAAGGATAAAATAAATGTAAATTAAACGTGAGCAAAATTCGTAATGACGTTTCATATTATCAATGTGTAGTTTTCAAGTAAACTTTTGATTTTTTTTTGGACAGTCTTGATTGTTTCAGAATGTAATCGACTCAGAAGCAATCACTGCGGTTATGTGATAATAAGCAATACTTTAAATAGTAGCACATCATCAATACATTTTTTACGCCTAATAATAAATATAAAGTAAGTAAATAGTAGTTATTTTATTAAATTTTTAAGGTTTTTAGTTTTATTTATTAAGGTTTATTATTATATATAGTAGTATAATACTTGGCGCTAATGTAGCATTCTAATAGTGAAAGAATTTTTTAAATCGGTCCAGTAGTTTTTGAGTTTATTCGTTGCAAACATATATACATACATACATGTCGATAAAAAGAAATAGACAATGATCATCAATTAACAATAAATTTGCTTTAACTTTAACTTTGTGGGCTTATGAGAAAAATGCAAACATATATATGCTGACAGAAGGACAAAAATACAAAGCTTTCCTCTTTATAATACTAGTTTAAACAAAGAGTCTCTTAAATGTTAATCATGTTATATAGGGACTAAGCCTCAAAACCGCAAGTTTAAAAATGCCTCAACTTTCCGATAATGGAACAAAAGATATTTTATTAGCCTAAGTACGTCCTTCCTTGCAAATCTGTCCTATTTCTTGATCAAAAATAACAACTTCCACAATTTAATAGAAGTTTTGCGTTCATTAATTGTTTGGCTGAAGTTACATCATTTAATTAACTAACTACTTTAATTAACTTTAATTAGTAACTTTGGCAAACAAAAGAAAACGCCTCTGTGGTCTAGTGGTTAAGACCAGCGGTTTTAGACTGAGAGATGCCGGGTTCGATTCCCAGCGGAGGGAACATGTTTGAGTACTCGGTTTGGTTGGTGGTAGGGCTTGTTTGTCCGCCTGGCTACCTACCACCATATTATTTAAAATGTATGTAACATAAATTGTCATAACATCAATGTTTGTTGCATTGTTGTGTTCCGGCAGCTAGAAATAAGCTTTCAACTTCGGCTTTATTATCACTTAATATTAAGTGAGATGATGGCTTTGTGCTTACCCATAACATATAAAAAATAAACAATGCAATACTCTTAACAACTCCATTGACTCTATCATTGGTCTTTTTAATTATTGAAAACTTAATAACACTCAGTTTGTGGTCGTATCTAGGTAGCCTTCGACAAAACTTTACCCATTCGAGACGGGTGCGTTTCATCTCTATACATAATAATATAATGACTTGTCCTGACAATCAGTCAGTCAGTGCATCATAGCCGAAATATGGAGCTAATAGGATAAAATTTGGACGGTAGGTTAATTGAGTTACGTAACCAGCCACTAAGAAAGGATTTTACGAAAATCATAACCCCCTTAGGTCAAATAGGGGGTGAAAATTTGTATGAAAGTCCGTCAGTTTTGAAGTAAAATACATGAAAATTAGAATTCAACTTTTTGAAAAGAAATAAAGAATGACGTGTTTCAGGAATTTTGTTTATTTTTCTTTAGAGAAGTAAAAAAGGGAAGAAGGTTTTTTTGGATTGAAGGTTATTTTTAAAAGTATTATTTATAAAAGTGAATAATTGAATCGATCTATAGATCTTTCAATAAAAATAAAGAATGACGTGTTTTTGCATTTTTCGAAAAATCTTCCCTAGAGGGGTGAAATAAGGGTGGAAAGTTTGTATGGAAATCTGTCATTCCTTAAATTTCGGTATTTGCCCTGGTTAGAAATTATGAAGTGTTTCAGGATTTTTGGAAAATGAATCTTTAAGTAAGGGATGACAAAAGGAACCAAAATTACTTAAACAGTCATACAATCTTTATTACGTTGTTTTGTGTTATACACTTTTTACTAATTCTAGCTCGCATGGATGGGCTTTTTAATGACAAAAAATTAAAATATTAATCTTGAAATGTTGTGGCATGTTCAGTTGTCTAACTCTTATTACTTATTCCCTTATGATTTTCACCTTTAGTAAGTTTGGCTTTTATTACGAATAAACCCAAGTCGTGAAGCCTACGTGAGCAAAGCCGCGAACAAAATCTAGTTTGTAATAATTTTTATAAACTAATTTTAAAAGAAAATAACAAAATAAAAATTATTGTTTTAAAAAAAGATATAACGCTTACTTCATTATAAATTAGACGACATCCATAGCCGAGTGGCTTGCACGCCGGCCTCTGAGTGGCGCTAACTCTGAGGTCCCGGTTCGATTCCCTGCCGGGTCAATGTCGAAAACGGACTTTTTGATACTGTGTCGGATCTGGGTGGTTGTGGTACCGTTGTTGTTTTTGATTTCCATAAAGCGAGTGCTTCAGCTACTTACCTTGGGATCAGAATAACGTATGTGATGTTGTCTAATTTTTTTTTACACTACGATTTTTACTTTAACTGATTACATTCTTTGAATTGTTACTCCGGCTTCTTTGGCTTACGTAAGAGTAGATAGTGTTGATTAATTATGGCGAGGTGGATAGAGCCACGATAGTCTAGTTGGTAGTGCACCTGACCCCGGCATATCATGGGGTGCGAGTTCCGATCCCGCTCGAGGATTTTTTTCAACGATTTGTCTTCCTTTTTTTTAAACACATGTAGTACCATTTTGAATAATGCACTTATAAAATCGTATAATTTTCGCTTCTCATAACTATTGTGAAGGTCTACGCATATATTTTAACAGAGATATTTTCATATAATATGCAAGCCCTAGAGTCTCAGGGGAGGTTCCTGAACGAAGTGGCGAGCGTTAGGTATAAGCCAACCAAGCAAACAGAGCAAGCAAAGCGAATAATTTCCTATTCCTTGATTGCTTGCTACAGAACTTTGCTATTAGTAGTTTAATATACAAACTAAACATTATGACAAAACTTTATACTTAACACAAATTATAATGATTAAATGAAATTAGTATTAGAGTAAAAGGTCGTTACCACAAATGAGTTATCCATAGGTACTAATATTATAAAGCTGAAAACTTTGTTTGTTTGTTTGGTTGAATGCGCTAATCTCAGGAACTACTGGTTCGAATTGAAAAATATTTTTTGTGTTGAATAGTCCATTTATTGAGAAAGACTATAGATTGTTTGCTAATTAATGCGGGTGAAACCGCAGGGCACAGCCAGAGAAATATACAATTATCATCCCCAGCTGATTTTATGTCCCCACTGCTGGAGCACGAGCCTATCCCATGGATGGAGAAAGGACCACCACGCGAGCCCAGTGCCGATTGGTGGTTGTTAACGACTGCTAATGCTGCTAATGCTGCAGCCGGGACCAACGGATTAACGTGCTTCCTAAAGATGATACATTTTTGATCATTCATCCGATGACCGGCTTTTGCGAAAGTTGCTTAACCGTAGCAGTCGTAGATCTGACGCGTTAACCACTGCGCCATCGAGCTATACAATACAATTATATTGTATGTTTATATGAATGACCATATGTAGTAAAATTATATCAAATTATATTATTTAAGGAATCAGGTCAATAGCGTGCGATGGGCAGGAGCCATGTCGAAGTTGGAATGTGGAGTAAGGCAGAAGGGGGTTGTCCTCACCAGCTCGTTTTAATTTGTATGTTAACGACCTGATCGCCCTCTTAGCAGCACCCATGTTGGCTGTCACATAGATGCAGTTAATGTAAATAAGCTATGCGGATGACATGGTGCTGCTGAGTGTTTCCGTATATGGTCTGAGGAAACTTGTCGCTATTTTTGAGGCTTATGCTGAGCGGCATGGACTAAAGTATAATGCAACTAAGAGTGAAGTCATGGTCTTTGCGGCCAGAGGTAAGGGTTACCTCTGGCCGGCTACAGCATTCTGAGCTTGATTACGAGTAGGCTGGATTGTGTATATGTCAACCGCTGCTGCGCAATCACATATGGAAATGCACCGTGGCAAATTTATAAGTAGAATAAATAACTAAACTCCGTATGCTCATACTAACTAGAATAAGAAAATTGTTACTAACACAATGGATAATATTATGTCTGAAATAAATGAATTATTATCATCTCCTTCATTTATTTGCTTTTTTTAGACTAGATTTTTAAAATATATTAATATAAAAACAATAAAATATTATAAAAACCTAATCCTAGAGTACCACCAGCAGCGGGGTTAATTATTCAATTTGTGAATCAATTGGAGTGATAAGCCGGTAACGTACGGAAATGTAACGAAACGTTAAATTAATGTATCTGCCGCCATGCGAATTTGAAATTTGTTTTATCGATAGAAATAATTTCCGGGTGATGGATGATGATGGATGGAAACTCGTATGGACAAATTGTAAACATTTGTATCAATTTCACAAGTAGAGAAACTAGAAAGTCGCTTATACCTACGCTTTCACTCAATTCGTTTACTTATGATTTACCGCGACTGTGGTCTAGTTATTAGATCACCGGTTTCATACCCAGAGGTACCGGGTTTGATCCCAGCGTGGAGGTACCTATATACATATGTACATAGAATATTACTCGGGTTATTCAGTGTTGTAGCTTGTCTTAAATCCGAGAGCTATTTATCACCATTTTTTAAATTTTAAATTTTTTTTTATAGATAGCTCGGCGAATGACTCCATCCCGCCTGATGTTAAGTGAAAATGGAGTCCAGACGCGAAAATAACTGGTGCAGCGTGAAAACAAACGTAGCATCCGTTAACCTCACTCTGCCGGCCCACTTTTATCTTAAATATTATTTTAAATCTAAGTATGCCAACAACAAAATCAGTAGCATTATTGTGTTCCGACATTTAGAGATTAGATAGCCTACTTAGTAGGAATAGTTCCACAATAGTTAAGGATATAGGGTGAAGTGCGCTTTCATCTTCAGCCTTATCTTCGCTTTTAGTTTTCAGCACTTTCTCTATGTAGTGTAAATTAATATGGGTATAATTTAAACGCTCACCAGCCCTAAGCCTAAGTTACCAAATAAATTAAATGACTGTACAAATATTATTTTTGCTTCCCAAAATGGATAAATGCTCACAAAATTTTTACACTATCATTCAAATGATTGAGGATACTAGCTGCCCTACTCCTATAGGTCACGTGATAGGTTTTTTTATTA
The DNA here is from genome assembly GCA_963082485.1 of Eudonia mercurella. Lineage (NCBI taxonomy): Eukaryota > Metazoa > Arthropoda > Insecta > Lepidoptera > Crambidae > Eudonia > Eudonia mercurella. The sequence goes on along the minus strand of OY720026.1, from coordinate 20,962,495 downwards.
GACAACAGAAAGCAAATATTACCAAATTGAAACTCGAGGCATAAAATATTGGTGTTATCTATTTGGTGACAAAATAACACATTTGGTCTTAAAGGTATTCATATATTTTTATTGTTATTTTAGGAAACACAATTTGGTGAGCATTTATCCGTTTTGGTAAGCGTTTCGAATTTGATTGGTAGCAGAATTGTTACTTATTTTTGGTAGGCGTTTAAACACAAGCCAATTAATATTAAAAAATGGACACCCTACCTACCTACATATAGGTATGTCGGCATTAAAAAAGTTTGGAGAGTGAATAAACATACTACTCGGTAAGTACAACGAAGGATTGGCCCGACATAGCCCAAAATAGAGACAAATGGATAGAGAGAAGGTAGAACTTTGTTCAACAGTGGAAACAGTGGCTTACAGTATATTATACTCGTAGTGTCAAGTTTTGATGACATCATTTTTTTGGTTTGATGACGGTATTTGTTGACAAATAAGTTAGTAGTAGCTTTTATTTGACTGCTAGTAAAACCCTTCGATCATTGAAATCAGGACATTTCATTTTTTTAAATAAAAAAAAACTAAAAACTAACTAGAATGGCGCAGCGACCCAAAGTGAATCTTGACCTCCGATAATAAGAGTCGCCATCTGGGTTTGTCTTGCGCCACCTGGTGCCAGTCGGATGACTGGCGTTGAGCTCGCGCAAGTCCTTACAGACCTCGTCCTCCCAGCGGTACCTGGGTCTTCCAACCGGTCGTCGGCCACTAGGACGTCTCATGTACGCTCGTTTTACCGCACTCGTATCCTCTCGAGTTGGCCGAGCCAGCGAAGTCTGTGGGCCTTTACCTCCCCGATGATATTTGGCTCGTCCACCTGATCTTCCAGCTCAAAATTTTTCCTCCTGCTCCATATTCGGTCTTGTGTGCGTTCTGGCCCCAAAATTTTCCTTCAGAACTTTCTTTCCGCCACCAAGAGTTTGGTCTCTTCTTTAAGAGTTAGTGTCCTCACAGCCTTTTTCTAAATAAAAGAGAACTTTTTAAAGTATTTAATGAAATAACTTTATTGCGCTATAACAGGAATCCATCCACCACCAATTAATAATGAGAAGAGTAACGGATGAGAAAATTGAAAATTGGTTCTGGCTGTTTGGAAAATGTTGTGTTGAACGTGAAAATTTTATATTTACTACGTAAACGCCTAGTTGGCGGAGTGGCAAAGCGCTCAGCCCGATAGCCGAAGGTCCCAGGTTCAATTCCCAGGTCAGGCGAAGTACGTTTCGGATTTTTCGATGCATAGTCCGGGTTAATGATCACAAGCCGCACTTTACAAGCGTGGTGATTAAGCCATCACCCAACTGACATGATTTCAATGATGCAGCCTTTGCCCAGCAAAGAGACCGTCATAGGCTATTTACTTTTTTATTAAAATAAATAAATAATGAATATGTTTTTATAACATCCGTCATTAGCCAGGTTTGTAGTCCACGTCTCGAAATAACAAGGTTTGAGTTTAAAGTAAACAATGGCATTGTTTTCGAATACAAAGCATGAGATTTTTTCCATTGCTTACCTACAGGTGAATTATGCGCCCTTGACCCCATTTTGACGAAAATTCCAGGCGGTATCCGCACTCGACTCGCTAGCCTGTTTTTGATCATGTGCCTAATACTTTGGGTGTACTTGCAACAGGTTTTTTTATATACTTACTAGGTTAGTCCTAGGGTTAATCACAACGCTTGCCAAATATGGGGGTGGTGATCACAAACCCGGGCTAAGCATCGAAAAATCTGAAGCAAACTTTACCCGACCTGGGAATTGAACCCAGACTTTTGGGTATCGGGCCGAACGCTGCCATTCTGCCACCGAGGTGTTTTTAAATATATTTTTAATATAATTGGTTTTATTTCCTACTAGCGACCGCCCGCAGTTTCACCCGTGTGGTCCCCGTTCCCGTGGGAATATCGGGATAAAAAGTATCATATGTGTTAATCCAGGTTATAAACTATCTGTATGCCTAATTTCTTCCAAATCCATCCATCCATTGCAGCGTGAAGAAGCAACAAATGTTCACACATACATACAAACTTTCGCATTTATAATATTAGTGTGATGTGATTTACAATGGCGTAATTGCAATGCCCTTACAAAGTTGATGCTTAGGATTCCGAAATATACTCGGTGTAATACTATCATCCGTGTGGTGTCGGACGTAAAGAATAGCACCAACCCATCTTATCCTGTGAGTATCGTAAAAGGCGACTAAGGGAGTTTAAGCCCCCGTGAATATCCAAAAGCACCCTGGGTCACCACCACGGCGGGTAAACCACTACTAGGATTTCCAAGGAGGATTTGTGTCAGGCAAGCGAGTGGCCGTAAATACTTTGCCAAAACCTTAGCAAAAATGAACGTGGAAGAAACGGACATTTTGAGCCGAACCCCAAGTAACATGGGACCAGGGCAGGAAGAAGAAGTAATACCCATTTCACTACGTGAGTGCAATGATCTAATTTGATGATCCCTATAATATATGCTTTCATTAACAAGAATAAGACGTTATGTATTTCAGTATTCTGTCGTACAACACAATACGAGTATAAATACAACCATACAACACTACATAACATGGTGTCTACAAACTTACAGAAAATGTAACAAAATTAAGTTCAGGATCAAGAAAGGATCTGCTGCATTACTGCAAACATAAAATGGTAGCATTCAGGGGCAGCTTTCGTTACCAGGCAACCAAATGTTGGAACAACATTCCTCCGCCTCTTCGGCAAAAACCTAAATTCTACTTCAAAAAGTATTTTAAGGCATATGTAATGGAAAAGCAGAAAGGTGGATTGTCTGGTACGAACAGCTGTAGTGTGCCGTTCAAATGTTAATTTTTATTGGATCAGATGGTTTTGTAACCGCCTTATTTTTTGTAAATGTATAATTTTGTAATTGCGCTGACATTGTTTGATATTTGCTTACTTTGCACATCGACTTACTATGACTATTATTAATTATTTTTATTTTTTATTTTTTATTAATTTTTATTTTATCATATCGCCTATTTAATGTTTTATTTCACACAAACACACGCTACACACCAATAAGTAAAAAGTTATTGTTCTTACGAGGTCCTGAGGCTAAATGCACGGTTTTGGCAGAATAACAGCGTCTACTGCTGACACAGTAGGCATTTGCTGAGTCGAGGCCCATTTGCTGTTGTAGCACACACTTCAATGGGCACCAAACTGATGGAAAACTGTTACTTTTTATGAGATTTTTATTCTAATATTAAGTTATTAATGTTGTGGTCTTTGTGTATTTAATTCTATTTGAATTATGTTTGTTGTAATTGTTAATTAAATCGCCTTTGTGCAAATGTATTTATGTGTGCTTATGTAGTAAATAAAATAATGTCTATGTCTAATTAATGTAAATATGTATGTAAACTTGTAAATTAAATCATTTCATTTCACATCTTTTTAATTTCCCTAGGCATAGAAAGTTTCATTACAGTTGGTTAATTGGTTCGAAAGTATTGAGCTTTGAAGTTTTATTGAGACCGAAATGTTCAAAGGGCTTTAATAATTTGCTCGGTGTGAGGTAGGTACTTTATGTATCTTTTTAATTTTCATTATGAACAACTAGCTGACCCGGCGGACTTCGTATCGCTTTGACAGTTTCCATCACAGAGTTAAATATATATCAATGGTTTCCATGACAACAAAATAAACAAATAATTTTGTATTGGAAAATTAAATTGTCGTTTTTAGTATTTATATAATATATTTTTTAATATAGCCTATGTTACTCAGCGCTAATGTAGAATTCTAATGGTGATTCTTTTTTTAATCTGTCCAGTAGTTTTTGAGTTTATACGTTACAAACATACATACATACATACATTCATACAAAAATACAAAGGTTTCCTCTTTATAATATTAGTATAGATAGGTTAAAATTATTATAACATAACATTACAACATAGTGTTAATCTAACTGCACAACCATTTACAGACAAACAATACAGCAGAAACGACAACCGTTGCTTGGGGTAAACGAGTTCTCGAATGGAGACCGCGGATCAGCAAACGTAGGACGCCCTCAGACTAGGTGGAGCGACGATCTTCGTAAGGTGGCTGGCAAGAGCTGGATCGTGCGGATCGGAGGTGATGATGATGATGATGATGATGAATACAGCAGTACTGTCACAGAACTACCCCGCATCCGGTTTTTCCCCGTCACAGCTAGGGTTGACTGAAAGACATCTCTTCTAGAGATCACCTTTAACCTAAGTAAGTAAGTTCACCTTTGTGTATGGTTCAACAAAAATTGTGACTGTGTGCAATTATGTCCCAACTTAAAATTAAACTTTCCATTGCATTCTAACTTTCAAGTTGTAAAATGTTGTTACGCATTCAATTATCTTACAGACGATCCAAAGGCTACTTGACGTACTAAATCTAAGCATTCCCAAAGGGTTTCTGCTTGCTGTCCACTTCAGTCAACTTACATAATTTGAGGTGTTGCTAGGGGTTGGATTATTTTTGGAAATTGTAGAGAATGAACAATATTCCTTAGGGAGAACTAGCCGAAGTAACATAACTCAAAACAAGAAGCTTACTGTCGTTTTGTGAAAGTATTATCTGTACTTAAATGAAGTTAGGTTAATTCTATAGAAAAAACATAACAAAAAGATGTGATCCAAATGTGGACTCATGGGAACGGTCTAGAGAACGCTGGCAACATTACGTCTCTGGATTGCCAGGCAGAGGTATCTGTCAGCCTTTTTGTCACCGGTGGCCTCAATAAGACCCCTAATAAGCTCACCAAATTCAAAATATTCGGACATCTCCAAATACGTTATAATATAATATCTTCTTATTTTTGTAATGATTACGATGTAATCTTGAAAGTGTTTATAAATTCTATGTTGATCAAACGATCACCAGATAACGGTATGAACCAAATAAGTTTTGGAGTCAAAGATAGATATCTATATATATAACCGCTGAAGCTGAATACAATTTGGACAGTTCAGTGGCTACTAAGAAAGGATTTTACGGAATTCGTACCCTAAGGGGGTCAAATAGGGGTTGAAAGTTTGTATGAATGTCTGTCAGTTTTGAAGTAAAATATATGAAAATTGGTATTTGGCTTTTTAAAAGGAAATAAAGAAAGATTTTTCAATAAAATTAAAGAATGACGTGTGTTTACATATTTCGAAAAACTAAGAGGTGAAATAAGGGTGGAAAGTTTGTGTGGAAATCTGTCATTCGGCGTTTGGCCTGGTTAGACATTATGAAGAGGTTCAGAAATTTTGTAAAATGATCCCTTAAGTAGGACATGACTATTTATACAAGAGGTTCCAAAACGGACCAAAGTTACTTATACAGAATGATCTATTACGTTGTTTTGCGTTAGAAACTTTTAACTAATTCTAGCTCACATGGATGGGCTCTATATTGATAAAAAAATTCAATCTTAATGTTGAAATAACGTGTAGCCCACGTGAGCAAAGCCGCGAACAAAAGCTAGTGTAATATAAAAGAAGTTTACAGAACGATGCAAAACTTATTTATTAGATAGCAGTCAGTTTTGCGTGAGCGGCATATTCACGAAAAGACTACCCTGATTGCGTAGAAGATCCAACGTCGCTAAAGAGGGTTCGTAAATATCTAAATAATTCAAAATTCCTCTAGTTCAGCACAAGGCCTAAGACGGATTACGTGACTTGTTGTTGGCCTTAAAAGTGTTGGATTTAAGAGAATCTGAGAGAAAAAAAGGATACTTAAGTAAAAAGTGTGGAGTAAACCTATAAGCGTCCCACAACTGGGCACAAGCTTTACCTCATTAATAGTACCAAGTGAAGCTTAATGCCATCAACTCTAATAAGTAAAAATAAATTCAGCACGCTTCTACCTACAGCTTTCTTGGAATTTTGTGTTTACAGCTTGTCGTAATTACCTCGCGTTCAATCAGGGTGCAATACTGTAAGTCTGGCTTCTAGGTACAGATTATTTGTTCGATTTATAGTAGCGGTTGATTCGATCAGTTGTTATGAGCTCTGCAGGTTCTTAAAATAATTTTCATAGTTTAATAACCAATCAAACAGAAAATCTAATATATTATGGAAATTGATAGGTAAATTATTAGAAGCTGTTCCAGCAGCTAGCAAGTTAGAAGAAGTAGAAAAGGAAGAAATACATTTATTGGTACGTGCTAGCCGCTATATAACTTTGTCTTTATACACCAGGGGGGTCTAATAAGCCAATAACAAAATAACTTACTCATTTTTTACAAAAATATGGAACAATTAATCAGTGTCATCATTATTTCATTAAATTATTCTTAGCCACCTCTGGAGTGGTGAAACTGCCAGTGTCAGAGCCAGAGGTGGGAAACCGGATTTCGATTCCCAGCGGGAGGTACCAGTTCGTACTCGGTTCGATATACAGGCTGTCCCTAGCATCTGAACAAATATTAAAACTACACGTGCATTAAAGTATTTTTGATTAATATGAGAAGTATCATAACAATCGGTCTAGTAGTTACTAAAAAAATATAAAATTTTACTAGAAAAAATCAACTAGCCTCAGGAAGCTCGAGTGGCAATCGAACCCACGACCTTTGGATAACCGGTCCAATGTGTGCCGGTCATATGTGCATTTAATGTTACGTAAACGGTACATGTTCACACAGGCCTGCTCCAAAGTGTTTATTTTAAAATAATCGATCGTGTCTTTAAGTGGGGATCTGAAAACCTGGTCGAGTTTAATGCCAGTAAAACTCAGGTTTGTGCATTTTCGTCAAAGCTAACTCCCTTCCTTACTCCTCCCTCTCTTCAGAACTCTCCGTTATCAATTTCGAAGGACCTCAGCATTCATGGACATGGCATGCATGGCATGGACATCGGCCAGGAACTGAACCCAAAATGCTACATCGAGAGTGTTATTTCAACTGCCTCTCGTAAGTTGGGTATTCTCAATAAGGTGAGGTGGTTTTTCACTCCCGAGCAGCGCTGTTTGCTGTACAAGACTCAGGTGCGATCGAGTATGGAGTATTGTTCCCATCTATGGGACGGCTCCGCTAAATACCTCCTCGATGCACTTGACAGACTGCAAAGGCGAGCGGTACGCATTATTGGAGATGCTGAGGTTACAGCCTCTCTAGAGGACCTCCAGCTGCGAAGAGACATTGCTTCTCTCAGTGTCTTCTACCGGAATTACTACGGTGAGTGTTCTGAAGAACTTTTTGACCTAATCCCACCTTCTCCTTTCCTCTCCCGGACTACACGTGCTGGTCTTAGGAACCACCATCATACTGTACAGACAATCAGTACTCGTACCAAAAAATTTGGCAAGTCGTTCCTCTGTAAGACCATTCGGCTTTGGAATTCTTTGCCGGCGCATGTGTTTCCCAGCTCCTATAGTCCCGGGTCTTTTAAGCGGGGCGTGAAACGGCATTTATGCAGGCCGTCATGAATGGGTGCGCTTGTTACCGTGCTTGTTCCACGGTGAGGAGCGCTCTCATTATTTTGGACTGCATCGGCTGCTTACCATCAGGCAGGATGTGGTCACTATGACGTGTCAATATAAAAAAAAAAGCTTAGCCTATTTGCTATATAAGGTCACATTTTATCAACTGCAAATATTTTGAGGATAAATTCAACAACATATAAACAATTTTTATGAAAAAACCTTGAATTTTTATACGCTAGTTTTCAAGAAAAAACCCAAAAGACATTTCGATTAAAAAGAAAAATAAAGCACTTTCGGTACTTTCAATTCAAAAGAGCCGAAACAGAGAGGCCGCAAAGCCTTCACCGCTTACACGTGCACCTAGTTTCATTCAAAAGAGCAGACAGAGAGGCCGCTCTTAAAAATATTACATATTTTGTGTCAGGAAAAGTAAAAAAAAAACAAGCTTGAATTTTTTTTAAATGCTAGGGCCTTTTTTGTAAGCTTCTAAAATTGATTTGTGAATTTTGTGACAATATTTATGACAAGATAAAATTTAACTAAAAAAATTATATGTTACAAATATTGACGCAAAATTCACAAATCAGTTTTAGAAGTTCACAAATAAAGTTTCAGTGTTAGGTGGAACATCCTATTTGTCGTCGCTCGGAATGGTTTGGGAATTAGGACTCTAATTTGGGAAGTGAATTCTAATTCTGAGTAGTTCTAAGACCACCAGATCACCTTGCGATTTAAAGGTAACAAATCATGTCATAAGTTAGTTTTATGACAATGATTTATAAACCTTAACTGAATTAGCCAGCTTTTTGATCTAATTAAAGTTCAGTCAATTTTTTTTCTGGCGACACGACCATAAATGTTAGGTATCACAAAAACACCAATTTAAGAATATTGTCAAGTAACTCAGCGGTCAGAGCATTGGACTAGTTGATTTTTTAGTAAAATTTTATCTTGTTACTATATTATAGCATTGGGAATGCAAAGTTCTAAAAAATAAATGATTTTAAAATAATCACTTTGGAGCAGCTTGTGTGAACATGTACCGTTTACGTAACATTAAATGCACATATCATTGGTTTCATGTTAGATTCTACACCTGAAGCTGCAATTTTGATATATACACGCACACTCCTTCTATGGCATTGACATGTGTGTGTGTCATGTAAGTTAAAATGCCACTCCACTTATGCTATCATTGTCAATGCTTGATACAGTGTGTTACTATTTATTGTTGTTTAATGGTGGTTAAAACTTAGATTTTTGTTTTATTTTCTTATTAAAAACATAATAACTCAAAAGCATTTTTAGGAAGTACCGTTATATTTTCAACATTTGACAAGAGCGTCACGTTGTATATACTGCGTAGGTTTAACAACCTTCAAACCGGAACACAACAACAAAGCGGCTTGGCGGCAAATTCCGAGAGTTGTTAGGGGGGAATGAAACCCTCCTGCCTCACCCCACACTCAGGCCTATGTTTGATTATGACAACTGACCGATCCAGTGCACCCGCGTCTCTTGAGGTATTTGATAATCAAAATTAAATGAAAATCATTAGAGAAGACATAATTAGGTACATTGATATTTTTGTTTAATTTTCCAGAGTATGTCGAATGAATAAAGTCGAAAATGGCTCAGTCCAACCTGCTAAAATTAATGAACACTATCTCTACTTTTTTGAGATTGGAGATGAGATGTTGTTGTGGAGATCCTTGGGGGAGGCCTTTGTCCAGCAGTGGACGTCTTTTAGCTGAGATGATAATCCTTATTGTAATTTGTTTCAAAAATTTTTTGCATTAAATTCTTCGATCAACAATACACTAGATAACCGGTCAGGGTGTCAAAAACGGCCGAGCGAATAACGCCTCACATTCAAAGTGGGGTCTTATTTCTATTTAGTTCGCTGTTGACTGCGCCAACATGATAACGTACCACAATGCATCAGTGTGTATTCAAAAACTGTAAAAATAACTATCGAAAATATCGGAAGGAATATCATACTTTCGGTAAGTAAATGCTTTTTCATAACATAAATAATAAAATACCTAACTGTTTTTATGAAATAACAATCTTCAATTTTTAAAACCAACCCACGCGCCAACTTTTGCTAATGTTAAAATAAAATAAAATAAATGTTTGGCCAACGTATAGTTGCTCTGGGACAGTGAATCTATGGAGTAGTTTAAAATTTTTTATAGATAGGTACTTCTCAATTATATTTTTTATTTCTAGTTTTCCTGGCGACCCATTTCAATGTGCAAAATGGATTTCCATAGTAGTGGAAGAGAGACAGGAGGATTTTTTTAGACCTAAAAAAAATTCTGTAATTTGCTCAATACATTTCAAAAAATCCGATATTATGGGGAATGCACAAAGACGTCGATAGAGGAAAACGGCTATCCCCAAATTTAATAATTTAAATTTGAATTTGAATTTGGTTTATTGTTCTTTATATGAAAACCACCTCAAATAATGTATATTGTTACATAAATAAAACAATTTGATTGTGATTATATTGTTGTTTACATTACAAAATCTCATCAGGATTCTTTCATTTAACCATGTTTTCCAACCATGCTCAAGGTAGGTATAGTTCAATATCAGTTAATTTGTACTGAATCTACTATTACATAAATGTATGCAAAGTATAATAAATTGCTTTTTGTATACAATTTTGCAGTCAAATGCATAAGCCATAAAATAAAATAAACATAATTCCTTATTAAAAATAACTTCCTTAAAACAAAAAATAAATTACTAAGTGCGACTCCATAATACTCTGTTCGGAGCAAGTAAAGTCAATAATGCAAAAATTCGAAATGAAGTAAGTAACATTTCGTGTCTGCCATTTGCTGTTTTATTTTTATGTAATAAGGTCGAATTTGGATGTAAAGGGTCTTTGTATATATTTTTAAATACACAAGTGTTTATTTAAATTTCTTATCTCTTTCTGTCGTTTTCGACGTAAGATCGTAAGTGAATGTCTTAATAATCAAAACTGTGCTTTATTCCTTGCAAAAAAAGTATAAATTAGGTTGAAATTATCAAAACTTAGGATAGTTTTTCTCCATTTATAGTAAAGTCAGCCAGTGCCATATTTGAGATTTGTTTTAGTTCGTGAGGCGTTATCTAGTGTATTGTTGATCGAAGATTAAATTATATAATATAACGGAGTTATTAATCTATATATATATAATGACTTGTCCTGACTGATTCATCATCGCTGAGTCTAAACCGCTGAAGCTAATTAGATGAAATTTGGACTGTAGGTTAATTGACAGACATAACCAGCCACTAAGAAAGGATTTTACGAAAATCACACCCTAAGAGGGTCATATAGGGGGTGAAAATTTGTATGAAAGTCCGTTAGTTTTGAAGTAAAATACATGAAAATTGGTAATTGGCTTCTTGAAAATAAATAAAGAATGACGTGTCTCAGGAATTTTGTTTATTTTCCTATAAAAGAGTAAAAAGGGAAGAAGTTTTTTGGGGGAAATCGTTATTTTTAAAGTAATACTACAAAGTTATTACTTTAAAAATAACGATTTTTTCAAATATTACGAAAATAACGATCTTAACGATTTATAGATTCTTCAACAAAAATAAAGAATGACATGTCTTAGCATTTTTTTGAAAGTCTCCCCTAGAGGGTTGAAATAAGGGTGGAAAAGGTGTATGGAAACCAGTCTTTTCTTTAAGGGGGTGCAGCGCGGACGCAAAACTGCGAGTTTCAAGTTTCTTTATGATAGCGAGCGAGCGGCGCGTGGCAGTGGTGTGACAACGGCGCACGACTACGAATACGCATGCACCTTAATATCTGTACAGAGTAGGCTGGTGATTTAATTAGAGCAATGTTTACTTTCGTAAAATCATAGGCGTTTGGGTAAAAAATTATAAAAGTCTTAATATTTTCATATTTATATTTTTAATTGAAAAATAAGACAACAGTGCCCTGCGAAATATCAATACAAACATTTTGATGTCGGATCATTGTTTCATTTGTGCTGTATTTACAAAGTTTCTGAAGAAATAAGTTTTTATATATCACTACTTTTACGTATTGTTTATGCAGGTTCTGGGTATTTGTTTCAAATTCCAAGACAACCATGCCCTTGTGAAAGGATCAAGCTAACCTACACTAGTCCTTTTAATGTATATGACCTATTCAGCGCCTAGCACCAGTGACTTAAAAACACGTAAATTTTCGAAATTCCGCGCTGCACCCCCTTAATTTCGGTATTTGACCTGGTTAGAAATTATGAAGTGTTTCAAGATTTTAGGAAAATGATCCTTAATTAGGGGATGACAATTTGTACAGGATGTTTCAAAACGGACCAAAATTACTTATGCAGAGTTTTCTTTATTACGTTGTTTTGTGTTAGACACTTTTTACTAATTCTAGCTCGCATGGACGGGTTGAATAAAAATATTGATTAAACATTTTAATCTTAATGTTTTATCATGATCATCATCATCATCATTTCATTACGAATGAACACTTCACAAGTCAAGTTGTGTAGCCCACTTGAGCAAAGCGGCGAGCAACAGCTAGTCTATGTATATAACCGTAATCATGAAGTACAATAATTAAAACTTTTCATGCTACCTGAGTAAGTCAACTAGGTACAATATAAATTACTAGCTGACTCGGCTACTTCGTAGCGCTTTGACAGTTTTCATCTTTGAGTTAAATATTATATCTATGGTTTCCATTACAACAAAACAAACAAATTATTTTGTATTGGAAAATGAAATTATCGTTTTTAGTAATTTATATTTATTTATTTTTTAATATAGCCTATGTTACTCAGCGCTAATGTAGCATTCTAATGGTGAGAGAATTTTTTAAATCGGTTCAGTAGTTTTCGAGTTTATTCGTTGCAAACATACATACATACAAAAATACAAAGGTTTCCTCTTTATAATATTAGTATAGATTACAATATAAAGTACGTCGTCACTCATCGCCACCGCAAGAATAATGAAATTATTTAATATCCTTCTTTGTGAAAGGAAAAAAATATCAAGGGAAGGGTAATTCTTTGAGGACCCTCCGGAAGCCATCAATCTAATTCCTAATCAATAAACTATTCAGCTACGGGCCCAAATTCAGATGATTAAACAAACTCCTAACATCCGAAATTCAGTTTCAATTTAGAGGGGCAAAGCACTCAGCCCGATACCAGAAGGTCTCTGGTTCAATTCCAGGTTCATTCCACTGGGCAGTGTGTTTCAGATATTTCGATGCATAGCTCGGAGTTGTGATCACCAACCCGTATTTCGTGGTCGTGGTGATTAAATTACCCATCAATTGTAGTGATGACTTGATTTCAATGATGGAGGCATTTGCCCTGTGGGAAAGTTATAGGCTATTTACTTAATTTCTTACTTAGTAGTTTTCAAATAAATTATGTTATGTTATTAACTTGAGTGGCAACCGCGTAACGAAAACGCAGTGTGGGCAGGTTGACCGACGATCTGGTGATGGTCACGGGGAGCCGCTGGATGCGAGCAGCGCGAAACCTGAAGTTCTACTTTTAAAACTCAGGCCGCGTCGTGTGCCACAGAGCTGCCCGGAGAAATTCAGTTACTAGCCGTATTACCTTCTTATTGTTTATCATCATAGGATCGGTCGTAAGTGGCTTGCGTCCAACGCCTTCCAGCGACCTTAAACAAAGTCGTCTGCCCACCTTAAAGGTGGACATCGCACGCTGCGTTTGCCGGCTCGTGGTCTCCTCTCGAGAACTTTCCTGCCCCACCGGTCATCTGTTCTCCGTACTATGTGCCCCGCCCATGCCACTTGTTTATCATAGTCAAACTCGTTTTTATATTTGTATAACAATTAAACACAAACTAAGTTATTTTTGTATTCCGACACAAGGTACCTACTTATGTGTTTACGTGGTGTTTACTTATTATTTTTCAATTGATAATTACGAAATGCATAATATACAACGATGTTGATGTTATTTTTCCGTAAACACTAAGATATTACAATATTAATAGGTATATTTACCTCATTCTCAATACCTATAAATTAGAACGGACAAACATTTCAACAAAGCTGTCATAGTAAATGTTGTTCCAGTTAAAAAGACCTATCCAACGATATATCTGACTTTGCTATTGGAGGAGTATACCAATCTGCCCATTATCTCTTAAAAGAAGTAGGTATTTATCTGTCACTCGTTCTTGGTAGGTGATTATCATCTTTCGAGACTTAAAGTCAACTAACGACTTAAAGTCAACTTAAAGTCGGTAGAAGTTTCAGTCGCAATTAATATTCGCTTAATCGTGCTTAAAACTATATAATTCTTCGAATATTTTCTGATAGACTCAGTCAAGAATCTTTCGTAGGTACAATTTAGAAAATAACATTTATGGTTTCGGTATAACGATTAACTTTCGGAATAAGAAAGAAAAGATTATTTTTATATAAGTACTTTGTTATTCAATTTGTCAAGTTAGAACTGAATTTTTATTGTGTTATTCTGCAAAAGTGAATCATTCGTTTGAACATTACGTTTCTTGGCTTGCTTTTTTACTCCTAAACTGGTTAAACAGAGACATTTTTATTTTTTATGACATTTGAATTTAAGTTGAAAACTTATAACTGAAATTGTAATAGAACCACTGATGTACATTCGAGTGACACATTGAATTAACTGAACCTGAAATAGACCTTCATCATCATCATCATCATCATCATCAACATCAGCTCATTTTATGTCCCCACTGCTGGGCAAGAGCCTTTCCTATGGATAAATAGGGAGAACGGGCCATAAACCACCACGCGGGCCCAGTGCGGATTAGCGGTTGTTAACGACTGCTAATGCAGCCGGGACCAACGGTTTAACGTGCCTTCCGAAGCACGGAGGAGCTCGAGATGATACATTTTTGGTCACTTATCCGATGACCGGCTTTTGCGAAAGTTGCTTAACTTCAGCACTCGCAGACCGGGCGCGTTAACCACTGCGCCATCGAATTCCTCAGAAATAGACCTTCGGAAACCTCTAATTTTTTGCATAGTTGAACTCGATAATTTTCAGAATTCTGGTTGGGATATAGCATTGACGGCTTCCGGAGTAGGTGTTGAATATTCTATTCACGTTGAATCTGAATGTTTCGCCAACAATGTTGAAGCAGATATTATGGTAAATAGCGAGCGGAGTTTGACAGGTAATGTAGTGCTTGGAATCATGCCAAGACTCTATTTTCAGAATTAAAAGATATCACATCACACAATAAATAAATAAATTGATGAATTAGTTAAATCTTTATAGTCTAAACTTACCAACTAAATAAGCAGTTTTCAATTGCCACAAAAATATTTTACATGTTTTTTTTATTGCATGCTAAAGCAAAACAAACGAAATCAAACTGAAAAAAAAGAACCAAATCAAGATGCAAAACTGATGTGCTCGAAATTGTGGCTTTTGAAATAACTTGAATATTGGGACAAGTTTTAAATTTAATAAAAAAGTGTTTTACTGTAAGATGCATAATTCTTGTAGAACGTAGAATGGAAAAATAAAATAAAACAAAAAAGCCCTAAAAATCTTTGCGTCAGTTTTCGTGGGATACGATGATCTTATCTAAATATGTCGCCATAACATTGCTTGTAAGCTTGTAGCATTGTTGTGTTCCGGCAGCTAGAGATAAGATAGCCAGTGCCTCGGTAGATGAGGATTCCGGGTAAAAAGCGCTTCCATCTTCGGCCTTATCATCACCTCACATCAGAGGAGATGAAGGTCAAGTACTTACCCGTACTTTTAAAAGTTTATGAACTTATCAAGTTGTAGAAGTGTAAACGTAGGTACCGCACCGCACCGTACCGCCTGTCACGTGGCCCTGAGTTGTAGCAACTTGTAAACTACCGCCATTAACCCTTCGCTGGTTGCCCTCGGCGCCATGATTAAAGAGGCTCTACCGCCATAATTCACACGAAAGATTTTCTCCAATGCGGGAAGGAGGCCTTTTCAAATTAGAATATCTCTAACTCTCCCTTGTTGAAACTCAGTCTCTATGTGATCACGGACCCTGCAAAGGGTTCGAAACGTCAAGATAAACATAAAATAAAATTAATGTGCACTGGTTGCGCCAGTTGGTAACTTAAATTTTCCGGGAAAAAGTAGTTTGGCGCTATACTAGCCTACTTTACCCATCCCCTCCAATACCTTTCTCGCGCACAAGAAGACCGCAATATGGAACGCCGAACGCCAACTAGCGCTGAGGCTGCAATAGCAAACTTAGCGCAACGACAACGTTTTGAAAAGATGGCCGCCCGTGCTTAGAGAAATCTCCATTTTTGGTCGTCTGATAGCTATTACCGCGTTACGAGTGTTAAAACCTGTGATAGACCACGCGCTGTTGGTCCATTTCTGTGTTCCAGCCAAGTTCATCCACCGGTTACCAACCTGATGCCGGTTCAGACTGCTCGCCCGCCTGCCGGACACGTGGTGGCTATTGCCGCTTGCTGATCAAAGTATTTCCTCCTTTTAGATACAATTTTAAATTAAATATTAACAGGAACCGTATGTAAAATTTTTGGGAGTTAATATTGATGGGGATTTAAATTGGAAAGTAATTATTGATAACAACGTGTAAGTAGTAGAATTAATAAATTTGCTTATGCACTTAATCAGGTGAAGAACATCAGAAATAAAAAGACGGCCATTATATCTTATATTAGCTTACGTAGAATCGTTAGCGCGTTATGGTCTTATGATGTGGGGCAACAGCACATACTGGAATAGAGTCTTTATAGCCGAAAAAAATGCATCAGAGCGATTTGCGGAAACCCGCCTGACAAATCATGTGAACCGTTATTTAAGAGTCTTGATTTGTTGTCGCTTTCTCATTGTTCATTTTAGAAGTTTGTAACTTTGTAAAAAATAATCTGCAACTTTTTAAGAAATTATAGTGATTGCCTAAACTCAAGACAACGTAGAGATCTACATAAATTAACATTAAACGTTATCCTAAATCGGACAAGTACAGAAGAAACTGTTTAGCTATGTGCGTCAATGTTTTTAATAACATTCCTAATGAATTTAAAACTTTAGATTATGGGTTGTTCAGAAAGAAATTAAATAAATGGATTAATATCATAAATATGAAACTGAGTTTGTTTGTTTGTTTGTTGTTTGATACGCTTTCACGCGTAAACTATTTAACAATTTGTTTGTTTTGTTGTCATAGAAACTGTCAAAGCGGTGCAAAATCTGCCGGGTGCCGGGTCTAACTAAAGCTATTATTGTTCTAAGGTTAGTACTCTATAATGATAAAAATCCGACGACAGCCGAAACACGAACACACACGAAGTTTTTCGTGAGACATTAGGAAAATAGATGCACTGTAATCTACTGTAATACAGTAACAGCATTCTTGTTCTCATTCATCTCGAGTTACAAGGCCGCGCGCATCTCACTCGCGTACAAATTGCAAGAATGGGAGTGGAAACTTGCTCACTCGGTCTGCCAGAGCACGCCCGTAACTACTTGGACTATTCACAACAAGTCAACATGAACTAACTGAATATAACTGAGCTTAATTTTATTACATTAAGAAAAAAACTGTATGTCTACCTTAAGATAAAATGTTTTTATTCAGTCAAGGAAAATCTAAATTGTAAGATTGATATAATACAGTTTTGGTCTAATACTAGTCTTGGTCTAGCCCGTGTCCTAGTTTCCCGTGATATAAAAATTCACTTAAAATTAATAAAATTGTCTCATGTTATTTAAAAAAAATATTTTGAAATTGATTTAGGCATATGATTATTAAAAACTTTAGTACCCTGAGTTTATTTGACATTGTAATGGTAAAGATCGTAATTTATCATAATTTTCGCACCGCCCGGCAACCCTCCATTACAGCGTGTAAAATGACTCGGCAAATGCATTGTTGCTGGTAACACAGCGATTTTGTAGCTTACTTATCATTTTTTTTATATTGTAACACCGTTATTTCGACTTCAGAAAGTTTATGGATCATTAACGAGATAAGGTGTCACATTATACAATAAAATCCCGAATAATGTTATCATTCCTTCGACAAAAAGTCACCTAATATTAAGAGTAGACTATTAAAAAAGTGCTATGCTAAATAGCCATACCCACGCAGTGCGTCAAGTTTTAGAGATATATAATGACAACCTCACATACTGCATCGCATTTATTGACTATAGTAAAGCATTGCCACGTTGTATGGCAATGCTTAACCTCTAGCCAAAGAAAAAGCCAGCCTTTGGGTCATGAGAAGTGTCAACTAGCCGTTTGGTGATGTCATTAAACAAAACATGAGCACTCGGACCCCACGGCCTGAAGGTTTCAACCCCAAACGGCTCGAAAATATAATTGCCGATAAGGTTATTATACTTTAGTCGCTTGAGGTTTGCAGCAGCAGCACCAACACAGCACGCTGTGCTAGGAAGATGGGATGGCGCAAGAGTATCGACACAAGTTGCATCCCTCACTAAAGGCCTACCCAACTTCCATGGAAATAAAGACAAGCCATCCGGTCTCCTGCCATCGTCACATGCCAAGCCATTGGGTTATAAAACAGCTGGAACGCCGACGGTGACAAGAGCTCGTCGGATGATGTCATTAATGTTTGCGTGACGGGCTAAGCGGCACGCACTACGCCTGCAAGATAGGCAGTGGATCATAGGCCGTTGACAACTTCGCCACAGTGACAGCGATGGGGAGAACAACATGGAGCTCCTAGACGCAGGGAAGCAGCGAGGCGGAAAGTATTGTCGTCGAACAAAGTACCTAAGTTCGACGACGGTAGTACATGAAGCCAAAGACCCGGCTCCCACTTGCCCACAGCCAGCAGGCGCGCACGCTCTGCAGTAGTAGCAGACGTGACAAGTAAATTATTCTGTACTACTCTGCAAAGCGGCTCATCCCACCGTCTCTGGGAAGATGGATTTACGGGTGACTCTGAATTCGGGCAAGCGACTCTTCAGGCATCCATAGCCTCGATGAAGCACGGCACATCAAAATTAATCAGTGTGGGGGCTAGGATTTTCCTGATAAATTTTCCGGTGCCATGGATCGAGGATAAAAAAGCCGGTAAACTAATACTGGAAATTTTGCGAACGCCGAAGCCCCCGTGTTAATTGGAAGAGTAGCTTGTGCCCATAATCGGTCGTCCATGGTCACATTTAAAATCGACGTGGCGCAGTACAAATTCCTCATTGGGAACTACTTAATTAACGTTGTCCGGTAGTATCTACATTTAAATATATGAGCCATTGTTAAATAAATGTTCATAAAAGCCCTTTTCTCAGAGTCCGCATTATTGAGATGGGCTACGGAACCCTACACTGCCCGTGGCCCGACACGCACTTGGCCGGTTTTTCATTGGTTGAACCTGATTTTTCGCAAGTTTACGATTTGTCACGTATACGTTTAGTGTGACGTACAAACTCCTGCATATCAATCTAGCCGAAACTGTCAAATTTATGTTCAACCATATACCTTGGACATAAAGTTCAAAGTCTATTGAGGAAATTTGACAGTTTCAGATAGATTGATATGCTGGTGTGTGTATGCGTATGGGTGCCTTTGAATCGCCTTAAACATATGGCCCTAATTGATTTGGCCAAAACTCAATAGCCTTAACTTCTTACGCTCAATTTTTGTTTCGCCTAACCGATGTATTCGCACAATATAAACTTTAGCCTAATAAAGCATTAGCATTAAAACCCTTACTCTTTCAGGGTCAGTGGTTAGCAAACTAACCACATATTTCATTTGGTTTTCAATCTTCCCTCACTGGCAGAGTTCAAAAAGTTAATATTAACGGTACCGATTCTTCTGGCGCTCCGTTATTTATGGGGGTGCCCCAGGGTTCAATATTAGGACCTCTTTTATTTCCCATTTATATAAATAATCTACCTTACTACACCGAAGATCTTTGTGAGATAGTATTATTTGCTGATGACACCTCATTGATTTTTTAAATTGATAGACATAGAGCAATATTTGACGACGTAAGTAATACTCTCTCTTAAATATTACATTGGTTTACCACTAATAACCTGCTGCTTAATGCAAAAAAAAACTAAATGTGTGAAATTCACGATGCCTAATGTGAAGCAGGTTAATACCAGCATCACTATGAACGATGAAATAGTTAACTCGACAGTTTTCCTGGGTATTACCTTGGATCACAAATTACAATGGGGTCCTCATATTGCTGCCTTGGCAGGAAGACTTAGCTCAGCTGCCTATGCGGTTAGAAAAATAAGGTCACTTACTGATGTAGAAACGGCAAGATTAGTTTACTTTAGTTACTTTCACAGCGTCATGTCATATGGTATTTTATTGTGGGGCTCAGCGGTTGACATTGAAACCATTTTTGTGTTACAGAAAAGATCCATTCGAGCTATTTATATATAGCCTTAGACCCCGTGATACGCTGAGAGAGTTATTTAAGCAGATTAATATTTTAACTGTAGTTTTACAGTATATTTATGGAAATATCGTTTATGTTTATAAAAACTTAGATAAATTCGAAAAAAAAAGTAACACCCATAATTTTAACACAAGAAATAAAAACCAACTTGCCGTCCCAAAACTAAGACTCAATAAGGTCGATAATTCATTTGTTGGGAAATGTAAAAAAATATACAATAAAGTGCCTGTCACTATAACGGAACTGCCGCTACACAAGTTTAAGACAGAAATAAAACAAGGTCTAATGAAAAAAGGTTACTATAAAATTAATGATTATTTTAATGATAAGAATGTGTGGTCATTTTAGTCTGCTCGCCTGCACATGTTATTTCACAATAATAAAATAAATTTATATAATTTTTATACTGATATGATAGCCTTTATAAGCAGTGTCCTACAGATAACAAACAGCCTTGAGTTAAATATATTATTAAGTTTTTATTTAGAGTATCTTGAGTGTGTCATGCTCTCTTTATTGTCTCTGCGGTGGTGGCGTGTGCGTCGGGTCGTTACGTTCCCTAAAATATGGTTGAGCGAAGCGATGGCTGATTCATATGTCATACTCGTGAACGGGTGCCGTCTGTGGAGGCTGGTCTGCTCTTGCATACTTATCTTATTGTTAGTATTATTCAGTATAGTTTGACTTTGTTTTTCTGAAACAATTTTTGACTTTTACTAGAGTACTGTAGTGGTACTGTATGACATTGTGAAAATTGAAACTTTTACCTGATGTAAATTTGTTAACCTAGATTTTTTATTTTTTGTTTTTTTTATACATGTTGCGGTTGTCTTCTATAAGTATGTTCTGTGTTTATTTGTAATGGAAAGTGTTCTGCTATGATCGGGCATTTTCCAATAATTTTGACGCTGTAAGGGAGAAAAGAGCTGGACACTTGCTGAGTTTCTTGACGGTTCTTCTCAGTACAAGATCTCCCGCCCAGAGTAGACTTACGAACCGATGGCATAGTGATATTCACAAGAGCTATTGTAGCCTAAACTGAATAAAATGATTTTGAATTTGTCTCAATTACATAAAGTTCAAAATGTGGTGGGAATATACATCCCTCTGACCCTGAAAGAGTTAAAAATCTCTAATAAAGTCAAGTAAGTAAATAGCTTAGTAACTATCCCACTGCTGGGAAAAGGCCTGCATCATTGAAATCAAGTCATCGCTATAATTAATGGGTATTGGCTTCATAACCACGCTTGCCAAATGCCGGGCTATACCTACATCTAAAAAATCCGAAAAGCTTTTGCCTGACCTGGGAATTGACGGGTTCAATTATCGGATTTCGAGTATCGGGTCAAACGCTTTGACACTCGGCCACCGAGGCGTTAAATCTACTAAAATCCTTTAGCATAGGGTTTTTTTGGATACAACGATGAATATGCCAAAGTATTTTAAACCCTATTAACATTTTAAATTGTGGAAATTCCCTTATATGTATATTTGTGTGTTCGTTCAAGGTTCCACCAATACGTGTCCACCAATACGTGTGAGAGTCTATTACGTTTGCACTAAACTTATAAATCGCCTAAGGCACCTGAGTGTATTTACGTTTTCATAATGTATTTTATAAATGAGTAAAAGCTTTTACTTATACAAAAGTAATTACTTATGTAACAACTTTTATCCTTTATTCAAGAAAACCGATGACGTTAGAAACATCAAAGTTACAATTCTTAGCCAAGCAATAGTCACCAATATTTTAACTCGAGCAATCAAGATATCTCTATGAATTCATAATGAAGAGCTTGACAGAGTATTGAGTAATGTACGTTACTTTTGACACTTTAACAGCCGACCACGTACTGGGTACGGGTGGCAGGACGCTTATCACGTCCTCTGTACGGCATTGATTTTCTTAGCGCTTGTTTTAAAATGACGTCTGCGGTACGTGATTTGCGTGTAACCCCAATGTAATGAATAAAAATATATATATACTTAGATGTATTACAAATAGTTTTTATTTTATAAATATTACAATATCTGCAAAAATTGTCGGCGTGTACCAGGAAAGGCGCACTTTAAAATAGTCGGCTGTTAAAGAGTTAAAGAATGAAATTTTCTTAGTTTTGTTAACAATTAATGACTTAACAAGGTAACTGCTAAGTAAAGGCACGCATACATATACACACGCCTTCACACCACACAAACTGTCAAATTTGCTTTATAGACTTTATGTCAAAGGCTTATTTATCAATACGGGTGTGAGTAAGAGCGACCATAAAAAGATATTAGTGTTTGTGCAAACACTAATCTCGAGGCATGTTTGCGTCGCTCAAACAATAATATCAATCTAATCACCATTAGAGGAATATTATAGGAATACCTATCCCAAAGCTTACTTTTACGCATTATACTATAGTTATATATGTTATATAAGTTAATTCTAGTATAGTTATGCCTTCCAACGGCTATAAAACAAATCTTTGTGTGAAGCCGAATGTGAAGAATTTGACATAAATCACGGTTAACATATAACAAAATAATATGCTTAGAAGGGTTAAGTTTAAGATGGTGACCATATAATAAATGATTCATGTTTATGTAAATAGTCAGATATTGAAGCTTAATAATTGAGGTTTCAAATATTCGCTCGCTCCAACCATCGCTTTTCATTAAGGGCGATGACCCTGATAAAGCTTACTTGAACTTGGATATATTTATTTCGGTAATTTCTTTTTATACATACTCTGGTTGTCTTTTATATTTTGTGTTTTTTTTTGTAATGGAAACCTGCTATTATAGGGCATTTTCCAATATTATGTCGCTGTAAGGGAGAAAAGAAATTCTGTTTCTTGCCGGTTATTCTCAAACTTACGACCCGTACGAGCTAATTTGTTGCCTAAACTAAGTAAATGAACTCATTTTTAATTACCGCCTTCCCGTCCTTTAATTAAAAATATTTACAAAACTCACCCCTTTCCTTTTGCACAGCTTCCAACAATAACACAAACGATGAGCTTTTACGACGACTAATTGCATTACAAAATTAAAACATAAATATTCTGTCATTGTGTACTTTTTTAACTTGATAATTTTATGCGCTTTCTTAAGGCGCTGACAACGATACAACAGCGCTTTTTGTCGATTTGCATACAAGCAAAATAATTGCAAATAGTGCCTGATCCACGGGATTCAATTTATTAAAAAACTATATAAATATGTTTAATTTCGTCGACGTACTTTATTAATTGAAAAAGATAATCATGTAAATATACAATATGTTGATTTGCACCTGCGCCATATTCATAGCAGCGGCCATATTGCTTATACTTATTACAAATAAATTATTGAAAAAAAATGAAAAAAAAACATATTTAAAAAATTTGTAAATGGGCAACGGGGATAGGTGCGTATGCGTAAGCGTAAGCTCTAATCTACCTACTATGGTCCGGACCGCTAATAATTTATTTCAAATCAATCAGTATATTGTATACTGTTTAGAGGTGACATTGGGTTTTCTTTACTCGATATTAAAATTCGTAATTCCATAATTTTGCATTTTGGAAACAATAACATTGTTGCCCACTGCTGGGCATAGGCCTCCTCCATGTTTATATTCAATATAGTTTATTATAATTATATTTTTTCTTCTAATGCTGTCTCTTTTCTATTCATAAAAGCAGTATATGAATAATAAGACAATATTTCTAGAGGTCATCCAGTTTATTGTTTATTTTTTCTTGATTTTTTATGTTGTTTTTTTTATAGAAAATGCATAAAGAAGCGCATTTCAAAGTGTTCAGCGCCTTAACTACGCTTTAACTAGCAAAGCAACTAAGCAAAGGCGTTTCGTTATTCCCTTACTTTTTAAGCGTCGCTTTAATGCAAAAAGCTTATAAACCTATATTGATACGTCACTAGTAATTGGTACATAACAAAGGTAGTTGAGGGTTCCGGGTGAAGTGCGCTTCCAGCTCCGGCCTTATCAGCCTTAACAGCAGGTGAGATGAAGACGAAGGGTTTTACCGTAAGTAATAAAAAAAAAATTCATAGCGAGAATTCCAGCACTAGTTTAGTAGGTACACAAACATTTGTTGCGATTGCTCTGCCTCAAAAATAAAAGTCGTCTATCGTGTGCTTTCGGGATCATTGTATTTGAAGGGGGTGAACTGTACCTAGCTGCTGGCTTTCTCTGCCTTTTGAACTAGGTAGTTGGCACAGAGGTCAAATAATAACTTCGGCTAGTTTCCGTTTTGACATGAATGTTGAAGTATGATTGCAACATTGCACAAACGAGATATTCACATTAACGCGCATTAACATAAAATTGGAACACACACGTAGCATTCTCAGCAATTAAGAATAAGGTTGCTGACTAAGTTGATTGTATCTTTTATATTACTTAATATATTTTTCTCAATAAACATCTTGACACCGAACATGTCGCATCTCTTTTCCATCTATGCCCCGTAAAGAGTCATAGTACTTCAATGTTGATGGAACAAACAAACTCACTTTTATTATTATTCAGTTGGTATGTAAAGTCTGTCAACTTATACTTCATAGCAACTATTGGCAACTACAGAGCGAAAACGATTTATACTGTTATGATATTATTTGACTTAACTGAACTAGAAAGAAAGCTTTATAGCATGAAACTTGAAATTTGGCTGAATTCTTAAACGGTGTAGACGTCTCGTAAGAAAGGATTTATATTTTTACTTTAATCTCAATTGATGGCTTCGCGTTTAGCATTTAGCCAATTTCAAGTGTTTTTTATTGAAAAAAAAAAATGAAAAAAATGTTTATTATTAACTGCAAATTAACAGAATTACTTAAAACTAGATTTAAAACTATGGAATAACATCTTTGCATATAACGCTTATTAATAATAGTCCATATTCTAGCGGTTCCTCACTGGGCAAGCCTGCATCGAGGTAACCTAAGCACAAAGTTACATAAACCTTTGTTAAACCTCAATTTAAACAACCATCTTATCAGGTAGGTACATATTCGATAGGTAGTATGTAATATTAATAATTTATACAAGTATATTTATATTGAGACAGTTACATAAAAACTAATATAATATCTTAAAAATATAAACACATCATTATATCAACTTAATTTAGCATAGTATTCCTAATATATCCTCCGTTCTGTCATAAGTTAATGTTTTTAGCCATTCAGTAATAATATTTCGAGCTTCATAAATACTCTTGTTTTTAATATCACAAAATTTTACAACTCTGTTATACACATGTATTTTTATAAAATCACCAAAGCGTTTCGAAAACACAGTCTTAACCAATGGGATATTCAATCTATAAACTCTGCGATTGGTTATTGGTTTATAATAATCAGGCGAGGAAATGACGGCTCCGTGCATAATTAGCGAAGTTTTTAGTACAAACAGCTGACGCACACTGAGTACACCAGCCTCTTCATAAACAAGTGTAGTTGGATATCTGTAGGGCCTACCAAGCATAACTTTTAACACTGCCCGTTGTGCTCTCTCAGCCTGAACAATAAATGTTTTTGCAGCACTCCCCCAGCAAGTAATGCAGTACACTATGAGAGACTGGCATAGTGCGTAGTAAACTGTCTTAAGAGTATCGATGCTTGCAACATTACGTAGGCTACGCATTATATGTATGACCTTTCTTATACGAGCTGAGAGACCACAGATGTGAGTTTTGAAAGATAGATTCTCATCAATTAGCACTCCAAGATATTTTAAAACTTTAGTGCGCTTTAATAATTCACATGAACATTTGTTTTGATCATTACAATCTTGGGTATGAATTTTAATTTTTATGTCGGGTTGAGGAGCTGAAGCAGTCGTTTTGTAGAAAGAAATATACATGGTCTTCGTTGTATTTAGTGTAAGGAGGTTCTGCTGCAGCCAATGAGAAATTAGCGACATTCCTCTCTCGGCAAAGGAACAAACCGTAGGCCATGTAGGACCATGAAAAATTAATGCAGTGTCGTCAGCATAGCACAAAATATCAGCTTTATCAATTGAAAGGTAGTGAAGGTCATCAATGTATAATAAAAACAGTGTAGGGCCAAGAATACTTCCCTGCGGGACTCCAAAACTAATATATTGCAAGCTATTAGTTGTATGGCCCACTTTTACGCACTGTCTCCGCTCCGTCAAATAGCTTTTAAACCAATCAAGAGCACTTCCTCGTATGCCCATGCCCTCAAGTTTGTTCAAAAGTATAGGCACGGAGACAGTGTCAAAGGCCTTGGCCAGATCCAAGAAAATACCAACGCAACACTGCTTATTATCGAGATGAGTCGACACTAAGTTTGTGAGCATATTAACTGCGTCTTCCGTACATTTCCCCCGACGAAAACCAAACTGTTTTGGAGAAATCAAATTACGTGATTCTAAATAATTAACAAGACGGTTATTTACAAGCTTTTCAAGCAATTTAGAAAAGGTAACTAAAAGAGAGATAGGTCTATAATTATCTAATGAGTTTTTTAACCCGCTCTTGTGTATCGGGCAAACGGATGCAGTTTTCCACTCATGTGGGAAGATTCCAGTTAAAAGGCTTAAATTCATTATGTGCATGAGCGGAGTGATAATTTCATTTTTAATGTGTTTAATAAGAGAGTTTTTTAAGCCATCGATTTCAGGAGCTTTATCATTCTGCAAACTCATTATTAATCTTTCCAATTCTTCAGTGTTTGTTGGGTACAAAAAAAACGAATCTACTGGTGGAGTTCTAACTTGAACTGGTTTTGCGAGATCTGACTCTGTTTTATTTAATTTAGTAAGAATTCGATTTGCCAGTGTTTTACCAATTGTAGAAAAATGTTTATTAACTAGATCAACTGATTGCTGCGCGCCTTGACATCCCTCTAGCCCTAGCAAATCTGTAGATTCCTTGCTACCATGTCTTATACTACAAATATTTTTAATAGAACGCCAGAGTTTTCTTGGATTATTTTTATTTTCATTTATTTGCTTATTTTCGTATTCTTGTTTTAACTTTCTGAGTAGGCCTGTGAAGAAGTTTTAATAGCGGGAGTAAGTAATTTGAAGTGCATTGCTTCCTGGATTACTTCTAGCACCTTGATGTAGACGATCACGATGTCGCATACACCGCATAAGCCCTGGGGTAATCCACGGCTTCAGATTATACTTGGATCTACATATTTTAACCTGTTTTGTATGTTTGGTTACTACATCAACTAGTAAATTAGTAAAAACATTAACCGCCTTATTAACTTCAGTTATAGAATCAATAATCGACCAGTCAATATCTGCTAAATCTTGTTTAATTGCAGCATAGTCTTGTTTTGTAGTATAACGATGTGGCTTTATGGGCTTTGGTTTATTGAGACATATACCAAGCATTACTGGATAGTGGTCCGTGATATCCAATTCACATACAATTCCAAGAAGGTTTTGGCTGTGCCCTACATTTTTGACATAAATATGGTCAAGACAAGCAGATTCTCTTGTAGGCAGTGTTATAGCAGGAAAAAGTCCATGCTCTGCCATAAAACATTCATATTCTAATGTCTTTCAATTTAATTAGAATATTTTGGAGGCATTTAGCCTTAGTTATGGTAGTACACATGTATATAATGCTTTTAGTTACATGTTGTTGACTCGGAAAAAAAGGGCAGACATTGAATACCTTAATTAATATACAATAAGATACTGATATATACCAAAAAATCAATACTATGCCAATGGATTCATGCAAGCGTACAAAAAAGTTAAATATTATGTTGCACACAATGTTATTTGGTAACAAGAGCGACACTATCATCAAGCAAATATTATAGCAGTCTAATACAGTTTTAGAAAACAAAGACAACCGCTGACTTATTTTGTAGTTGAACTTACTAAACATGTCACTCATATCCCAATAAAAACAAAACAAAAAACACATCAAAAAACCATTAAAAACTAAAAAGCTATGTGTTAGTGATAGTGGTGGAAGGGGTAGTGAGAAGGCGATCCAAATCCATGTGGGACTGTATCCGCTGTGCCGACTTTCCTTCGTCTCGTCTGACGTATATAGCACCTTGACTGCACCAGCAAAAGGCGTAACCATTCTGCTTGGCTCTGATTCTGGAGTCGCGAAATAACACTCGATTTTCTTTTGTTAGTCTTTCGTTAAAAAAGACTTTACGTGGAGTTCCTGCAACCTGCAGGTCAGTGCTGGTCATATGTTATTATAAGTGGTAAGGGTAAAATAAATTGTACGGTAGATAGAAATTAAAATGGAGTCTCACGACACGTTTTATTACGGGACTGACCTCGACCTCGGGTGAAACCCTATTTCTACTCTCCTCGATAACACGCAATTCGCATTTCAGATA
Source organism: Eudonia mercurella (assembly GCA_963082485.1). Taxonomy (NCBI): domain Eukaryota; kingdom Metazoa; phylum Arthropoda; class Insecta; order Lepidoptera; family Crambidae; genus Eudonia; species Eudonia mercurella. Next base: position 20,934,263 of record OY720026.1, on the reverse strand, counting down.
GATAAAATTGCAATACAATATCATATAATATGAACTTTTATTTCAATTTGGAAGTAAAGTTAAGTTAATTGTATTTTAATAAATATTTAAGTAGATTTACGAGGGTAAAGCTCTGCTTCAGTTTATTCTATTATAAGGATAATATATCAAGTATAAATAAATCCTGATTTGTATCAATCATCTCACATACTATCCTCATTTACTATATTGACTGACTTTGACATTTAACTGGTCGATAGAAAAAATCAGAATCAGGAAAGTGGTTGTTTAAAAATAGCTAAGTAGCTATATATTTTTTTGTGTATAAAATCAGGCGACCGACGTTTTGTTTTTCCAATGCTTGACAAAGGCCTCCCCAAGGATCTCCATAACGACAGCTTTTGTGCTGCTCGCGTCCAGCTGCTACCAGCGACCTTTACCAGATCATATTTTTTAAATGTTATTTTTCACTTGACTGACTGCTTAGTGAGTGCTTTCTGATTTGTGAATCTGTGTTGCTCATGTCTGTATAGGCATAAACAACACAGTAATACAAAAGTAAAGAAATTAACGAAAAACAAGTTAAACTTAAAACCCAAGTTTGCGAGCGAATTTGAATTTCAAAGTTAGAGACACACATTGTACCATTGTTTTGATAATTATTTACACCCACACTACACGCCACCCAGCTTTTGAAATTTGTTCGCGCAGTCTACAGTTGCTCAAAATATTAAGGTACTCATGTTGAAAATGATTGTCTATATCTATATTGACAAGTTTCACTAATGAGTTGTTAGTAGTGTTGTAAAAAACTCGAGCACGAGATGACTCATAAAGACAGAGACTCCACTACTCGATACATTATGAGCACATCGAGTTTCCCCATAGGCTCTAGTTCGGCTTGTGTGCTCTCTATTTAATGACAGGTAGTATGGTGTTAAAGTCTTACGATTGGGATCACACGCGGACGAGGCCGCTGCCGCTAGAATAGTAAACAATAGAAATTAAATGTTATACTTAATTATTAAGTACGTAAAAAATTTACGCTACTTGTCGCACTTAACACTGTGTTAATTAAGTAGAAGTTGCTTGAGTTATGTTCAGAAGCCAAATTAGGCTTTCGACTCGAGTTTGGGATCTGGATGCCTAGTGTGAGTTTTCTTTACTATCCGCATTCATTCAATTACGTTTACGAAAACGCAAATTAGTATGGCATTGAAGCAGCGCCTCCTGGCGACATATGAGAAGAATTAAAATGTTGCCATACCAATTCTCGTTTTCGTTAACGTTAACGATTGGCGAATGAAACTCGCACTTGGCGAGTTTTTAACCACTCTAGTTGGTAGCGGGTACTCATGTCAGTACTCACTCACTCATACTCATGACAAAATCATAAATTGTATAGTAAGTGTTGTAAGTTTGTTGTGTTGTAAGTAGTAAGATATACAATTTAGCACAATAACAACTTTATATTCAAATAAGCACAAAGATTTCGGTATAGAAGACTGGGTATTAAGATACAAAAGAAAAACATAGATTGTATATTTAGAGACAAATATACATCAATATTCACCTTCAAAAAAAATCAATTATGTTGTTATCATTATGTTTCTTTATTTCGGGGTTATTACTATGTGAATAAATTAATGCTACAACTTATTGGAGGGCATCCAGTCTGATTCCAACTCTTGGTTTACAAATAATAAATACAATTTATTATATAGGTATATTTATAATTTTTATTATTACAATTTTTTTTAAATTTATTGTATAAAAAGCATCGCCTCCATGGTTCACACAGCGCTCTGTGCAATATCCGGTTCTGGTACTGGGTTTAATTCCCAAGTCTAATAAAGTTGGTACTTTACTTACATTTAGTACCTACTTTGCATTTTATAATATTTTATTAGATCTTTCATCTTATTGATATTTTATAAACTAAGGAAACATTTATTTATAAACGCATCCTATCCCTATGGGCGTGGAAGGCCACGTTTCCCCTTGGAATGCTAGATAGTCTGAAGAAGATAGGCTTTACGTCCTTCCGAAGCAAGAAAGAGCTCGAGATGATACATTTTTGGTCACCCATCCGATGACCGGCCTTTGCGAAAGTTGCTTAACCTCAGCACTCGCAGACCGGGCGCGTTAACCACTGCGCCATCGAGCTCCTTATTGGATGAATAAATAAAACAAATTTGGGTTTGAGACCACTTCAATCTTTTAATTTCTTTCCCAGTATTGATTAAGTAGTAGGTAGCATTCACTGAAGCTTTCACTTAGATATATTTGAAACCGGTGTTTTAACCATTTTGGTAAACACATAGCTTATCGTTTAGCGACAGGAATTTGCAAGAATTCTTTTAATACTATACAAGAAAAGGACTAGTTTAATTGGCACTTGACACAATGGTGTATGTACTTTAGCCATAGAAAATTACAAAACGTAGGTACGTTTTGTAATTTTCTATGCGTAGCAAGGGATTGTGACCACCAAGCCGCAGGGGTGGTGATGACGCCAACATCTATCAATTGTAGCGATGAATTGATGTCAATAATGGCGGTTTTTGCCTTTTTTAGGGTTCCGTAGCCAAATGGCAAAATACGGAACCCTTATGGATTCGTCATGTCTGTCTGTCTGTCTGTCTGTCTGTCCGTCCGTATGTCACAGCCACTTTTTTCCGAAACTATAAGAACTATACTGTTGAAACTTGGTAAGTAGATGTATTCTGTGAACCGCATGAAGATTTTCACACAAAAATAGAAAAAAAACAATAAATTTTGGGGGTTCCCCATACTTAAAACTGAAACTCAAAAAAATTTTTTTCAACAAACTTATACTTATGGATAGGTCTTCAAAAATGATATTGAGGTTTCTAATATCATTTTTTTCTAAACTGAATACTTTACGCGAGACACTTTCAAAGTAGTAAAATGTGTGTCCCCCCCCTGTAACTTCTAAAATAAGAGAATTATAAAACTAAAAAAATATATGATGTACATTACCATGCAAACTTCCACTGAAAATTGCTTTGAACGAGATCTAGTAAGTAGTTTTTTTTAATACGTCATAAAGTACGGAACCCTTTGTGCGCAAGTCCGACTCGCACTTGGCCGGTTTTTAATAATTAAAATATAGATTAACAGCTGATTTAGTCTTTAACAAAGATTATATACTACTATCTGCTTCTTTACTGTCAACTCGCAAAATTTCAATGAAAATTCATGTTTTTTTTTGGCGGGAAAACTGTGTCGAGCACTGGGCTTGAGTGTTGAACACTTCGAAAGAACATTATCTGACTATATCTGTCTAGCTGCGTCAAATTGGAAAGGTATAAAAGCTTGACTTGCTTGCTTGAATGGGTAGCACACCTCTTGCGGTCCGATAGCCTTCGTAGCCCTCCAGGCTGAAGGCAACCCCAGGGGTCGTTTACTGGGTCGGCCTTCCTATAAAAGGTCAGCCTCAGATCACTATTGCTTTTTTAAAAGCAAGTTGAATATGTTTTCAACTTGCTTTTAAAAAATCTCAATTATGACGACCTCCGTGGTTGAGTGGCTGGCGCGCCGGGTCTGGCGTCGCGCGATCTCTGAGGTCCCGAGTTCAATTCCCGGTCGGGTCAATTTAGAGAAAACTTATTTTCTAAATTGATTTCGGGTCTGGGTGTTTTACTATGTTTATGTATATTTATCCGTTACCTAGTTTAACCGTATTAACGAGTATCAATAGAAGCATATCTTGGGCTTGAGCTAGGCTTATTGGTGTGAGGGTAAACTAATATTTTATTTTTATTTTTTTTAATAGCGGACACGCCAGCGCCCCGCACGAAGCCTTGCGTTGTTCAGTAGGTACATAAAGGAAGGGATAACACCGTATTGTAATACGAGATGAAAAATTGGATTGACTGGCTTAGTTTAACAAATAGATTTACTATAACAACTGTACATGTTCATCCTTTTAGATGGACCGGCTTAGCAACAAGACCCTACACCTAGTCATTGTAGCTTTTCTCGCGCCAAAAGATTTCTACTTTTCTCCAGCTGCTGCTTTATTTGGCTGAATAGAAATTCAATTTACGATGTTTTAAGCTAGTATAAAAGACAATATAAAACTCATAAGATTGATGCTTTTCTGAAGGGGTATACAATTTATTTATTTATATATTTATTCTTTATTGCACAATAAAATAAAATAAAATAAAATCAAAAGGCGGATTTAATGTCAAATGGCATTATCTACCAGTCGACCTAGGGGCTAGACAGAAAAATTGGTAAGCGGTGCGACAAAGAACGTAAATGAAACATATACTTACTACATAAATTTATAAGAACTGAAATATAATTATTAAGTTTATTAAATTAAATGATAATAATATAATATACATACTATAAAATAAAAAAAATAAAAAAATTTAAATATAAACAGACTACATAAATATACTATACTCGGCCACTATGCTGGTATAGTTACGTACCTATATGCATTAAAAGTATATAAAGATTCCAATGGGTCAAAGTGCTATTGCGAGAGGAAAATCTCAGCAGGCCCTAATAAGATAAGGATGAATATATTATTATCGAATAGTTAAGATAATTTTTTTTACGATTAGGCAATTTTTGTATTAGATATACTAAGGACAGTCAGCAGATACCGTCAAGAAAACATGTTATAAAAATTATATAAGTATTGAGTAAAAAAACGAAATATTCCGCATCAAAGTCATAAGGTTTTGCTCAATAATTGATTATTTTTTTATTGAATTTAGTTTCATATTCTATTACATTAGAAAAGCATCTAATTGGCCCTAATTAAAATATAGACACTAATTAATTTTTACTTTTGTAAACGCTATTGATTTTTCTTAATAGATTAATGTATAGATATTATGTTAAATACATTTTAACAATGCATTATAAACACTTACTTTTTCGTATAATTGCATTTCACCGCCACCACTATTAGAACAATGTTAGCCACTAGCGATAACAAAATGATCGGCACATACAGGGTGATCAGCACATATTCCGGTTGGAACAATATGTCCAAATCGGTCTCGAACTGGAACGACCTATTCAGTGCCACACTTAAGTTCAAACCCACTATAGGAAGGAAATCATTCACAGTCACATTTGACGTCATTTTTCCAAAGAGTTTCCACTTTTTAAATTAGAACACTCAAACTTTTTGATTTTAAACACTCATTATTAAAAAAACTGTTACCGTAATAAACAAAAAACAATCACGCACTCCAAACTTTCAAAACATTTTCTTCATTAACGAAAAAAGTTCTTTAATAACTTTTGTTTTCCCAAAATATGTCTAAACTTTTTTCACAAATATTTAAAAATGGAATGCAACATCTCTTTAAATAAATTCTAACTCATAGTTAATGTAAACTGGGATCAATGATTTTGATAATAGCACTATTAGATTTGTTACGACGCGAATCTAACGAAGTACACGCGGTACTGTTCCCGAAGCTTTCGCCGACACGTCTGGAACCGCGAAAGCTCTGAAAACAACTGAGCAGTTGCATCTCTACGAGGCGCCAAATAAATCTCATCTGAATGGAAAAGTTTTGATTGTGCCAGAGAGATCACAGCTGTAGAGCAACAATTTATTATTTATCTAGTTATCTTGTATAAAAATCGAACTAACAAAGTTTATTATGAGAACCTTTGATTAATGTTAGTTCGCGCTGTCAAAATCGGAGTTATTACTTATTGGAATAATATATTGAAAAGCTCCATTGAACAATCATTGTTTGTGCGTCAGGGTTGCGATCGTGTAAGTGAAGTATTTTGCGGAATGCCTTGCCATCGGGTTGATGACCAATTGATCATTAATATCATTGAAGAGCGTGTGAGTGCGGTAAGCCGTTGATCTCGTTGGTTGTCGCATCGCGTATGTTAAGCATTTTTCGCATTGAATTGTAATCGGATCGGTGTCCAATTTAAATAATTGTGATTACGGTGGAGCCTTCTTTGGAAGGCACGTTAAGCTGTTGATCCCGGTTGCTATGGCACAATAACAGTCATGAAAACCAACCAACCCTTTTTAGCCCTGTGAGCGTCTGTCGCCGAATAAGTTGGGGTGTAACCTTTTTACGGGCAATACATTTGCAATTTTTAATTGCTTTTCCATCCTATTCCAAGTACATAATGTTCAATATTAGATGGAGACATTGCTGCCATTACCTACGAAAAGCTTAAGGATAGATCTTCCCAATTATGCTATTATTTATGTGGGAACGCCTGAGCCCAGCAGTGGGACGTTTATATAGGCTGTTAATGATGATTTTTTAAAATAACATCTCACCTGATGTTAAGTGATGATAAGACTGTAGGTGGAAGAGCACTTCACCCGGGATCCTCAACTACTGAGGCACTATCTTATCTCTAGCGCCGGGTCACTACAATGCTACTAACAAATACTATAAAATAAAAAACTAATGTCTTGGGACCTAATTGAATAAGATGTGGTAGCTAGCCAGGCGGACAACAGGCCCAACCACCAACCGAACCGTGTTCATAAACATGTAGCCGCTGGGACCAGGCTTCCCCATCTGGGTCTGTAACCGGTGGTCTAAACCACAACAGGCGTAATTAATGTTGAAATTTCGTATATTATTATTATTATTTCGTATGTATTCGTAAAATGAGGAGCTCGATGGCGCAGTGGTTAACGCGCCCAGTCTGCGAGTGCTGAGGTTAAGCAACTTTCGCAAAGGCCGGTCATTGGATGGGTGACCAAAAATGTATCATCTCGAGCTCCTTCGTGCTTCGGAAGGCACGTAAAGCCGTTGGTTCCGGCTGCATTAGCAGTCGTTAACAAACACCAATCCGCACTGGGCCCGCGTGGTGGTTTATGGCCCGTTCTCCCTATCCATCCATAGGGAAGGCTCGTGCCCAGCAGTGGGGACATAAAATGAGCTGATAATGATGATGATGATGATGATTCGTAAAATTTCGAAAAACGTATTAACTGATAGAATGTGTAAAAACGCTAAGTATTAAGAAAAGAGGAAGGATTTTAGGAAGGCTTTGTTAAACAGTAAACAAAAATAGCCTAATCCAAATAAATAATTAAAGGAGGTAAAGTTTGTGACATTTTTGATTGTTTGAGGAGGATAATTTATTTATTGGTTTATTTATTTCATTGTCATATGAGTTTACAGAATTATACCCAAAACACAAGCAAGTCATACGGAAAATTATATCTAATGAGATTACAAATAATAACTAACTACATCAATGCAAAAATGAAACAATTAAAAATAACAGATAAAATTAAAATAAGAAATTTTAATTCATCATTAAATTACAATAAACTTAAACTATCTGATGTTATATTTTAAAATTATTTCAACAAATATCGAGAGCGTAGTGCTAATAGTGTCTAGGGTTGCTAATCAGTATTCTCTGGAACTACTGACCCAAATCCAAAAATGACTTCATTGAGAAAATACTACATTCCTTGCGGGTGGAATAGGCAATAAAACCTGCAAATACTGATTGACCGACTGACCTTTTTCTTTTTTAACGCTATAAAGTACTTACTTATTTATTTACTACATTTAAATATTTTTTTAAAAGTTTCTTTATTAAGGTCTCAAATCAACGCAGGCGAAGAAGCGGGTAAGGCGCTAGTTTATAATAATTATGTGAGAAAGAGGGGACCTTTACTCAACAGTGGGTAGATGAGGGCAGATTAGAAAATAGATCGGGTAAATATAATTAATACGGCTTGTAGTGTTTGTATCTATAATAATCTATGGTAAGATTATGACGTTGTCTCGGGCATACGGGTAGTGGGGAGAGGACATGAGAGCCGCAGGCGAGAACGGACTACTACTTACATGCTGGTGTGATAACGAGTCAATTAACTAAACTCTGTGATACCAGGAGTACTACACGGTTTATTAAATCAATGAAAATCAGCATCAAAGTCAATTAATCAATTTTAAACTTTGCAAATTAAACAATATCTCTTTTGACAATAAACCAACTAACTTTTGTGATTTGTTTTAAAAAAACACTCCGGACTTAACACCTTTATTATTCTATTGTTGAGATTTTATTATCTCAGCAATCATTGCTAGATAGATAGATAATACTTTTATTAGATTTACATTTAACAAAATAATAAAATAAAACTCAGCGGTTTTTGCTTTAGAGCGATCTTTTCCAGATAACCAGTCGGATGGAGAGAGCTCACAAACTGAAAAATCGGAGGTGATGATAGAGGTGCAATAGTACATTATATAATACACTAAACAGTTCTTAAAACATATTTTTTGTCTAGTGGTAAGTCCAGAGATTCTAGGTTAGATTCCCCGCAGCGGGTACATGTTTGGTGGGCGTGGGTACAAGATGGCTGATTCTTATGTCATACTCGTGAACGGGTACCGCCTGTGGAGGCTGGTCTGCTCTTGCATACTTATCTTATTTTTAGTATTATTCACTATAGTTTGACTTTGTTTTTGTTAAACACCTACGACATTGTACCTGTACCTATGACATTGTGGAAATTAAAACTTTTACCTGATGTTTTGTTAACTTATATTTTTTATTTTGTTTTTTTTTACATGTTGTGGTTGTCTTCTATATTTTTGTGATTATTTGTAATGGAAAGTGTCCCTGCTATGATAGAGCATTTTCCAATGTTTTTGACGCTGTAAGGGAGAAAAGAGCTGGACACTTGCTGAGTATCTTGCCGGTTCTTCTCAGTACAAGATTTCCCGCTCAGAGTAGACTTACGAACCGATGGCATAGTGACATTCACAAGAGCTACTTGTAGCCTATACTGAATAAATGATTTTGAATTTTGAATTATTTGTTTTCAGTTTTTTTGTTGGTAGGGCTTGTTTTAAGTCTGCCTAGCTAGCTATCACCACCTTATTGAAATATATCGCCAAAACAACCATGTACCATGTTGTTGAGTCCTCTCAGTTTGAGGTAAGATAGTGAGTGCCTCAGTAGTTGAGCATGAGGGTGTAGTGCGCTTCCAATTTCGGCCTCATCATCACGTAACATTAGGTGGTAAAGGCCAAGTGCTTACCCGTGCAGAAATAAAAAAACTTTCACGTTCATTTGTCATTAGCCCGGAACCCTCGTGGGGCAAGCGTCCGTCCATCAATCTCAATAAACATCTCAGTGCGTCGTAACAACCTCCCAAGTGTCACAGATACGCTATGGGTCAAAGGTATATTGTTGATGATTAAACGAACTTACAACAAGTGAAGTTCTATCTTAATTCTAGGAAGACTCCGTTTGACCTGCAAATGCGTCCAATGGATCAAATGTACATATTTCAATGCGTTTATATATTTTAAGGGTGTTATTGAAACGGTTAGCAAAATATTCGTATTTTTGTTAGCAAATAATGTAATCGGTTAGCTAAAACAGCTAGTTGGGCAGCAACTTATGGTCAGCAAATATTTCTAAATCAGTCTGCAACTTATATCATTCTGAACAGCAGTCTTATGCCGCTCCCCCCTTCCGTGACTGGCCCTCGCTACGCTGCGCTTTGCTCGGGAAAAAAGAATTTAACATAACCTAACCAACAGTAAGGATTTCTTATGCTGACCGATTGTATAATTCTGCTGACCAAATAATAATTTTGCATTACAACTATTTATTTTAAAATACAAATAAATAACCCGTGAGAATACAAGGCTTTTTGTTTGATATTAATGATACAGAAGTTTTTATTTTGTACCAATGATAATTACTGTGACCACGTTTCCTCGATCTTTCAACAAAATCGAATGAATCCAAAATAGCAAACGTTTGTATTGTCGATACATTCACGTTAAATTCATAAAATATTTTTTTCAGAAAATTCGCCTTATAAATTTATTGTGGTTATGATTTAAGCTTTAAAAGAAACCATTCTGCATTAGCTTTCGATACTAAAGAAACTACTTGATAATATTATGTATAGTGTATCCACATATCGCAACGTGATCGTACATTCTGATATTGCAATATTGCAAATTGGCATTCGACTCCCAGCGGGGGTACGTACGAGTATCACTGTGCTCGGTTTGGTTGGCGGTAAGGCTTGTTTGAGGTCCACCTGGGTAGGTACTAAAGTTCTCTAAATATTTGGTCTGTGGTAGATTCACAGTCATTTAGATACACAGCCATCTTGTTTAGTCGGTCGCCTTAACAGCAATATTAATAGCATTTTCGTTTCGAGAATTAGAGATAACAATAAACAGGTAAGTCTATACCTGTATCGGGCTATACTTTTACCTATATTTATCACCTTTCTATCTTTAACCTGAAGAAAACGAGGTTGTCCATTTTTTGAAGTCGGTTAAAAATAGCCGGTTCTGTTAAGCTTGAAAAGGTTTTAGAAGTAAATGCTTAATTTTAGGGTTCCGTACCCAAAGGTTAAAACGGAATCCTATTACTAAGACTCCACCGTCCGTCCGTCTGTCTGTCTGTCTGTTTGTCCGTCTGTCACCATGCTGTATCTCATGAGCCGTGATAGTTAGACAGTTGAAATTTTCACAGATAATGTATTTCTGTTGCCGCTATAACAACAGATACTAAAAAACAGAATAAAATAAATATTTAAGGGGGCCATACAACAAACGTGATTTTTTTTGCTCGTTTTTACTCAATATTGATAACGGCAACAGGTAGATGCTTTAAATATTCACAGAATATTTAGTTATATTATTCACTTTAAAAATAATAAATAAATTTAAAATAAAATTAATATTTAAGGGGGACTCCAATACAACAAACGTGATATTCTTAAACAATATTTTTCTTGGTCTTAATAACGATAACAGTTAGAAACTTGGAATATTTTTATAGATAATGGTACGGAACCCTTCGTGCGCGAGGCCGACTCGCATTTGGCCGGTTTTTACCTTACATTCAGAATTGTACGTTGGAAGTTCAAAAGTCTATGTTTTTATTGGAAGACGGCATAATAACAATAATAATAATAATAATAAAAATGAACACGTAAGCGAATGTCGTATGAAATAATTATTTGTCTGTTTGATTATTACGAAATAATTATTTGTCAATAATTATGAAATAATTATTTGTCGATAATTATGAAACAATTATTTGTCATGAATTCGTGATAACTACGTAATGCAAAAGTCCATTGATAAAAACAAAATATATTGGACAGCGCCACCTAGTGAAATAATTCCAGAGTTATCGTATAAGTTGACCAATCGCCTCTGTGGTCTAGTGGTTAAGACCACCGGTTTAGACCCAGAGGTCCCGGGTTCGATTCCCAGCGGGGGGTACATCTTTGTGTACTCGGTTTGGTTGGTGGTAGGACTTATTTGTCCGCCTGGCTAGCTACCACCATCTTATCTAAATATGTCGCCATAACATCAATGTTTGTAGCATTGTTGTGTTCCGGCAGCCAGAGATAAGAGAGCCAGTACCTCACTAGTTGAGGGTCCCGGGTGAAGTGCACTTAACATCAGGTGTGATCAAGGCACTGTGCTTACCCGTAAATATAAAAAAAAAAAAAAAAAAAAATCATAAGAATTCAATTCAATTCAATTAAATTCAACTCAATTCGTTAGTTTGAGATGGGGCCAATAAGATAGAGGTGGTGAAAAATATAAGGAAAAGCTGGCAAATGGGAAATGTAAATAGGCTGACGCGAGGGCAAAAGGATCTTTGTTGATTTAAGACTTCGGTGCCCGACCTCGGTTTTGTGTAATTCGGTGATTCTTTTCAAAAATTCCTTAATTCATTTTTTTGTTCATCAAAACAATGCAAAAATACTTAATTGTGTTACCATTCAATTACTGCTCTAACAACAGACCGAATGATATTATTTTCTTAGAATGTTTTTTTTTAAATTGTTGGCTTATGCCGTCGCGTCGCTATGAAACCGCATGTTTTATTAATCTACTTGTTAACTAGTCGACTTTATATTTTAACGTCTTATAAAAGGTTCCAAAGGAAAATTGGGTCACAGTGTTATTATTGAAAAACATGAATAATGCTTCTTACACACTGAAAATCACAAAAATCCTACCCCAGCAAATCCCTTTTATCAATTACGTTTTAACAAGTTGTTATAACAAAACACCGTATCTTCAGATAGCTGGTCACAAAGAACACCGAGATTGTTTTATAGTAAGTAGTAGTTGATTCTAAAAGCACTAACGAGTCATGTTGTCTTATTATAAACATTTACGATAATAAAAAAATAATCTATTACCGGTTATGGTACGGTAGATCTATGAGTGAAAACCATCACCCCAAATGGCAAACATAGACCTCTTCAAGTGCATGCCACTAAGCACAATCCTCGGTTACTCTCCTCTGTCTAATAACTATTCGTATGGTACAGTCACGAACACCGATATGTATACACGTTGACTCTTATTCCATTGTATTAACCATATAACTAGACAATAGAAATTCAATTGTTCTATGGCTCCATAAAAAAATATCATTGAAGGCTTAGGTGTAGTGGGAAGCATTTATACCGGAAGGCGAGTCAACGTGACAGAGAAGCACGTCCTACCAAAGGTTTTTTTTCTTTTCCGTTCACGAAAATTAAAGAGTTGCTGCGTATTATTTTGGTCACGTCCTTCGAGGAACCTTAACGTCCAGTTGGTACTACGAGTAGGTACGGTCGATAATAATAGTAAAGAAGAGAAATATCAACCCTCTGATGTCATTGTCGGTCACAAACGAAGCGAAATATACGAGAAATGAAATTAAATGAAATATTTATTTGCTATAGAGAAATGAATGAGATGAATGAGACTTCCAGGCATTGTTTGCTGATGGTTGTGACGTTACACGACATTATAGATACATAATAATAAAATCTCATTGCTTTTTGATGTAAAAAAATGCTCTGTAAAAAGATTTTGTTAATTTGAATTTTCAAAGGTTTTTTTACACCAGGGAGTCGAATCCTAGGACCTCTAGATCTGGAACCGGTGAACAAATCATTAGCCAGGGGTTCGGCAAACGGTGGCTTGCGTGCCGCATGCTGCTCTTTGAAAAGTATTTGCGGCTCTTTCAACTTCGCAAAAAATTTAATTTTCTTTATATGAGTAGGTACTTATTGAAGAGGCAAAAGACCCTTCACGTAGTCTAAAACTGAAAACTAATTTCAAAAATTTCTATTTTTAATATTTAGACGGAATGAAAAGTTGTGAGTCATGAATTCGTGATCGAAGAGTTGTGATCTTCAAAATTATTATTGCCTTTTTGTTGTATTTTCTCTGTGCACTGAAAAGTTTGGCGACCCCTGCACTAGACCATAGAGGTAGTTGAAAAGGAAACACAACACAAAGAAAACCATACTTTTTATTAACTTCCCTAACATACTTTTGGTACACAATAAAATTTACAATGATATACTTACATTATTTAAAAATAATAATTAGAATACCATTCGATGATTCCAAGCACAAACTTTATCTACAATTTACAATGACTTATTTAGGTAGGTACCTATTACCTAATTATCTCTTCGAGAACACACATTTGAAATTAAATTAAAATAAATAAAACTTGGTTTCGTATTAAATTGTTTGGGCACAATCTACAAACTTTAAGTTATGACACAACGCTCAGTTTTGCGGCTCCCGCCGACGACCGACTTTTAGTAGGACCGATAATCGGACCGATTTTTTCGCCAAGGTTTTAGTACCGATTTTGTGAATATAATATATATAGAATTCCATATGTTTCATTAAAGAATCGGTCACCGGATATCGGACGTGGGCAAGGGCACTAATTAGAGTTGGAAATAGAATTTAACTCTTTTTGGGTGATTGAAGAAAAAAAAGTTGTAAGGGCACACACACACAGAGTCGTTTTGACTTCGAGCCGGGTTAATTATAGTAATAATAATAATACGCCTTAATCGCCGGTAGCTTGAGTCCTGCTCCGCTGCTGGCGGCGTTCTAGGTTTAGGTTTTTATAAAAGTTGTATATTTGTATGATATTTAGTTATATTTTACTTTTTGTATAATTTTTACAAAAAACCTAAATCTAAGATTTAAAATAAATAAAGAGTGTAATAATAAAATCTGCAATCAGTAATTTTTTTAAATACATTCATAGGTATTTATCTACTATATATATATATATATATATACGCGAAGTTTCGGAAAACTTTGTTGCGACCTATGCTGTTGCAAAATGCCTCTACACACTCATTAATTAGGCACATCAATTGCTCGAAACTCAATGCATCCAAACCAACGGATCGAATAACGCTACTTTGAAAAGCGTGGTTGGAAATTAGTAGGTAGCATTAATTAATTCCGTTGCCGGTGGTGGTAGTGTTCTGTAATTTTTGGCGCTCGGCTCGATGTCCAGAGTACGAGCCCAAGTACAACTCCCAGGTCGGGCAAAGTATTTTTTTTAAATTATTTAATGCTCGGGTTTGTTAGCAAGTATGGTGATTAAGTCAAAACCCATCAATTGTAGGTTTTAATGATGAAGGCATCTACCCAGTATTAGGGCAGAATATAGGCAAATTCATTTAATTATTAAATACTACTACTAAATTGGAAATATTATTGACAAAACTTAAAGTTTGTACAGTACGTAACCAAACAAAATATTGTCATCATCATCATCTCAGCCAAAAGACGTCCACTGCTGGACAAAGGCCTCCCCCAAGGATCTCCACAACGACCGGTTTTGTGCTGCTCGCATCCAGCGGCTTCCCGCGACCTTCACCAGATCGTCGGTCCACCTTGTTGGAGGCCTGCCCACATTGCGCTTACCGGTACGCGGTCGCCACTCGAGGACTGTTCCGCCCCAGAGGCCATCAGTCCTGCGAGCAATGTGCCCTGCCCACTGCCACTTGTATACAAAATATTGTATATTATATTAATGTACATTGTTGTTAAGTTATCTATCACACTGTTGATTTTGTTCTGTACCTATAAAGATATTATGATTTTTACAATTTACATTTGCGATTCTTATCTTTCACAACTTAGACATTTTTATATTTTTACAGATATTAATAAATTTGTTCGCCTTTATGAATTTCAGAATGAATGTCTTTATGAATTTTTTTGTTAACAACCACCGCACTGCAATGGACCCGCGTGGTGGTTTATGGCCAGTTCTCCCTTTCCATCCATAGGGAAGGCTCGTGCCCCAGCAGTTGGGACATAAAAAATGAGCTGATGATGATGATGATGAATGTCAGTGAAACCTAATACTAAAACTATAGGAATATGAAATCAAAGACTGGTGATAGGATTTTGTCCAGAATACGATTAAATAGCGTCCTATCCTTTCTATTCAGCGGCCATAATATTATGCTTAATGAAATATCACCGAAGTGGTTTATCTAGATACATATAACATTAACGTCTAAATTGTATTAGTTTATCCTTGATTACGCTACATCTATATATAACATACATATAAATTACTAAAATATAATGATTTATGACTAGTTTTCTCTTATGTCGTAAATGAGGTTTTGACATTTTAATTGTCGTGTGTTTAATACTAAAGCTCACTCTTGTCTTAATTACTAAAAATAGAATTTAAAAACCATTGCATGTATTGATGTAAATCATTTTATAAATACAAATTGCTAAACTTATTATGCAAATGCTTAATTAATCTTGTTTTGTACGATTCATCCATAATCTATAAATACTGTATTCTTCTAAACAGTTATTTGATACATTAAGTAGTTTCCGTGTAGCTTATAGTTATAATATTTTGTTATTTAGTTAAATATTGAGTATCAAAATACTCAAAGAAAATTATTGTACATGCAAAAAAACAATTTTTAACGGCTATATTTATAATTCAATCGGTCTCCTCGTGAAAAGTTCATCCGTTTTTACTAGCAGTAAGACAAACAGATACTATTTTAGGTATAGTTTCACAATTCTCATAAAATCAATTTATTGAAACACTATTACATTGACTGAATAAAATTTTTTCCGAAATTTTTTCGATTGTATGCTGGTTCGTCCCATTGGTCGTCGACCAATCTTCTTCTATTTATCTGTACTAATATTATAAAGAGGAAACCTTGGTATTTTTTTGTATGTATGTATTTATGTTTGCAACGAATAAACTCAATATTTGTTGGATGTACCAATAAATCATTCGTCTACAGTATTATGTCTAACAAAGTCCAAAGCCAATAAACATTTCTTTGATATTACACCAATACATTTAAAATTAAGCACTTTATACAGATCTTCTCACGTTAACTTTATTGAGGTCTGGTGACCATGGACCCTGCAAAGGGTTGGGACATCAGGCTTAAATTGAGTAGACCTGATAAATATTTAATTATTACATTGCATGTATATAAGTGAATAATTTTAAAACTAATTGTGCTAAAACATTTGTACTGCACATGGGAACTAGTAAATGCTGCGTAATGTTTCTTCACAATACTAACTAGGATCTAATCTTAATTCACTTGAGGTCTTTATCGCACTAGAGAAAATTATCTTAATAGCAATATCGTGTAAAGCCGTTCTTTCTCTCTCCATTTAGGTAACTGTTATGTAATTTCGGGTGAAGTTACATTTCACTATAACGTTACAACTTTTGCCACTAACAATGTCCTCACGTATTCCCTCCTTCCTACAACACGATGTCCGTTAAACGAGGTGTGAAGAAGTAACTTGCGGGTCGTCAAAGTGAGGACGGTTAATGTGGACAATTCTACTACACCAGCTGTCCTCGCATCTGGACTTCACTACTTTTTTTGAGACACTTCACATTTCTATACATATAAACTTCAAAGCTCCCAATTCCTTTAAACAAATCATACATGTTAAATGAATACTGAATCTGAAAATGAGTTGGATGATGATGATGATGATGATGATGATGATGATGATGATGAAATGAAGCTTGTTATGCTTAAGAAAAATATATATTTGTTGACAGTTAAAAGTAGACATTAAAAAATGTTTGTTCAACTGATTTTATGCGTCTAAAATAAATACCAGCCTTATAAATTTCTACGGGTTGGACAGAGCCACGATAGCATAGTAGTCAGTACACCTGACCCGGTAAATCAGAGGGTGCGAGTTCAATTCCGGCTCGTGGATTTTTTTTCAACACTTTGCCAAATTGATATGCGATTTGAAATTTTCTTCTTAAAACTTTCTGTACTTTCCTGAAGCATAAAAAGTTAAATGAAAATGGGCTTATTGGTTTAAAAGAATTAGATAGAGCTTTGAAATTAGTACGGTTAACCGAAATTAGATATGGCACTTAACATAAGCTGGTACAAAACCATTTGCCCTCTCAAAGATATCGCACTGTCTTTACAAGTATTGTGGCTTGGAGTATCGGTGCCAGCCGTTCTCCCTGGTGGAAGGTCTGGCGACCCTCCCATACTGCAGGGTACCGGCCCTGGCTAGCTGGTTGTTGCTGCCTCTGAAGGTGCCCGTGGTGCAGGTCCTCATACTGGAAGTGTTAGACTTTTGACGCAACTCTTGCATCTGGGAACAAGCGTGCTGCAAGTAGAATAAAAAGTTACCTATGTAGGAAATTATGGTGACTGTTATTTAGGTGTAAAAGATTAATTCAGAATGTTAGCAAATTATTATATTAGTTTTATTTCACGACGAGTAAACCTTCATCTCACCTAAAGGTAAGTGATGAAAAAGCGTCTAAGCTGTGTAGCTTAGACGCTTTTTCGTCACTGGGTGTCCAGAATCCACAATTACAGAGTAACTTGCTGTCTGATCTCTAAATGTTGGAACACAACAATGCTGACCTAAAATGGCGGCGCCAGGTGGACTTAAATTAAGCGCTACTACTAAACGCTACCCCTCTTGGAATGGAACCCAGAATCTCTTGGACAGAGACCTGTGGTCCACCCGACCACTAGTGGGAATAGTGCAAAGATGTCTATGAACTATTTCGATGAAAAATAAATGATATCTCTCTCACTAGACAGGCACAGGGTACAGCTCAGGCTACAGGTTTTTGCGTTAGTCAACAGTAGGTTAGATAAGGATAACTAGAAGATTCACATACAATCGTCTTCTAATAAAAGAAAAAAGAGTATTGTTTAATAAAAAAATACTTGCATGTAATATTTTTACAATTTCAAAGTTTATTAAATACATCTATATATATTAATTTAGCTTTAAATGTAGATTAAATAGGTTCAGACCAATCAGTTTTTAATCTTGTGATATACATACACATACATACGAATATTTTTATATAGGTAAAAAATAGGAACATGCTTTAAATGAAAGTAATATAATAACATACGTACATAATATGAAAGTTATCTTATCAAAATAGAATTAAATATAATAGGATAAGTGACGCTGATTGGCCAAATCTCAACATATGTAATATAGCAACAGCAATCTAAATATTTTGATTAGTGTTTCCTTGGTCGCGTTAAAAAAAAAAATTAAAATAATATCCATATCAAAATAATTTTCTGAAACCAATAACATTAGGCGGACTTTATGTATAAAGTTTTGTATAGCTCTATTGCTCGCACCGAAAATATTTGATTCAGACTGAAATCCAATTTCTCAATCTCTAATATAGTTTCGGACTTTCCCATATTCGCCGATTTCGATTGGTCACCCTACATTCTTTTAGTTTTTGACAGCTAATATAAATACTAAAAACAATTGAAATGTCGCCAACCACCGCACGTGGTTCTGCGTGAACTTACATGGATATGAGTACTAGAGTTTATGTTACCGGGGTCGTGGCAGAGCAGCTTGCGCAGCGACCGTCTGAAGTTGCGCGTCATCAGGCAGTACACTATGGGGTTGACAGCTGAGTTCGCGTGTCCTGGAACACATAAGGGCTAGCTTAGTAACGTATAATAACTTGATTGGCGGCATTTGACCTAGATAAGTAGAAAGTGTGAAAACAAATGCCGTTTTTTCAGAACATTAAACTAGTGTAGTTGCTCCAGAGTTTGGCGGAACCGGTGATCGATATTATTGTCCATTAATTATTAATAATAAGGTTTTTTGTTGCGCCCTTCGAAGGACAACCCACCTATTAGCAACCCGGAGGTGGGAGGAGGTGAATATTACAAGTATGTATGACTAATTCAAGCGGTTGAGATAGACTATTTCAGACTCCTACTGACTAAACACCCCCTGATGTAGCCTATAGCATTGGACGGGCTACATAGGCTGAGAATAATAGGGATCAGCAAATGATTTTAGTCTTATGCAACAATATATTAACGACCACCTGATTTTTAGCTGTCTTCCACTTATATTTCAATCTATATTATTTTTGGCGACGATAACTCTGTCGCACACTTGGCTTAAGAGTCGAACTCTGGTGCCGTTAGGTACCCTGAATATAGCACGCAAATCATTATTTTAAGTTTATTATCCTATAATATTACAGTCATCATCGTGACAATAGTTTAATCACCATCTATACTAATATTCTAAAGAGGAAAGCTTTGTATTTTTGTATGTATGTTTGCAACGAATAAACTTAAGAACTACCGAACCGATTTAAAAAATTCTTTCACCATTAGACTGCAACATTAGCGCTGAGTAATATAAGCTATATTTAAAAAAAAAGAAATGCGGTACGAAGTCCGTCGGGGCAGCTTGTAATTGATAAATTGAAATGATTAGTGATGATGACACACCCGGGCTATAGAAAATACGGAACACAATTAGCCGGACCTGGCAATTGAACCCTCTGGATTTTCGACCGAACTCTTTGTCACAAGGCCACCAAGGTGTTCTCATCATCATCATCATCATCATCATCATCAAAGCCAAAAAACGTCCACTGCTGGACAAAGGCCTCCTCCAAGAATCTGCACTTTTGGAGTTCGATCTCCGGTTTTGCGCTGCTCGCGTTCGGTCGGTAAAAACTTTTTTCTAATTAACTTGAAATAATCTTACCCAGCAGCAGCGTGTACGGGAGTACTGAGGAGACAGAGTCAACTGCAACAGCATTGATGTCGACGAGCAGAAGAAGAATGTTGTAAGGCAGCCAGCACAGAGCAAACAGCACCGCCAGCAGCAGCAGGATCCACGCCACCCTCTTCCTCTCTCGAACGAGGCGAAGTCGCTGGAAAATTTAAGATTGGGCGTAAATAACATGAGCTGAGGAGTTTGCGGCAACTTTCGCAAACGCCGTTCATCATTTTAACGACCTCCTTGGTCGAGTGGTTATACACCGGTTTTCATAGTGTCGCCATCTCTTATTTAGTTCAGAAACACTTTGTCTAGATACCTAACCTCCCTCGAGTTTCGGTAGGTGTGGCGCGGTGCCGCCACGAGGCCATTGTTGGTTATTGCAATCGGTTCCCGCCTTGACATCGTGAAGGACTGGTGATCAGAGAAACGGACGTGTGTGACGTACCGCGTAGCGGGCTGCGCACCACACCACAGCAGTGGTGCAGCGATCATCCGGTTCCTTTTCCACCTCCTATCCTTGATCGCGCGACAGGCTGTACGTCAGCCACCAGTCGGTGAGTAAATAGAATTAAGTGTTAGGTTAAGAAGGTATCGCAGCATCTTCAGCCCTCTGATTGGGGACCTACCAGGGGTCCAGAGGATCTGAAACACTATTAGCTAACGTTTCAACTGATGTTGCACCAACCGTGGTTACGCCCCGTTTAAAACATTGTTTGAAATGGAACGCGAAAGTTCAAAAGTGTACAAAGCTAGCTGTGATCTTCTAGAATGGACAAGAAGTTTATGAAACAAATGCCTCCGTAGAAAGGAACATTGTGAAAATATCTTCACGAAAGTATGTTAAAAGTTTACTTTGTGAAATGGATATTTAATTTATTGTTATTGAATACAGACAGCTCAAAACTTAAGAATGCAAATAATATTTGCAAAATTTTGCATACTGAGTTAATGAGTTATTCCAATCTGATCCTTTAAGCAGCTGTCCCACCGCCGCGCCGGCGTGTAAGCGACGAACTATCGACTATTTTCTCGCTCAAGAAACGTACAATATACTCGTATATAAATCCTGTGTCAATAACAGAGATGCATATATTAATAGTTGATCGCTGACTGTTCACACTGCCGGCGAGTACTCGCTTTAGTAGTTTGCAGATGGCAAGTACTCGCTTTACTAGTTACTAGTTACTCGCTTGGCGGTCATATCACTCGCCGAGCGACCAACCAGTGATCATTTCTACATAGAGTGCGGATCTGAGTTCTGGGATAGCTTACATACTGAATTCAAAACAATTATTTGAACTATCATTGTTGTCTAGTTTAGACGAGGACGATGATGTACCTATGTTATAATAGCATTTGTGTAGTAGCAGCGGCAGTTCTAAAAAAACGGTAGAAAAAAGGAATATTTTGAAAAGAAGAATTTAGATGCAAAATATTAATTATTTCAGAAGAGAATACCTACAGTAAGTTTAAACTATTCAACGAGTTGTCCAATGAAGATTTTCGTACATATTTAAGAATGACAAGAAAACATAAAACAATAACGAGATGTACGTTTTTCTTAAATATACGGTAACTGTGTTTCTAATACGATATCGACGTGATCGACGTCACAAAGTCACGATGATTTTTCTTGTGTAACTGGAACGACAGTCACGGTGATTGAAAAAAACGACTTTGCTCCATGTCTAGAGGACTAGGCGAATAGCGCGAGTAATCGCCCATCGCACAAGAACACTCGCTTATAGCCCAGAGACAAAACTATCGGAACTATAACTCGCTTGTCGCTTCTCGCCAACTCGCTTCTAGTTTCTAGCTCTACTCGCTAGTGGGAACCTGCCTTAAACGGATCCATTTGCAACAATAATTATTAGTAAACACCGATCGGATCCATTGAACATTTAGCTTGTTCGATCCGATTCCTTAGTATTCCATGCATGGCAGTTAAGTACAGTCAACAGAAAAAGACTATAAACAATAGAAATATTTTAATATGTTTATTAAATTATCACAGTAATAAAAAAACAATGAACATTAAAATCACATGCTGCTTAAAACGTCACATTTATTAAACAAAATGAACAATATTAGAAAACTATAGTTTTTTTTTCATGTAATTTAAATAAAAACAAAAAACTGGGTTGCAAACTTGCTTGTTTGCTTGATGCTGGCAAAAACGTTGCGTGTTTAACTTTAAGAGTTTTTCGCAATAAAAAAAAATTGCGTAAAAATTATTTAAACATTTTAGTTTTTCGCACTGTTTAGACTAGGTGAAAAAAATATTTTTATTATAAAATTTAAAAAATAATTATAGGCCGTTAGCTCATAATTAACATCACAATCCTAAACGAAAGTATTAGTAGTGACGGGATTAATTAAGCTGGCTGTGACGTGTGAAATATTCCCCGATTAATTTCCAACCCTTCCTTAACAGAGCCAATTAGTGTTGTACTCGAGTCCGAGAGTTTAAACTTATAAACTCGACTCAAATTTTCACGGATCGGCGGCTTAAAACACTCACGAGAGCTGAGCTGAGTAATTCGAGTTATGTACAAAACGTGAATTTAAAACTCGACGCGAAGCAACTTCTACTCAACAAAGTCCCGAGTACTAGGAGCAAGGTTGAAATTTATTCGTTTTTCTACCTATATTATCATCATCATCAGTTCATTTTATGTCCCCACTGCTGGGGCACGAGCCTTCTCTATGGATGGATAGGGAGAACGGGCCATAAACCACCACGCGGGCCTAGTGCAGATTAGTGGTTGTTAACGACTGCTAATGCAGCCGGGACCAACGGCTTAACGTACCTTCAGAAGCATGGAGGAGCTCGAGATAATACATTTTTTGGTCACCCATCCGATGACCAGTCTGTCCAGACTACCTGACTTTTAGGTCATGACTTTTAGGTTATGATGACGTGGTGAGGTTTCAGACCAAAAGATAAGACCTCTTATATAATTCGGATACGAAACCTTTACAACATCAACTATTTTAGAGAGAGTATTTTTTAAATGAAGTGAAATTAAGATAATTCTCGATTAGTAGCTTAGGGAAGAACGAAGAACAAACACACATACTTTTCCATTTATAAATTAGGATTTTCCAACAAAAATTTCTTTAATAAATTATTTTACGCACTTAGTATAGATATTCTAGGCATACATGAGTTAATAAGGTATGTATATGGATTCTTTCTCAAGCTTCGTGAGGCTGAATGATTTTTTTCTAATAAAAAAAAATTCTTGTAAGATATGTGGTATATTCTATTTTTATACCTGACTCGGCAAAAGACTCCACTCCACCTGATGTTAAGTGGAAATGGAGTCCAGACGCGAAGACCACTGGCAACATAGTAAGCTGTTTGCATTCAACCTCGTTAAGTATTTTGTTTAGAAAAGAACCCGAAAGTTTTAAGTCGTAAATATTTTTTACCTGTTGGCTGTTTGCGCTTCCCTCCGTCTGGTCGAATGGAGGCAGCACTGAGCAGAGTCGCCGCCCCATCAGCGAATATGACACCACCACGACGGAACCTGAAACGTAAGACAAAAAAATGTTTTACTTAAAACACTTACGAAATGCTATACCTAAGCATTTCACTGTTGAGATGATGGCTGAACAAAACGAATGGAAGAGATATTGCGCTAAAAGACATTATGCGTATAATGTCGACTGTCATAATTTCAATTGGCATACCCCTTGAGGCATAACAATCAAGAATCATAGTATTTATGATTATGGTAATATATCATTTTACGCAAATTTAGTAGAAAAAAAATATTTTCTTAGTGTTAAAAAAATTTGGCTTACAAAGTAAGATTAGACAGTGTTGATTAATTGGTTATTGGATTTCCTTAGAAATTTGTATCATCAGCAAATAATGAAAAGGGTAGAGTCAAGGTTGATTTGAAATCTGACAAGTACATGTAAAAACTAATGGTTCAAGAACAGAACCCTGAGGGACACCACTCAGTCCAGTTAGTGACTTTGGCATGAATGTTCTATTGTATAGAAAATCCTTGATCCAAGCCAACTCAGCATTGTATATTTTAACACCTTTTGTATCTAATTTTGAATTTGAATTTGAATTGAAATTTGAATGTGTCTTAAGGTGAGTCCATACTACGTTTATGACCAAACATGTTAAATAGCATATCATGTCTTATTAGTGTGGACGATAAGTGCCTATAAAACAACCCCATACTTATGGTTTTGTAAAACTGTTATTATATAACATGTTACAAAATGTGGACTCATCTTTATCCTACTTTAAAATTGAAGGTATTTATTTCTATCGACTTTTCTGTTACGCCTCACAATCTTAATAAAATAAAAACTTTTCTAAAGTCAAGAAACTGAAACCATAATAAAAAATAATTCACAAAAAAAAATAATTGTACAAAACAACTAAATCGGTTCGGTGGGTGCATGGCGTGGCGGCCTGCTGCGGCGCCTGACGCAATTACCTTTACATCGATCGGGTATCCGTTACCCACTTACTTACTGCATTGAAGACGTGTTTGCCATGATTGGCAGAGCAGATTGCTACGCCAGATTAGACCTTAGTAGCGCGTATAATCAATTTCAGTTATACCTTTGAGAGCCCGAAGTCTTACAACTGTCAATAAGCGTACCTTTAGCTTTATAACCGCAAGGTTGGTAGGGGGTGTCAGGATAAACTTTAAAGTCGTGTGGAGTTGGGTGTCAATAAGCGTAAATGATTATTTAATAGAATGTGTCTGATTCATGGTTCTGCCAAAGCACCGGGTATTTTTAACCTCCCTTTGGAAACAAGCGCAGGTGTCAAAAGAGTTTAGATGTCAAGTTGACGACGTACGCTTGACAGGACCTACTTAAGAAATTTTGTTTTCAAAGATGAGTGAAGGCTAATGCCTTATATTCCAGTCCATATATTTATAATTATAATTGGTTATATAGTCCATATAAAATACTGGTAAAGGCCATAAAAATATATATATCATTATCATCATCATCATCATCAGCCAAAAGACGTCCACTGCTGGACAAAGGCCTCCCCCAAGGATCTCCACAACGACCGGTTTTGTGCATATATGAAGTAAAAAAATATCTCGGATTTATTAATTGTATTATCTTCATTTCACTCCCAATGGACATTAGTTGTTAGATAGTGGTTAATAATAATCTACGTCAACAAATAATCAAACAATAAAATTGGAAGCAATCCTATAGCGGCCGGCACAATACACACACGTCAGTATAAAGTTGTTCCTCATTTCGAGTTTTTATTACCTTTAAATAGTTTGACCTGAACAACGGTACTATAAAGTAGCTATAGACGTAAAACTCCTTTAAACTATTTGTTATGCGTGTTTGCGAAGTGGTAATGATGTGTTAAGTGGTAGTAGAAGCATATTATCAATCATCACGCATGATGGCTGATTTCAATCCGACCACTCAACTGATTGTATCGGAGGATGCGCATTCACTTGATTAGGCGCAGTATCATCGCAGTGCGGCAAAAATAAGACATTGAGCGGCCCTTAGCTTGTACACTTTAGGAATGTTATTTATGAATTAAGGCGACTGAAAAAAAAAAGTTTTTTTTATAATTAACGGCACAGTGCCTTAATCTCACCTGATGTTAAGTGATGATGAAGGCCATTGGTGAAAGCGCACTTCGTCCAGGATCCTCAATACTGAGACACTGGCTATACAAAATTCAAAATTCAAAATTTTTATTCAAAATGAACTTTTACAAGTGTTTTTTGAACGTCAATTCAAAGTCATAACTTCGTAAACTCAACGGACGAAATTTTGTAGAATACTACAAACATTGTTGTTATGTGACATATTTAAATAAGGTGGTTGTAGCTAGCCAGGTGGTCAAACAAGCGCTCTACCACTATCCAAACCGGTTACAAACACGAGAATCGAACCCGGGACTGACAGAGGTCACTACCACCATCCAACACTAGACCACCATCACTAGACCACAAAGGCAAACATATAAAATATCGTAATATGCATCAATATAGCTTGCCTAATTCTTAACTGATCTATACTATAATAATATTATAAAGCTGAAGAGTTTGTTTGGTTGAACGCGCTAATCTCGAAATGAAAAAATATTTTTGTATTGAATAGTCTATTTATTGAGAAAAGCTATAGGCTATTATTACATTACGCTATGACTAATAGGAGTGGAGCAGCAATGAAAAATGTTGCAAAAACGGGGAAATAAAATAGTTTTTATTAGATTGTTCGCTAATTAACGCGGGTGAAACCGCGGGGCACAGCTAGTCTTTAATATTTGTAAAAATATTAAGATCGGGTAGTTGTCGACATTGAATAGGGCTCCCTTGGCTTATAGAGTAAGAGTAGATAGTGTTGATTAATTTCGGCGAGTTGGATTGAGCCCCGATAGCAAAGTTGGTAGTGCACTTGACCCGGCATGTCATGGGGTGCCGGTTCGAATCACGCTCGTGAAATATTTTCAACACTTTGTCTTTTTTCAAATTGTAATTTGTTTGCAACATTGCATAAAATTATATAGAACCATAAGCATCGTAATATGCAATGAATCTTTTAAGTCATACTCTTAATTCAAACTGGATTTAGAGAAAAAAAAAAAAAAAAAAAGAAGTTTGTAGAAGAGAAACCTATTTTATCACAAGCGAATATTACAGAATTCTCTCGGGGCACTTGGGTTGTAGTTCTAACAAGAAGAAATGTTCGCTTTTGTACTGTGGAAACGCAAAACCAGTATTTAAAATTAAACGCCTAACACGTTTTATTTTTATAATATCACTCAGAAGCCTTTATGAGCGATCACAGTGAATAATCCACACTTTGTAAAAAAAACACGTTTTTAATAAAAAACAGAATTTTATTTATTACGCTCATATTTACATAGGTTAAGCAATCAACATGCTGATTTACTTATATACATGCACGTGTAGGTTAGAGGTTATTAAATGTGTTGGCATTTGTTAACATCCATCAGTGGAGCGGCGGGCGGTCGACTGAAAGTCTTTTATGTAGGAAATGTACTACGGGTGAGGTTTAACCGGGCTTATAAATGTACTCGCGGAGCAAGAAAGATTAAGGCAGCCTCGTCACGAAACGACACAAATGCCACAAAATATGGAGACTACAGAAGGGAAGCTTCACACAAACACGCTCGAACAACGCGCACATAGACCTCAGACACTGAGTCGCTCAATAGCTGCGCTTAGACTGTTCCGTGCTGTTCCAAGATTCATCATCATCTTCATCAGCTCATTTTTATCTCCCCTGAGTGTACTGCTGGGGCACAAGCCTTCTCTATGGATGGATAGGGAGAATGGGCCATAAACCACCACGCGGGCCCAGTGCGGATTGGTGGTTATTAACGATTGCTAATGCAGCCGGGACCACCAGAAATCAATCAGTAATCAGCAAACTCTCTCAAAAAATAAACTTTTAACTAACGATACTTAGCTAAGTCCCGTCCATTTTTAGGGTTCCGTAGCCAAATGGCAAAAAACGGAACCCTTATGGATTCGTCATGTCTGTCTGTCTGTCTGTCTGTATGTCTGTATGTCTGTCTGTCCGTCCGTATGTCACAGTCACTTTTTTCCGAAACTATAAGAACTATACTGTTGAAACTTTGTAAGTAGATGTATTCTGTGAACCGCATTAAGATTTTCACACAAAAATAGAAAAAGAAAATTTTTGGGGTTCTCCATATTTAGAACTGAAACTCAACAATTTTTTTTATCAAACCCATACGTGTAAAGTATCAATGGATAGGTCTTTAAAAATGATATTAAGGTTTCTAATATCGTTTTTTCTAAACTAAATAGTTTACGCGAGAGACACTTCCAAAGTGGTAAAATGTGTGTCCCCCCCTGTAACTTCTAAAATAAGACAATGATAAAACTAAAAAAAATATATGATGTACATAACCATGCAAACTTTCACCAAAAATTGGTTTGAACGAGATCTAGAGCCCTTCGTGCGCGAGTTCGACTCGCACTTGGCCGGTTTTTATTGTTATATTACACAATAATTAAATTAATAATATAATTATTTTTATTAGCTTTACCCGAATACTCATTTACAAGGTAAGTGTTTGAGTAGTGAAATTGCGATAGTGTTTATAACATAATAATAATCAGAAGTAAACTACTTGTGGAAATAATAATTTCATAGTTACAATGTTTTATCAATTGGCGGCAACCTTTGATCTTTATTGTTAATTAAGTTAATCGGAGATAGCATGCTTTATTGGCACTTCAGACCACCAAAGTCATATCACTTATAATAATTATAATTATAAAAATACTTAATTAATAATGACAGTAATAATAACGAGAATCAGTTACAAATAACAAATGCCAACACCGGACATATTCGATCTGATTCGAAGTTATTATATTCCGACTAAAGTTGTGAGGTCGGCGCAACGGAATAAAAGATAGACTGCGGTTATAAGATACTGTTAGTTATATTTTGGATGTTTCGACTAATGCTGTAAAAAACTACTATTTGATAAAAAAAAAAGTAAGTAGTTTTAAAAGTAGTTCCTAAATAAGTAACATACATGCGAGTAGTTCCTTATTTCTATCAAATTCATCACTTAGCTTGATCGTAATTTAATTATAGATTAAGTTAGCGTAAATGTTACGTTATTTTGTTTTTTTATGGCTTTGCACAAGCATTTAGCCAATGAAAAAGTGTAATTTTTCTTACAAGTAATACATAAATAAACAATATTTTTTTCCTGTATGATGATGATGAATGATAATAAAAATGAGAAGTGAGAAATGATATACCCCCCAAACCCCTCGAGTATCTCAGTAAAGATTAGGGGCTTTACTAAGTCCTCGGGCGGACTTCTTGAGAGAATTTGAAAAGTGACGTTGCACTGTTTTGTTTCTTTTGCCAACACTCATGCACGCTCACGAACACTTAACGGTTAATAATCCACCATTATTTCACATTAATATTCGACATAATACAAATTTTAGAAAACAAAACAAAACCGCAGACATGTCACTTCACTTTCCCGCCAAGAAACTTATTTTGTATTATGCATGTGGTGTTCACTCACTGCTTGCATCATTATGTATTATATGTGTGTTTTGTTTGTGTTTTGTTTTTGTGTGAAGA
The DNA here is from genome assembly GCA_963082485.1 of Eudonia mercurella. Classification (NCBI taxonomy): domain Eukaryota; kingdom Metazoa; phylum Arthropoda; class Insecta; order Lepidoptera; family Crambidae; genus Eudonia; species Eudonia mercurella. Next base: position 20,905,248 of record OY720026.1, on the reverse strand, counting down.
CCAGTTTCGTAAACCAATAATAAAAACAAAATGAAGCTTTTAAATAATTAGACGTACCTGGAACAGCGTAAACCAGGATGAAGCTGAATGTGCCGAACAGCTCCTTCTTTATGTAGTCCGGCCATTTCTCCGTGCAGAACTCTATTGTTCTCTCCACCCACACCTAGAGAAAAATATTTTATCAATGAACATAATCATAAAAATAACTAATAAATATAATGAACATAAGTATATTTTATAGCAATCGTTAAAATAGAAACACAATTAGGGTGTCCCTTTTACAAGCTTTTATTTAACTTGCAATGTAAGTATGTATGTTTGTCCGGGTAGAATCTTGCAACTCAATTTTGAAGCAGATATCTTCAACCGATTGAGCTGAAATTTTGTAAACATGTTCAGTTCGGATAACAATGCATGGTTAATTGTGTGACGTCATTCCAAATCCAAGATGGAGGTCCACACAAGATGGCGGACTAATTATTTTAATGCATTCCTACAATATGGGTATCAAATGGAAGGGCTTGCTGAAAATAACTCGAAAAATAAAGTGATGTTACTCTAAATCCAATGTGGGGAACTTCTAAAGCTTGAAACTCAAATTTGAAGCAGATCACCAACCGATGGAGCTGACATGTTGTTTACACGTTCAGTTTGGATGACAATGCATGGTTAACTGTGATAATTAAAAATTAAAAAAATAAATTAAAAGTAAAAAGCCTTTTTAAAAAACAAGCTTTTATTTTAATTTTAATGCGCTAAAAAGAAAAAACTTTTACTTTAAAACTTTTACTATCGACATATAACGTCATTACACAATTTATATGATAAAAAAGCTTGTCGCGAGATTTACCTACGTGTAGATAAACAAGTAAATTAAATAATTTGATGTGATTGATTTTAATAAAATTTTCAATCTTAGTAAATACGACCTACCTACCTACTTAAATCTCGCGACAAACTTTTATATCATACTAGCGACCCACCTCGGCTTCACAGATGTACTTTTATTTTTAAACATTTTTTTTTAATATAGCTTATAGCCTTCCTCAATAAAAAGACTATTCAACACAAAAATAATTTTTCAATTCGAACCAGTAGGCTTAGCCAAAGTAACATTTAAAATACGATAGCGAAGTTCGATAAGAACAAAATGTATGGGATTGACATAAGCCGCGCTAAATCACGTGGTCAACGTAATGTCAATCCCATATATTTATTCTTTTCTAACTTCGCTATCGTTTTTGTAATGTTACTTTGGCTATGGGCTCTGTAGTTCCTGAGATTAGCGCGTTCAACCAAACAAACAAACTCTTCAGATTTATAATATTAGTATGATAAATAATTGTGTAATGACGTTATAAGTTGATAGTAAAAGTTTTAGTGCCTTAAAAATAAACAAAGAACAAGGTCGGAATAGTTATTCCGTGTTTTGTTCCTGTCATGTAAACGTCATTTCAAATTAGAGTGAAAGAAACAAACACGGAATAACTATTCGGAGCTTATTCTTTGTTTATTTGTAAGGGGGTTAAAGTAAAAGTTTATTTTTCTCTTATTAGCGCATTTAAATAAAAGCTTGTTTTTTAAAGCTGGTTTTTTACTTTTGATTTTTATTTTTATAACAGTTCTGTAACCCACCTAGAAAGCTAATAATACCTCATGCCCCAGCGGTGGGAAAATTACGCGATAGCCATTAATATGATAGGTACATAATTTGACACACAGTGAAAGATAGAAAATTAACGATGTGAGAATCGTTTTATTTATCTAATTTAGTTATAAAGTTTACCTTAATTAATAATTCATTCAGCAAAATAAAGTTCTGCTTCATGCTCTAGGCTGAACAAAAGCAAACGTAACACGTTTACCCAGTTAGTTGAGACAATGTTTCGAGGTTACAAAAACAAGTCTTTATTGGCTTTTCTTGTTATCTTTATTAAAATCGACTACTTCAACCAAATCTAGTATTTTTTAATAGTCATTTTCACAATTACAGCTTTTCTCCTTCTTAAATAGCCATACATATTGTAAACCTATATACACTAAAAAGGAACGAAAGAAGAAGGAGTATTAACCACATAACGTAATAAAGCCATTACAAAAGCTCTAAGGGCAGAGCCTAAAGCACTGTGGTTCAACGTAATGTTCACTTTTTCAGAGAATAAAACGATACTTCTGAACAAGCTACAATTTTCAACTATATCTATACTATCTATACTAATATTATAAAGAGGAAAGCTTTGTATTTTTGTATGTATGTATGTTTGCAACGAATAAACTCAAAAAGTACTGGACCGATTTAAAAAAATCTTTTAACATTAGAATGCTATATTAGCGCTGAGTAACATAGGCTATATTAAAAAATGTTAAAAAATAAGTACATCCGCCGTGCGAAGCCGGGGCGGGCCGCTAGTTAATAATACAGAGGTAACGTTTGTGACATTGTTTGTTTGTTTGTATGTCGGGGCTAATCTCTGGAACTACTGGTCCAATTCTATAAAATCTTTCACTGATACAATGCTATATACTTTGTAGGTAACATAGGTTACATTTTATATTGATAACAAAATATTCTTTTTAAAATCTCAAATCCACGCAGACGAAGTCGTAGGAAAAGTGCTAGTTGTTTAATATAATTAATTTCTTCATTTGTTCTTATATATTTCTGTGGAATGTGTCTGACAACTTTGTGAGGCTTTTAAGTATCTAGCAAACAAAGGATGCTCTATTAGAATAAAAGAGTCATTTCATAGCTCACTAACAATGTAACATTCTATGACAGAACTTCATGTCTCTTAAACTTATTCTATTGACTAACTTGTTAACTTCTTACTCCATTCTCTTCAAATGGCGACTAGCAAACATGCTCTTTGAAACGTGCACATAATTTCGAGATGAAAGCAATTTCAATATTACATAAAAGTTTCTTTGGAAAACTAACAGTTTATTTAAAATTGTCGTTTCACTGTAAGTGTGTTATATCTAACAAAGGCATGATTATTTAACCTCCTCATTATTTCAGAATAGCTGACCCGGCGGACTTCGTACCGCATTTCTTTTTATTAATATAGCCTATGTTACTCAGCGCTAATGTATCATTGTAATGGTGAAAGAATATTTTAAATCGGTCCAGCAGTTTTTGAGCTTATTCGTATTATTCGCAAACATACATACAAAGCTTTCCTCTTTATGATATCGAGTATAGATGGAACTGAAAAGTTATGTAAATTCGAAGTTACAAAGAACAGAATGTTACCAGTGAAAGTCGTACCACATTTAGTTATTTAAGAACTCGTTAACAACCACTGTGTATGGGTAGTATTGAAATATTATACCAAAGTAAACGGCTAGCTGTAGGTATTTTTGTGATACCAATATTGTACACTTTTAAACTTTCGTGTTCCATTGTAATCAAATAAATTGGCCGAAACGACGGGGATAAGTATGCATACGATAAATTTGATAAATACTTTGCGTAAATCCCCGATTAAATTTCTTTGATTACCATTATTGAGTTATAGAAAAATATGTGCTTTTTGCTGGTGGTAAGTATCAGTAGTTATTATGCCATGTTTAAAAAATGTATTTGCTGTTACGATTTTACTTGATCTCTCAATGCATTCAACACTGACTGATGTTCAAGTACACCGGTCTTACATTGTTTGTAATTTTTAAGTAGATTTTAGAGAGTAATCCAAGAAATCTTAGACATCTAACAATTCTTGCTAATAAAATGATGTATGATTAAAATGATTATTTACCTTGCAAAGTCAAGAATTTTACGTTGTATATGATTAAAGAACGAAGCATAACCAGGAAAAGAAAAATATCAAGTTACTTTCATGTTGATTTTATAATGCCCTTAACTGCGTAACGAGACACGTGTCTTTAACTTTACATTCACGACGTACACACGCATTGTATGTAATGTAGCTTATTCAGCCTTGTTACTCAAGTCTCCAAAGTATTGCTTTGAAACAGTACAATAAACAGAACAAGAAGCTTGAAAAAGTAATAAGAAAATGATCAGTTTCATGGTAAGCATTTTCGATACTTTCGACAACCTTTCAAGAATAAAGACTGGCTAGATAATGCTGTTGACCGCAGAGAAGCGCTAACACAGTCCTAAAGTGATAAGATTTCGGACGGTTCACTAATCTTCAAACATCAGTCAACCGGCTGATTTCTTTAAAAACTATATTACATGTTACTAGCAAAGCTTTTAAAGCTTCAATTGTTACTATCCCATGGATCAAATGGTCTGAAATAAATGATTTATTTACTACAATATCATACAGTAGGCATTAGCCTTTTGCCTACCCTTATCGTCGTTCTTACCAATAACCCCTAAGCCATGTCAGGGAGAGTTCGATCCGGCAACAGTCTCCCAAAATTTGTCTGGGGATCATCTAAAACTTAAGATTGCCTGTAAAAACTGGCAATATTCCTTTAGGTCCAGTAAGTTTATTGAATTACATACCCTTAAACTGCAATTGAACATAGCAATGGACGGCAGAAGTAAATAATAAAATAAATGGTAGCCTCCCAAAAAGTTCTGTGCCATTGGGTTAGTTGGTTACTATCGTGTAAACATCAACAATGGCTGAATCAGAGTAAATTGTAGAAACAAACATGTTTATTTTAGACTCTTCTATACTTAGAGAGTTCCATTAATCATTTGTAACGGCTGTTGTTAGTTGAAAAGTCGTCCAAAATAATTTATTGACGATTATGACTTGTTTGGTTTTAGCAGATTTATAGATATAGATTATAGTAAAATGTTTGCTATTTGAAAAAAGACAAAGTGTTGAAAAAATTCCACGAGCGGGAAAGAATTTTTTCAACACTTTGTCTTTTTTCAAATTGTAATTTGTTCGCAACAATATTTGAATTAAATTATATGTAAATAATCATAAAATGTTTGCTACCAGTATTTTTAGATATAGTGCTAAGCCATATTCAGCAACAGCACACAGAGACTAGCTGTTCTTGGATTTGGATGTGATCCTAATCAAGACTTTCACGCATATTACTTATGCCAGACTGATGTCTAGCTTAGGCTTAATGCCTGCGAACTGCACCGCGTAGATTCGGTGACAGCTTAAACTCAAACATGTTAAGCTTAATATGACATTCAAAGTTCTTGAGCAGTCTATGTCTGCCTGTCTGTCTGACCAAGTCCAGCTACACTTATCATTTCTCACTTTATTTAGCATATCAATGATATGCTTACCTTATCTTGCTACCAAAGGTCAGCGTTTAGTTCTTCACAGATGACAGTACCTACTCAGATCGTGCCCAGTGGCGTGTACTTGGAGAGGCAGCCTATTAGTCCAGCACTGTACTAATAGGCTGGTCACTGATGATGATGATGGTGATAATAGTAGATACTAAGTATCCACTTTCTTGAATCAAAAATTTAACTTCACTATGAACAAGTAAAACACAATAGGTAAAGCTTTAAAATCTTATACAAAATAAATATTAAAGAAAAATGTTCTTAGTGTACCTAACCGATACATTAAAACTCTACTACTATTTACGTTGACATTTTGTTTTGTTTGGATATTCTCATTCTTTATATAGAAATGTTTTGCAAAGAAGGCATTTAATTACATTAGGGACTTCGCCGTACTCATCGCGTCGTCATGCCAACGAAAGTCAACTTTCTTCATAACACAAATGAATCCATCATATTAAGAGTATTACATTTTATGTTGTCATTCTATTCTTTTCTTAGATTAATAACGCCCTATGTAAAAATGTGTAAATTTATATTTTGGTCACCCGGCATTGCAAAAGTTGCTACACTTGCAAGATCGCAACCAGAAAACGGTTAAAAATCCTCCATTTTTTTGACATAGGACATATCCAGTAGGCTTTGCGACTGAGTACTTACATTCCTTTTTACTTATTATTCTTTTGAAAAGCTGACAGACATAGAGCCTACAATTTTGGTATTTTCATACTTTATAACTTCAATTTTAGATCAAACGGAAAATAATATTTAAGTATATATACATTCCTACTTTATAAATACTTTTAGGTTAATTATCTCATATTTCCTCAATTTGTTTTTGGACTTCACTTTCCAAAGGGTAATTAATAAAATAGAAAAAGTTCGGTTTCCTCTTAATTATATATAATATTTCCATCAAATTGGAAGCGGTTAACCGAGTTCTCGGCAAGAGAAATATTTCTAAATATTAGGCCCATATTTGCTTAATGTTCAAGCGCTCGTCTGCGTTCAAATAATTGAACTGTAATTAATTGTGAACTTTGCTCTTTCTGCCGATTACTTCCTTTTTCATTGTATTTAAGACTATTTAGCTTTTGGCTGCGGCAGAAAATAATCCAGCAGGATTCCTCCATTACTTCACATCGTTTACGGAAAGTCTGTTTGTTAGGGTTCAATTTGTTAATAATAACTTATGTTTAAACACACATTCTATCATTACAAGTCATATGTAAGGTACTGTTTTTATAATATATCATTGGTAGTTACATTCAAAACTAAAATACTAACAGTTATAATACCAAATACCTTTCAGAACTTGTGTTCATACTTTGCAATTTGGAGCAAGAAATATAATAAGTTATTATATTTTATACAATTATTACATTTTTAGAGAAATACACACATAAAGACAACGGCTGCATAACGACGAAGGGAAAGCACTAAGTTCTGTTATAAATCACCGCCACACAATTTTACTAAGATGTCAAACAGCAGTAGTAATACGCAAATCAGTATGCAAATCGTCACCGTGCTGGTTGGATTTTTATTTTTTTACGATTTTCATTAGTATTTATATAACTTTAACACTTATATTCCGGTGTTGACACTCCTTTCATTGTACATAACATGTTTTGGAGTACCTACTTAAAGTGTTTCGGTGAGTAAGTTACATTTGAATAAAGTCAGGCGCACATTGCACGCGGGGTCGCAAAGCGTCACATTCAACATCGACAGACATGCCTGATGGCGCCGTCACAATTACTATTCACAACGCACGCAATAATCAAATCAGCTAGCAGGGTGCCAAGTGCGAGTTCCTATTCAAAATAGGATGTTTTTAAACTTGAAGAACCGTGCGTATCATCCTAGGGATAGATCGTTGATCTCTAGCGATTATTAGAGGTTTGTCGAATCTGATGTAGTGGTAAGCCAGACCTACGATAAACTCTTTCTGCGTAAAGCGGAACACCACCGTAAAAGCTGTTTTATTGAAATGTGCAGTGTTCGCGTAAACTTTAGATAACAATAAATAATTTAAAAAATAAAACATAACACAATAATAATAAAAAAAATAAAAAATAAACTTAATAAAAAATGTTTTATTTACAAATAGTTGTTTTTATTTACATTGCTCGACGAGAAATAATGTGACTTTTTCTAAATCCTGACTTACTTAGTTTTGTCGCGCGCTGTGCGAGCTTTTAATTTTTTTATTACTATAAACAGAATTCTATTTGCAAAAATAGTCCGAAATTTAAATGAAAACCTAACGCCAACCAAACCGTGCACACAAATTCAAATAGATTTATCGATGTATAGTGTGCGTGACACGCACAATACTAGAGCGCCGCCGCTGCAGAAACCTATTTGACAGTTTGACACTCGTGACTTACGGACGGCGCAGTCATAATCAAGTCAAACACGTCAAGTACCTACCTGTCTACGTCAAGTGAGAAACATTTGACAAACGCCGTTCAAGAAAAATGAGACACCTGGATTTATTGGGCCGGTGATGGCGTAAAACAAATTTTCTGGATTATGTGAGCTCAATTTAATTCCGTGCCGCCCCGTGCCCGACTTTAATGTAACGTTGATTTCTCAATCAGTGTCGCCGCCCATCCGTCGCACCTACGTCCTCCGCACAAATTACCTTTGATTCACTACGATCGTGATTTTCGTGTAAAATGAGCAAAGAAGATTTATGATCGATTTCACACAAAAACATATTAAGATTCATCGTCATCATGACTCAAGGAGCTCGTTGGCTCGATACTTACTTAGATTTACAACTATACTTAAAATGTTTTAACCAAGAGAAACAAAAGAGTTTCCCCAGATCCTCATCAGCACAAAATAAAGAGACTGCAGAGCAGAGGTAAGCTTCATTGTATGAAGCGCACCTCTGGTAAGCTTAGAGGTAAGCGTCATAGGTATGACGTGCCTGAGCACCGCACACATACACAACCTCTCATGGACACGGAATCCCGCGACAGCTGCGCTTTGACTATATGAGTAGGTGTAAGTAACATTTATGTATTCACTATACTTAAGTATACCTCTCATGTGCTTTGACTGTTGCGACCGTTTATGAGTGTCTTTGTGTGCGTAGCTCGAGCGCGTCATGTACTGCAGCCTCCTCATTTTGTGACATCAAGCAAGATACCCTAGTGGGTAGTCCCAGCAAGCTATTTAAATTAATACCACATATGTCTGTATTATTTATTTATTTATATAATATACTAACTGACCGGTGGACTTCGTACCGCTTTGACAGTTTCCAAGACAACAAAACAAACAAATCATTCATCCGCTTAAGAACACCCGTATCCCATGATGGACCCCTATAGCAGCGCCACCTACCGGGTCCAATTGTAAATCTAAACCATTCTCGAATCCACTTGAACACACACAGAAAATTTCATCCGAATCGGTCCAGCCGTTTAGAAAGAGTTCAATATCATAAACAGGCACAGAAGATTTATTAATACGTGAAGAGAACTTCGTGACCCTTTTTAAGCATAATGCGCGCAAGCGGCGCAAAATGTAGAGTGAGAATTAGTTTAGTTAAAATTTATATGGAGAAGGAGTCACGAAATATAAAGTTTATGTAAAAAAATATGTATAAAATGTATACATTACATTCTTAAACGTTGTATATTTTGTGAACTACGGACGAATTTTGGCCATGGGCAACCACTAGTTAAGGGGGTGCAGCGCGGACGCAAAACTGCGAGTTTCAAGTTTCTTTATGATAGCGAGCGGGCGGCGCGTGGCAGTGGTGTGACAACGGTGCACGACTATGAATACGCACGAACACTAATATCTGTACAGAGTAGGCTGGTGATTTAATTGGAGCAATGTTTACTTTCTTAAAATCATAGGCGTTTGGGTAAAAAATAAGAAAAGTCTTAATATTTTCATATTCATATTTTTTAATTAAAAAATAAGACAACTGTGACCTACGGAATATCAATACGAACATTTTGATGTCGGATCATTGTTTCATTTGTGCTATATTTACAATGTTTCTGAAGAAATAAGTTTTCAGATATCATTACCTTTACGTATTGTTTATGCAGTTTTTGAGATTTTTTTCAAATTCCAAGACAACCATGCCCTTGTGAAAGGATCAAGCTAACCTACAATAACCTTTTAATGTATATGACCTATTCAGCGCCTAGCACTAGTGACTTAAAAACACGTAAATTTTCGAAATTCCGCGCGGCACCCTCTTAATATAATTATAGAAAGGTAATTAAAACCTTAACAGAACTGATATTCTGTCCCTCAAACATTCTACAGCGCATAAATTTACTGTATCTATTATTAACAACAATTTTGTATTGAAAAGTACAAAACAGTTGGAGCGTATTAGGGAAGGCCGAGCAAACAAATGATTGTCTGAATACAATGCTCGTAATATTTGCTGCTTCGTTATAATTTGTAAACTGTTTATTTCATTGCATCTAAATGATTTGATTAAGATAAGATACTTAATTTTGACAAGAAACACTTTGTGACATTCATAAGTTCTAATTTGTAGTCTAAACTGAATAAATGATTTTGAATTTTGAATATGCAAATTCAAATACAAAGTTTTTAGGTAACTTTAGATTTATGAAACAACGCTCGCTAATACGAGTATGAGCAATATAAATAAATATCGACGCGGAAACCACTGTCGTGGTAGTTCGTTGGAAGACCTGTTGCGAAAGGTCGTGAGTTCTAGTCTCATATTCTATTCTTCACCAATCTTCTTCAATTTCAATTTGAAAAAAGATAAAGTGTTGAAAAAACTCCACGAGCGGGAATTTCTTCTATTTCGATTAAAATAAAGAACAATGCCCATTAGCCGTACAGCGTCAGGCCCAGAAGCGGACCTTTAAATATTGTACAAGTATAGATTGTTCTAGCTATATAAATGTATGATGAGATAGAAAAATCTAATGAGAAGTCCGCCAGTTATTACTATTACCAAACATATCAGCCAAAATCGAGTACTCTCTTACATTTAGCATGAATAATAATTATTACCTACATAGGCGAATGTTATATTTACCCGACTGCGTCAGAAGTAGGGTTATTTTATGTATTCAATAGTGTATTATGAAAGGAATAGAATATAAAAAAAATATCATATTGATTTGTAGATTATGGAGTCTGTAATAATACTGGCAACTTTTTTAATACCGAAACCTTTTAAAATCAATAAAAATACTAATAATTCTTAATAAATTATTGTAATTACTGGCATACTTTTAACAATTGCTAAAAATTATATCATATTTAAAGTGATTTAATGTACGGTTTATTTAAATTTAGTTGCTGTTCAAGGATGGGCCGATAATGGGCATTGTTATTTGTATTTAATGTTACAAAAAAATCTAAGTATTTTACAAAAAAAATCTTCGCTTCAATACACTAACCGAACGTTATAAAATGTTTTTGCGGTGTTATCCCTCAGAAGAACCCTTAAGATCCCGTTTGATATGTCGGGAACGGTTACGACCCCTTACTCTGAAATACATCGAAAAGCCGATACTCTGAAAGTCCCAGCCTACGTATGGATTTAGAAAGGGGAAAAATGTTTTCTCCTTTGAGTATGTGTTGGCGTTGTATTACTTTTTCATTTACTTAACATAAACCTTTTAGCAAAGGATTACTAGTAAAGACAAATAAAAACTTCCAACGTGTGGATCATAGCAAGCCAGCCGTGTCGTTTAATGTTTTACAAAATTTGATATTTAATATCAAACTTCTATTCTCGTTAGGGTATAAAGCTCTCAAGAGAGTCACTACGGCTTCGATTCTTCTCGGCTCGGCTTCTATATACAGCGGGAGATAAGGACAATAGCCATACATTTTTTTTTCTTTAGTTGATGGCTTCGTGCGATTAGCACATTTAGCCAGTGTCAAAGTAATTTTTCTAACAAGTAATACATAAATACACAATATTTCTTTTCTGTATGATGATGATGAATGATAATAGAATGATAATCAAGTATCTCAGTAAAGATCCACATCTTATAAGTAAAGAAGTAAAGCCCCACTTTACTAAGTCCTCGGGCGGACTTCTTGAGAGAATTTGAAAAGTGACGTTGCACTGTTTTGTTTCATTTGCCACACTCATGCACACTCACGAACACTTAACGGTTAATAATCCACCATTATTTCACATTAATATTCGATATAACACAAATTTTCGAAAATAAAACTAAACCGCAGACATGAATCTTCACTTTCCCGCCAAAAAGTCTTCTAGCCATAGATTAGGACGCGAGTTAATGCGGGGTAGTGGATATGACGACTGCTCTTTTACGGCTTGTCCCTATCTACTGACCCTGATAGGTAGGGTATGGCAGCTGGAACTACGGGTCCGGCTGTCTTTTCAAGGGTACCACGGGAGTTCCGGATCCTAAGCCCCCTGTCGGTTATGCCTTCGCGGGCGTCTCCGACAGGTTCCGGACATGGGTTGGACTCGTGGTGGCGCGTGGTTAGCTGTAAAAGTGGGAATGTTCGTCTGCCTGGCTGATGTGGCCAGGCTTCCATTTCGTGCACAGCGAGCGGGTCCAAGTAGCGGTCTCGAGGGGCCCGAGGCGAAAGGACTTGCGGGGCACGTGAGTTGCCCATAGTTGGTTGTCATGCTCGGTGGTTTTCACTGAGCAGAGCTCCAACATCTCCGGCACTAGTCTGGATAACTAGTAGAGGTGCCCGCTAGATGCAATACCTCCGGTTGAGCCAGCCGCGTAGGATGTTGAAATCGGCAAGGTGCCTGGATAGGTACTGAGAAGTGAGTGGGCTTACAACTCCGCTACCAAAGAGGATAATTGGTAGTCAACTTAGAGTTGACGACCCGAGCAGAGGAATCTGCGAGTTGTGCTCTAGTGCAACGAGAAGTGAGCGAGCTTACAGCTCCGGTAACCTATCTGGATAATAGGTAGTGGACTATACGTGTCCACGGGGCGACTAGCTTGAGACACTAGTCTTAAAAGTACCGGATGAAGAATGCGCCTCGGTGCGTCCTGATCTGGCGTTATGACCTGACGTAGATGGTCCCTTGTGCTTGCACAAGGATGTCTGACACCTGCTTTGTGACCTGATGGTTGGTAGGGGGTGTCAGTATAAACTTTAAAGTAGTGTTGAGTGGGTTGCTCTTTTACGGCAAAGGGACTGACGTGACAAACGACTTCAGACTTTACGTGCTTTCCATAGCACGGAGAAGCTAAAGATATTTTAATATTGTAAAACATTCGTCATACGCTAACTCAGTACTTAATAAGTTTGATTGCAACTCGAATGAAGGTTGCGCTCGTTGCTTACACCCTAACATTGAACTCCTTTGCTCTTATTTTAAAATATAGAAATTGTAGCTTTTCAGGTTTCGGCAGTAATGAAAAACACAAATATATAAACTATTTAAAATAAAAAACAGTGACGCGGGACAGCGAAATTAAAATTTTAGAAGCGAGACAGCGCGGGCGTTGCTTACCGAGTTAGTGGCTACTGACAGTCAAATTAAAAAAAATCCGTTTATAGCCTCAAAGACGCGGCCACACTCGGCCGGTAACCAAAATGTTTGCAAGCTGCCTTACAATTAAAAATAATAAATAATTAAAAATAAACCTTGTATACCTTTTAGTGATAAGTTTAATTTTAATTGAATATGTCATGCTAGGTAATTTAATTTGTAAGCATTTTTATACAAGAAGAAACAAAAATTAACCTCTACAGATATCATGCTAAACATCAACATCTAACTCCAATAATAACGAATTTTCATCATACAACATTTCATCCCCTATTTTACCCACACAGGTGTTGAATTTCTAAATTTTTACTAGCCTATGTTAGTCGGAACGATGCAAGGATTGTAACGATGCCTCGTATATCTAAATCGGTTTAGGCGTTTAGAAGTTACGGTGGAATAAAGAAACATCTCATACATACAAACATGAACCTTGAAAACATAACACTCCTTTGTTTGGTAGTCGTGTAAAAAATATTGTGCTTACCCAAAATAAGATTAGGAACAAGGCAAGCAAACGATGATGAGCATAATTTTTACGCAAAGTGGAAAGCTGCTTTACCTATATATAGATAGGCTTCACGTCACAAACTCAAAATCATTGCGTCAAAGCCAAACTAATATTTTTAAAGATTTTGTAATCTTCTTTTGTTTTGTGTTTGATGAATGAAATATAAATTTTCATCCCCCCATCTCGGAAAGAGTATTTTTACTCTTCGATATCTGAGCGCAAAAGCCGTTTTTATCCGCTAGAGGATAAAGTAAAATTGAATTTAGAACATCGTGTGCACTAAGTTTGTGAATTCAAAACATCATCAAACCTATTTACTTCTACCTCCATGGTGCCGAATTTTCAGTACTGTAGTAACCGGGACTCCTTGCTCGGGCATACTTACTGGCAGCCGCTGTGGCCTGAATTCAAACGTAGTAGAAGAAAAAGGGATGGAAGAAAAAAGAAGAACATCGCGGACTCGGTGACGGGCCGCGACGACGATTTGATTGTTATGATTTCATGTTGAAAGCAATATAGATATTTAAAGCTTTTAAAGTGTTATTATTCGATACAACCCCCGGTACCTTAAGTAACGACCCAGCGGGGTGTTACAGTACACAAGTCACTAACACCAACATTACAGTACCTAACAAAAATATTACACTCAACTTAAGGGGGTGCCGCGCGGAATTTCGAAAATTTACGTGTTTTTAAGTCACTGGTGCTAGGCGCTGAATAGATCATATACATTAAAAGGCCTAGTGTAGGTTAGCTTTATCCTTTCACAAGGCCATGGTTGTCTTGGAATTTGAAACAAATACCCAGAAACTGCATAAACAGTACGTAAAAGTAATGATATCCACAAACTTATTTCTTCAGAAACTTTGGAAATATAGCACAATTGAAACAATGATCCGACATCGAAATGTTTGTATTGATATTCCACAGGCCACTGTTGTCTTATTTTTCAATTAAAAAATATAAATATGAAAATAGTAAGACTTCTATTATTTTTTACCCAAACGCCTATGATTTTACGAAAGTAAACATTGCTCTAATTAAATCACCAGCCTACTCTGTACAGATATTAGTGTGCGTGCGTATTTGTAGTCGTGCGCCGTTGTCATACCACTGCCACGCGCTACTCGCTCTCTATCATAAAGAAACTTGAAACTCGCAGTTTTGCGTCCGCGCTGCACCCCCTTAAGTAACTGTAGCAACGTTACTTTCAATTTTTCTTAATTATACTTAAGTATTATTTGTTACAACTTAAAGATTATTCTGTAATACTTACCTATCATAATGTAGTAGTTAATACCTAAATTGTAATAAAAGTAACTTGTGATTGTAAATGTTATTTTTTGCATTTAGTCATTTCCTCGCTGAGGTGGGATGAAAAGTTACGTGTTGCACTCGAGTGCAAAGATTTTTCACCTGGTGCTCTTTTGATTCCCTCGCTAACGCTCAGGATTCTAATTTTTGAATCACTCGCTGCGCTCGTGATTCAATTTTAGAATCCTTCGCTTGCTCGGTCATCAAAATTGAGCACGCGGTTAAAAAGCAACTTTGCACTCTTGTATAACAAATAACTATTATTCGCATTTTATACACTTTCTTTTCTAGCTAGTTCAATGGCCATTCCAAAAGGCACTACTTTACTAAAGTACATCGCTATAACAATATCATTTCATTTGCACATTCATATCTAATTTAATTTGTTGCATGTATTCATGTTTTGCTAGTGTTACAAAGCAAACATGTTGTTCAACCAAAACGTATGTGTACTAATTAATGAAATGGTGTCAAACTAATTAAGTAATGAAATAAAGTCATAACATATTAAGTAGAGTGGAAATTTAGTTATTTTATAATGCCTTATTTCTCTATAGCCGTCAACTTATAGAATACAATTTAAAATTGTTGTTGAATCAATTTAATGACTAATTCACATCATCTGGAAGGTAATAGTAGAGTCAGTTAGTCAAGCAGTCCATTGCCGTAAGGCATTAGTTATTTTGATTGTGTGATAAATAAATAAGCTTACCGATCCATTCCTCGTCACTGACACGTACGGGACAAGCTCCCTCTCAACCTTTGCGACAGCCAGCAGTGGTGCGAAGATGGACAGCGCCAGCAACCAGAGCAGCACCAGCAGGCTGCAAGCCCCTCTCCTTGAAGGCATCCAGGGTTGCCGGAGCGACTGCGTGATGGCCAGGTACCGATCCACAGACATCGCTGTGATCGTGAACACGCTCGATGCTACTGCTACTCCTAGAAAAAGTATTTAAAATTGGTAAATATGTCGCCATAACTGCAATGTTAATAGCATTTCACACACGCTCACACACACTCACATTTACACACACTCACACACACAACACACACACATATTTAGGGTAGTCTTCTCTACTATGTAGTTAACACTTAATCATAAGATATATGATTATAAGTATCATACACTAGTCCACTCCGAGGTGGCAGAGAGCCTGGTGATCTGTAACACAGATTTTGTAAGAAACCAGGTATTGACTCCAGCTCTCACAAAGGTTATGTGAACCATACTTTAATTAGTAATAAGTTTAATTGTAACTACCTTTGTGGAGAACCTCAGTTTTGACGACCTCCTCGGTCGAGTGGCTTGCACACCGGTTTTTGTGGTGTCGCCATTTCTGAGGTCCCGGGTTCGATCCCCGGTCGGATCAATTTAGAAATTCCTGTTTTTCTATATTGTTTCGGGTCTGGGTGTTTCCTATGTGTAATAAGTATGTATTTAATTATATTAAGTATGTTTATCCGTTGTCTAGTTAACTATTTATCGAGTTTCTTTCTTGGGGCTAGATAATTGGTGTGAGTGTGGGAAACATTTATTTATTAATTTTTATTTTCTGTGGTTGAGAACTCTGGGTGAAGTACCATAACAATAACAACCTTATCATCACTTAACACCAAGTGAGGTGAAGGCCGACTGTTGACCCGTGAGAAGTCAAAAAAACAAGATCGATTTTTAAAATTAAGTTTCTACTCCGCACTTACAAATGTAAATAAGATGGGAGAGATCCCTATCTCGTCCTTTCTAGGTAAACGTTCCTAACAATTTTACCCAGTAATGACGTCACGTTTACCTACTCAGCTATACCGCCCAGTGGCTAGGGATCGAATAACGGCGAAGGTAAGCCAGCCAAGGATTTACAAATCGGACAATAATAAACATGGAAATAAATCATCTTGTTCACTATGCAACCACATGCAACTGCCTGGCACACACGTATATTTAACTAATTGGTGACAATAATTACTGACATAATTGGAGTGGGATTTCTAATAGGGAAACCGATGGGAATTAATTGGTATCTTTGGATCCTTCGCCACTGATACCGACTCCTTTAGTCCGTTGACGTTGTGGGTAAAAATAAAGTTCTTCATCATCTTAATCTCCGGTAAGATAAACATTAAGCCCACAAACACTATAGACGTGCACATTCAACACTATTGCTAAACATTTGGACCTCATAAAAACGATAGGTGTTCATACATTGAACCTTTCATTCAAGCCTCGGCAAACACGTCGCGTCGCCCGGCCTCATCCCCAAAGGCCAATTGGTGGGTGTTTACGACTGCCAATTTGCTTTGGCACCTAGTACAGTTTTTATTACAAAGGTTCACTGACCAAATTACTTCGAGATCTGAAATGTTGGCTTGTAATATCGAGATAAATCTAAAAAATATAAAAATAATTATGCATGCGTCAACACAGAAACAGTATTGACAAAAAATCGACGCGTGGTACAAGAATTCGCACATTATGCTGTTCAAGTCAAGTGCTCACTTTATAAGACAAAGTAAGTCTTATTCAATCTCAATAAGTACGTACGAATAACAAGAATCAATGCCCTGGTTCTCGTAACCAAAACCGATATCGTAGCGACTTAGTTTTTGAAACCATTTTTGTATTCCCGTCCGTCAATCGAGCCGATTTTGAAGTCGTTAGAACGAAGTTCCCACCAACCGTATTCAGATCTCCCTTATACTGTTAGTTGGAACTTCGTTCGAATGACTTTAAAATCGGATGCTAGTATGATAATGGTTTCGATATCCTTACGGTTTTAGTTATGGGGATCGGAAGGCAGGTTGGACAGAGCTACGGCACAAAATAAGGAGATTGGAAAAGGTAAACTTCATAAAAACGTGCTTGAGCAACGCATACATAGACAAGCTTTTACGGTCTCTGAATTTCGCAACAGCTGCTCTCGGAATGCTCGAGTAACGGACGACTGTGTGCGTTACTCGAGCTGGGGTCTCCTTATGTGGTGGTAGAAGGGTGTTGAATGGGTGTTGTTCGTTGTAAAAAAAAAACAACAGTTTTCCAAATTGTACCAATAATTAATTACTTAGGTAACTTTCTTTATAAACACACAGCTTAAGTAAGCTTTAGCAATTTTTCTGCCAATACATTTTAACACCGAACCAAATTATTTCACGGGCAAGCTTTTAATTCTTTTTCCTAAACGAAATTCGCCCATCTAACCGTGTAAAGCCGTCAATTAAAAAAGACTTTTTTACAGGAGAGCAATAACACCGAAAAATACCAGTCATTCTGCCGGTAACACCTCCGTAGAAAAACGCTTTAATATCAAACAGACAAAAATTGAGATACTTCAGGTTTAATAATAGTATATTAGTTTTTTTTATAAGGAAGAAAATGTTTTATTACGTTTTGAGCTGTTATCTATCAAATTCAAACTCAAATCCGTTATTCGAAACAGGCTCTTATAGACATCAAACTAAGCCTAAAATTCAAACAATTATAAACCAAAATTTAGTTTAACCAAACAACTGATGATAGGAACTGATGATATATAAATAGAAATCAATTGCCACATGTATGTCATAGTATCATTTGAGAACGGCTCGACCGATTTGGCTGATTTATTTTTTGTTTTGTTCGTAAATTGACAGGACAACGTTTTTATCAAAAAAAAATTACAACAAGATACGGTTGTTCACTGAAGCGGAAGAAGTCGCGAGTGGGCTACTAGTTCATAATATTTGCTACAAAACTTGCGTCTATTGATGCGACATAGGTTAATTTAATTATTTCTTATTACCATTGAAGACAATAGATAGAGTTTAAAAATGCCTCTTGATACTTATAAATAGCTTTTTCATTTATAATACTTCCGATATTTTATATATAAAAGCCATGTTGACTCTTACTTAACTCACGTAATAAATTCTGTGTTGTATGTATACATATTTGATGAAAAGATAATTCTGATATCACGGGATTTTCCACAGACCTATATTTGGTCTGTGGGATTTTCTTTAGACTAAAAGGTAAGAGGTCATGGTTCTAAAGTGGCTTTACTTAGTTTGATTACTAATACTACGTACTCGTAATACCACATTACGGCATTACAGGATTCAACAATAATAAATTACCATCATGATTGTCATGATGAAGAAAATTACTACTTTATGGTGTTTATAAAATACGGTGAAAAAATGCCTACCTGACCCAGCCAGGAATCGAACCTGGGTCTTCCGCAATTCGGGCGGACCATTATGCTACCGGGAAGGCTGGCGTAAGCACTGAATGTTTACACTGCTTTTTAATTTTTGAGTGCTATTAGCGGCACAGTGCCATCTATCCAACGGTTATTGCAACTTCACTGTATTTTATAAATATTCAATGCAGCAATTAGCACTTAAAAATATAAAGTAAATTTATATAATAGTGGTTTTAACATCTCCATGTTATTCCCTTCCAGCAATTTTAGGCGTTAAGAATGTATTATTAATAAAGTATTAAATTGGCGATCTGCGGCAGCGACCTTCTATTTGATCCAGTCATTCGTGCCTCATTCGAGTAAATGTTCAGCAATCGCCGATTCATTAGACGGGCGGTATTTCACAGTAGTTACGTATCACTAGATTGAATTTGTGGAGGGGACCCGCGTACCTACGTCTCTGCTCAGATTGCCACTTTGTTCGACAGTAGAGCGTGATGACTATCTATCTACGACTATCCATAATGAAATGAGAACGCATGTAGGTTTTACAAGGTTGTCATGTAGTTTATCGTCAATAAATACCTAATCTTAATTTTTTTTTTACTTTTTTTTAACTTTTATACTTTTTACGAGCGACGCCTCTACCAAAAACGGGACGTGATCCAAATAGTATATCTTCGTTACGACCTATATCTTTAATAGCTTGTCTATGCAAAACCCTGCATACTATAATAACAAAACGCCTCGAGTGGTATTTTGAAAGTAATGGTCTGTTTTCTAACAATACCATAGGATTTAGAAGGTCTCAATCTTGCTTAGATAATTTGGTACGTTTAATAATACAAATTCAGTTTAGATTTACAAATAGAGAACCAACTATAGGTTGGTATGTGGACATAGAAAACGCATATAACAACGTTGATACTCGTATATTGGAAACGGTATCTAAGTTAGATAGTTAGAGACTTAAGAATAGATTCTAGCTTTTGCAATTATACATAGGAATTTCTTAAAGACCGGCATTTAATTATTACAGAATCAACATCTGATAATCCTATTGTTAGATATGTCATGTATGCATGCAGAGGTTAAACTCAAGGAGACCCGATGTCTTCCATTTTATTTAACGCTGTAACTAGTGAGATATGTAAAAAGATAACAGACGTAAACATTGCCCAACACGCAGACGATTTTATTCTGTATATAACGGGCCAAAACATGAGTCTTATGACTGGTGACCTACAGAAAGCGGTGGACTGTCTGTCAGAAATGTTAGATGACTTGGGGCTCAGTTTATCACCTGCTAAAAGTAAAATATGTGTATTCATTAGTGTCAAAAACGATAGGTTAGAAAATATTATTACTGTCAAATACCTAGGGCTGTGGCTCGATCAGACCTTAAAATGGGGAAAATACATTAATGAGGTATGCCAGAAATGTTTAAGAAAACTAAATATATTTCATGTCTTAGTGGGGAATCTAGGGGGAATCCATCCATTGCATTTGAGACGGTTATAGATATCTATAGTAAGGAGTCGATTAGATTACGCAGGTTCTCTGTTTGATAATAGCTCGAAAACAAACATTGAGAAATATAACAAACTTCAAAGCCAGGCTATGAGAGTTAGGTGGGTTCATTAAAAGTAGCCCAATACATGTTATGGAGTGCTTACCTTCCTTATTTGTAAGAAGAAAATATTTGGCAACTATGTTCTGGCTAAAATCTAGATCTATTGATGCTGGTGAGACATTGTACATTATATCCAAGCTGGCCACACAATGCGCACAATCATCTTATTGGAACAATAAGAAGAAATCGTTGCTTGCAATTAATTATACATGACGAACTACAGTCTTATTATAGAGTACATAATTCTCGAAGCTTGGAAATGTTTTTGCTTGAAACAAGTTTCAAGCAAAAACATTTCCATGTTTCGAGATTTGTCATCCAAGGATTACAAATATAGATATTGAGGCACATATTAATATTAAAATCAATGATTTAGAAGGTCCAAAGCGAAATGTGGACACTGTAGTACTCTTAACAAATTCTATACCAGATTTATACAGATGGTTCAAAACATTTCGATGGCGTAGGTGCGGTAATCTTCGACCCGCAAAATGAATGTTTCGATGCGTTTTAACTTAGATGGTAAACTATCCATAATGGGAGCACAAATATACGCGATTCAAAAAATGTTCTTCAACATTTAGCGAAGTGCACTCGTGGTGAAAGAGGATTTCCTATAGCTTACTGTGTTATAAACACATTTTAGAAACATATAAAAGAGGTATAACCATTAAATTTCAATGGATCTCATCACATATAAATCTGGAAGAAAATGAAGTTCTACACCAAAGGGCTAAAGCTGGAGCACATGAAGGTATAACTGTGGACTATATACCTTTTTTCACAGACCTGTTAAATGATGTTAAAAAAGAGTGCTGTAAGACATGGAGAGAGTATTTTGACCGAAGATCTGAGGAGACAAGGCATATGGTATAAAACAATTCAATCAGAACCTCCAAAGGTACCATGGTTTACCAAAGCCCCAATGAAAAGACAACTGTTAGTAACTAGTTTTCAGCTGCGCTCTGGACACGTTCCGTTGAACACGTTTGGGCATTTAATGAAAGTCGTGGATTCTCCTAACTGTGCTATATGCGGAACAAGATAGGACACATACCATGCTTTGATGGAATGTGTCCGGATCGCCGCCGAGCGTAAGATGTTTGAATTTGAAGCGAGGAGGAACATAAGACATGGACTGTGCAACATAATATTGTCCCAGCCAACATCTAAATTAGATGTAAAATTATATCACATTATAGTTAAGTCATTTAAGTGTAGAAATTAAATCTTTAACGTAATTTATTAGGCTGACATAGTCGTTCAACGACTACAGCTTTTAAACAAAGAGAAAAAAAAATTGAAATAGAAATCGAAAATATCTTTATTTGGTACAATCACACATAGGTACCAATTCAAAACACAGGAACATCACTTTTGCATATACCAAATTGGTTTCCGCTCAGCATATGTCCTGGTGTTAACCATGACGCTGGTCTTCTTCGGTGGTCAAGTGGCAAAGTGCTCGGACCGATATACCCGAAGTTCCTGGTGCATAAACCGGGTTTGTAATCACCAAACCGCATTTGGCAAGCGTGGTTATTGAGCCAATACCCATCAATTGTAGTGATGACTTAACTTCAATGATGGAGGCTTTTGCCTAGCAGTTGGACATTATACAGCCTACTAGCTGACCCGGCGGACTTCGTACCGCTTTGACAGTTTCCATGACAACAAAACAAACAAATCATTTTGTATTGGAAAATTAAATTGTCGTTTTTAGTATTTTCCGTTTTTATTTAATAAAAAGTATCCTATATTTTTTGCAATACCTTTGAAAATATGTGTTCAAAGTTTCATGATGAACGGTTGAGTAGTTTCTGCGTGAAAGCGTAACAAACAAAGTCACATTCACATTTATGATATTACTAGCGGCCGCCCGCAGTTTCACCCGCGTGGTTCCCGTTCCCATGGGAATATCGGGATAAAAAGTATCCAATGTGTTAATCCAGGTTATAAACTATCTGTATGCCGAATTTCATCCAAATCCATCAATCCGTTGCGGGCAGCGTGAAGAAGCAACAAATATACACACATGAACACAAACTTTCGCATTTATATTATTTCTAGCGGCCGCTCGCAGTTTCACCCGCGTGGTTCCCGTTTCCATGGGAATATCGGGATAAAAAGTATCCTATGTGTTAATCCAGGTTATAAACTATCTGTATGCCGAATTTCATCTAAATCCATCCATCCGTTGCAGCGTGAAGAAACAACAAATATACACACACACATACACACAAACTTTCGCATTTATAATATTAGTGTGATAGTATGATTAGTATTAGTATAGTATATTAGTATATATTAGTATATTAGTATATATTAGTTAGGATAGTAACTTACTTTACTTTTATACTTTCAATGTATGACTATTGAATCTCGATTATTTAATTATACTATTGAGTGTGAAGTCTTACTAATAAAGCTTATCTTTGTTTGAAAACTGCACTTCAAGGAAGATACAAGACATCATTGGAAATATTTTGGTAGTAATATAATCATCTCATTTCACCCAATGGACTTCCACTGCTGGACAAAGGCCTCCCCCAAGGATATCCACAACGACCGGTGCCATGTTGCTCGCATCCAGTTCTAATTTATCTTATCTCTACTAAGAGCCGTGTTGTGTGTTTGTATTTAGGTAGGTAATTAATTAATTAATAAAGAAAATTCACTGCTGTAAAACTCTCAGAACAGGTAAAATGTATCGCAATGGATAATGTAGGATCTTTGATTATACTACACGCGTCATAATCAATTTGTAGGATACATCTCAGGGATATATAACCTACGATTCATCGATCAATGACAATATAATATCGAAAGAAATGAAACATTTGTCCGTGATCATAGATCTTTTGTCTAAATTGACGGAATTCCGTGAAATAGGATCGTAGCTAGCGTAAAATATCGTGTAATCATAAAAATGGCGTTCACAATCAAGAACCGAGGTATCTTTCATTGAAACATCGAAATAACCAATTATTGAGTAGGCTGTTTGAGGAAAATAGAGCGGTTTTCAATACTTCGCACAAAGGGGCAGATGAAAACAATCAACTGGTAATTTACACTACACTTTATTCATAAAAACTATTTGAACGTCACACAAACGTCATTTTGAATTTGAGAAAAAGGGACAAAACAATATTTAACTAAATAATATTTAAATAGCTTTTATGAACAAGTGTTTCAAAATTTAAATAGTCATACATATAGAGATAGTCACCAAACACGCCAACACGCTTCAATTGTAGACTTGATTTCAATGATGGATGGTACCTTTGTCCAGTAGTGAGACAGTATAAAAACTTATTGCTTATTTACTTACTTTATTTCGTTACTTCACTCATACATCATACTTAACTTTCCAATAAATCCTTTTTGTTTTTGAGAGAGTTTGCTGTTTGCCTCAAGCGGCAATTTTAGCGTCACCGGGCTTTTTTGGGGACGGCAAGAAACTCAAAGGGTTCCTCAAGCCGTGTGAAACTAACTACCGTCAGATGTTCTAGAGGGAACAGCACCGCGCACTAGGCGTGTCCCCGTGCTAGGTTCTCCGAGGGGTTCGGATCGGATCGGGTTAATAAATCCTCTACTGAGGATGTGTGTGTGTGTATGTGTAACAACGAAACACAAATGCTACTAATAATAATTGTTTGTTGTTGTGACAGACAGAGATAAGAGTGCTAGTCAGCAAAACTTAAAAACAATCGGACTTGATTTGACCAAAGCAAAACGTAATTTCATTTAATTTTTTAAGGAAAATGGAAGTAAAATGTTGTAAAAGATAAAGAGCAAAGAATTTGTGAAATAGCAAATTTTGAGACGAGACAATATGGTTAAAGAAAAAATAGAAAAGGATTAAAAAGAAGATAGGATTTTTTTTTTAATACATTTAAAAAAATATCTATAATCTCGGTAAAAAGAATGCAAGCCGAGGATAGAATATGCGAATTTAAAATAGCGTGCGAGCTATCAAAGCAATTAAGGTAATGTGCTCTTTACTTTGTTATCTTGGCCTCATTGTGTCTGTATTAAACAGTTGAGTTTCAAAGTAATTAGATTCCAATGAAGCTACTTTACCTACATAGGAATAATACCGCTAATACTACCGTACGGTACCATGTTATGAAAGTAATACACAAACATTTTTGTTTTCTTGATTTCGGTATTTTTCTTTTAGTTTTAATCATAAAGTTAATATACCAACGGAATATATTAACTTTATGGTTTTAACTCATAATGAACTTACAAAGTGTGTTCTTATTACTCTTCTTGTTATTTCATTTTCTCTTATTGACTATAATGTTAGTTACAAAACAGTGACGTAGTTGCCTAGTTGTTACAAAAAATACAGTAAAATAATAAACACAGAAAAAAATATAATCGGAGAAGCTTTAGAACGTCATCTTAAATACCTGCCTTAAGCTCTTCTATTTGATATTTTTTGTCAAAAGTGTTTTAGTGATACATTAAATCATATCTTTCAACCCATTTAAACTGATACCTAAAACCCGTGATGGTAGAGTAATTTTTAACTCCCCCATCAGCAACATGCACAAAACAGTAAGTTTCTATAGTTAGTAGAGGAGATATATCTCCTGCCTTGTGAGTAACTTTGAATATACTTATTTCAAAGAGGGAATTTGTCGTTCTTTTTAAAAAAATTACGATGACGGCTTAACAAAGTGGATTAGAATGGTCAGACGGAGCGGGATGTAAATCCCGTTTCTTTTGACAATCCGGTTCAGTACCTGACTTTTTTTTTACTTTTAAGTCTGGAAAGTACTCTGGTCCGTGTCCGTGGTCCCCGACAGTAATCTCCCTTTTACTACGGACCCTGTCTAAATAAAGTAACATGCTTTAAACATGCTTTAAAAGTGCTTTATTTTAATTTGAAGTGTTCGTATGAACTTTAGAAAAAAATAAATAATATAAAATAAAATAAATTTATTAAACAACATTAACATTTAAAACAGATTCAAGTTTAAAAAAGAATACAGATCTATTCTACGTTCCAAAATACTTTCGTCGAAAGAAAACGCAACCTCAGTATTTGACTTGCAAAACAGTGAGCAATGTAGTAAAAAGGGTGGCATTAAATATATTTGCTGTCGCCCTTTGTGCGCCTTCTAGAATTGTTATTATTATAATGTGTCTGTGTTTTGTGAACAATAAAGATTATTCCATCTATTCTAAATACTCAACAGCCTCTGTAGTTTTTCCAGCAGTGGGGGTAAATTTTATTCTGCTCGGTTTGGTTTTTAGTAGAGCTTGATTTAATTTAGCCTGGTTATAACCATTTTATCTAAGTTTATCATCTATACAACAGTGTTCGGAGCCGATTTGTGTTTCGACATTTGGATATCAGATAGCCAGTAGTCAAGGATTTGGGTGAAAGGTGAAGCCTTCGTCCTTATCGTATCACTCACTAAGATAGGAAAATCACTTATTGATCGAAGGAAAATCAAGATCACTTTTACTAGGATCAAGTTCAATATTATTGTTGGCGACTGGCTGGTCCAAACCTTTTTTGCTATTCAAATTGAGAAATGTATTTACTTTTTCCAAGACTTTTTTCGACATGATTTTAGTTGCTTTGAGTCATTGGTTTTTGTGTGAAGTTGTCAGCCCCCCAACCGCCTAACACTGTCGCTTTCGATCGCTTTGAAAGCGAGGCCCTCGCCTCGCTTTCTATTATAATATCGAAATATAATATCGAATAATATCGAAAGCTATAGCCTATAGCTTTTGATATTGCTTTCATATTGCTTTCGAAATGACAAGATGACGCCTCCTCCTCGCCTCGTCTTCAAAGCGATCGAAAGCGAGAGCGTTAGGCGGTCGACCCCCAGGTTATTTTTCCATTATTAATTAAAACTTATTAAATATTTACAAAATACTATATGTTTCCACCAATTTATCATACAGTCCATTACTCCATAACAATTATTAAAAAACATGTAAAAAGTATTGGCTGGGTAGAGTAATCCTTTGTCTGCAGTGGCAACAAAATAAGTTAATAATAACAAATAACAGATTACAGTCTCATCTGCTGAAATCAACTCATCTAATTTTTTCTTTGCCAGTACCTAGTAGTACTAATAAATAGCCTATACTATCCCACTGCTGGGCAAAAGCCTCCATCATTGAAATCAAGTCATCACTACAACTGATGGGTAATGGGTTAATCACCATGCTAATCGAGTCATAAATATCTTATAATGGGAATACATGATCTAATAATGTCTCTAATTTCATCATTGAGACCCGCCCAAGCTGAATATTGTATAAGCTATTCCAACACCGATTCAATTAACTCCAACTAATTTATATATAGGCCTACTGTACAGATTAAGTCCTTTTTAGATATAACTAATTATATTACTTACCGTAGACACTAGGTTTATAAACGAAAATTTCCAACAAAATTTTGCCTCGCCTTTACTTCTGAAAAATTTCCGAACTCGCTATGAAATCCCATGTCTATTTATATATTTACCTAATAAAGAGAACCAACAAAACAATCACATATACACACAATGAAGACACATTTACCTTTAATGAAAGTTGCCTCGACATGCCGATGTAAACTGAAATTTCAGTAAATTACGAATGTATATACCAATGTAATGAATGACACGTGAGTTTCTACGCGGTAATTGCATTTGTCTTACAATTTATGTTATTTACTAATGATTTACCGCAAAGTAAGATAACTATAAATGTTGAAATAAACACGAATCTACTCGCGTTTCATTTTTACATATTATTAAATATTTTTTATATATTAGTATAATAGTTTTAGTTTATTATCAGTTTTAATTGTATTATGACAAGTGTTAATATTTATAGCGACGCACTACGCCACACACATGGATTACTTACAAAATCTAAGGCTACACAGTTGTATATGTTAATAATGATATCTGTAGGTAGTTAATACACGTATATCATCAACATAAATAAGTAATACCTAATAATTAAATTTAACTTTTTTATTTTAAGTGCTAATTGCTGCTCTGAAGCTGAATTAAATACTTATAAGCCTTCCCAGTAGCATAGCGGTCAGTGCAGCCGCCCGGATTGCGGAAGACCCAGGTTCGATTCCTGGCTGGTTCGGGTAGCGTTTAATTTTTTCATTGTATTTTATAAGTAATTAATATATATATTATATTAATATATAATATATATTTTTATAAGTTAATAATAAATTTATTTCAAAATCTAAGTTTACATGGAATCTTAATATTAAACTACACAAGGCTGTTTGATTACATAAATTTAAAATAGCATCCGCTGCTGAGCTAGGTGAGCCGTATTTTTCAGCATCAAACAAATATCGTCATCTTCTGTTTCTGTTTTGACGGGAAACTTGGAAAAGCTTGTCCGACATCTCACTTGAGCGACGATAATGCCAAAAGTAAAGCGCTCTTAAAGCTCTTAGAAAGTAGATAACTTATATCATACTGTCGGAACACAACAATACTACTAGTATCGGGGTTATGGCGACACACTTAAATAATATATAACGTGTCAATGATATAACGCAAAATCTCAGACACCCCAACTTATTTTTATTATAAAAGAATTATAGAAATTACTAGCTGACCTTGGATAAGGACACCCTATCACCTAGCGAGCGGTATGAAATGTACTTTACGACCTATTCTCATAAACGTAAAAATCGGTCGAGCCGTTTCGGGGGAGTGGGTCCACAAACATCGTGACGCGAGTTTATAATTAAATAGATACAATTAAATTATTATATTTGAGAATTAATTGCTCTTTTTGTTTTCTTGCAATTGTAGAAAATTAGAAACTGTAAAGTAATTACGCGTGTTCTAAGTGTGTTATTAAATTAAAACGCTGGGTACAACGTTGCCGCTTGTCGCCGTCGACTGAAACTGAAAAGACGATATTAATTAAATTTAAAAAGCTGCGTAGTTAATTTTTTTTTTTTTTTATAAAATCTGGCTCATTTTTTTATTAGTGGAATTGATTCTAATTTTGATTCTGTGCAAACTAATTTCAGGTTTTGCGTAATTTCATTAACAAGTTGTACAGTAACAGTTAGCTAAGAGAACATACTCGAGAACATACTCGTAATAAGCCCTACACCGCGCTAACGCCTTTTCACATAAAAAAGGCATAAGTCGGTCTTCTGTAAGCCGTCGGAGCCACTTGTTGGCAAAGTCTATAAGAACTTTTGCGTATAAAGCTTATCATAAGTAGTTGGTAAGCTACACTCAGTAGTTTAACAAATAATCTCGGACCTT
The DNA here is from genome assembly GCA_963082485.1 of Eudonia mercurella. Taxonomy (NCBI): domain Eukaryota; kingdom Metazoa; phylum Arthropoda; class Insecta; order Lepidoptera; family Crambidae; genus Eudonia; species Eudonia mercurella. The sequence continues at coordinate 20,876,575 of OY720026.1, read as the reverse complement.
CTACGAAATAATTTGTGAATTGAATCAAGACAAAATTTTTTGAAAAAAGAAAGAGTTTTTTTTATTTTAATATACATGTTTAAAGTACTTTTGTGTAGTACAGGGTTGCCTATCTATGAATAGAATTTTTTTTCTATTCTAAGGGAACCACCACCGGGTTAAGTTCTCGAAGCGGGTTGGCAAACCCGATAACCAAGTTTGTTATTAAATTTTGTAAGTGGTTGACAAACAAACTATCAGGTCACGTTGAAAAAAATCATACCACAATACTGTACAGCCACCACCAGCATCATAGGAGTTGCTGGCGTTTGAGGGAAGAGAAGTCTCATTTCTCGAAGTTCCCCAAGTCGTTATAGCTCAGGAATAGCTTCTGTAAGCTGGTTTCTTTACACCTCATGCATACATTTATTAAACTTTTACTTGTATGTAGGGTTCTGCTCAGAATCCAACTAAATAACAACTGCCCTCATATCTGTTTCTGCCGTCAAAAAGCATGGCTTTGCTTTGCTGTTCCGAATTCAAGAGTATGATCCAGTACAAGATCCAGGAACAGGTTTAGAGGCATAAGCAATAAAGCTTGAGGGTTGGCAGTCACGTTAACCCTTGGTGCTGCAAGCTTCCAGTCAAAACAAATAAAAATAAGTCTTCTGAGTTTCTTGCCAGCTCTTTTTGGTCGAAGGCTCTCCCAAAACTCAAAAAATCCAAACTGATGGTAGATTCAGTAGTTTAATTTAATGTTTTTTTGTTTTTATTATTATTGGGATTTTATAGTTATGCCGTCAATAAGTGTCTCTGAAGGCTTATATTAAATAAATTATTTGACTTTGACGTTGACTTTAAAAGGATGCGGTGGCCGCTTTCCATGAGGCTCGTTTCCATGTATGCTTGTTTGCCAGCACAGTAACATAAAAAATTATCAGTGTACAGTTCAGATGCTACATCATTATTGGCAAGCTCGCATCCATCAGTGTGTGAAATTGTTATAAGGTTGCTAGCACAATAATTAAAAAAGTAATCGTCAGCATCAACATCGTTATCATCAGACATACCAAATATCATACTAGTGGTGTCAGTCACGGCTTAGTGCTCGGTCTTCTCCTTTTTCTAATCATGATCCATGATTTACCCGAAGTATTGGTTAACGCTAAATGTTTGTTGTATGCTGACGATCTGAAGCTTTACTTTGAAATTAAATCTTACAGAGATTGCCTTAGTTTACAAAATGACATTAACAGTATATACGAATGGAGTTTGATAAAATATCTAGATAACAGATAACAAACTACGTTTTCATATTCATATTGATAAGATCGCTACAAATGGTTTTAAAACATTTCAAGGTTTCGTGATCAGAAATAGTAAAGTGTTTAAGAATCCACACACCAAAATCACACTCTTCTCGAGTTTGGTACGAGCTGCCCTAGAATATTGTACGCAAGTTTGGTCACCACATTACGAAGTTCACATAAAGCGTCTAGAAAGAGTTCAGAAGAGATTTCTCTGGCATCTCTCATATTAATTATCAATGCAACAAAGCTAAGACACTTTTGACCTACCAAGACCGTCTGGAGTTTTTCAAACTCCTAAGTCTGGAGGGTCGCCGGCGGAAGCTGGATCAAACGGTAATTTAACAAGCTAGTTAACGGCATTTCGGACTGTTCCTCACTATTGCATAAGCTTTCCTTCAATGGACCTCTAAGATTGCCCCGTCCTAATGCATAAACCCCCTTTTCTGTAAAAGGTTCTAAAAGCAATTTAGGACATCATGCGACCTTGAAGAGGTTTCAGAATCGATACAATATCCTACAAAAAAGTGTGATATAGACATTTTCTGCACCAACAGCAAACTTTCAAGCGCAAGCTTTTAGAATTTCGATCTCCAGGATGACGGTGACAAATATCTTCTGATACAAAAGACTATCATTTTCAACATCATTTATGAGTCCTTATTTTATTTTATTTTGTAATAATATGCATTTAAATTATGTGATATATATGTTGATATAAAATACATTATGTATATATTTATAACGTTTTTTCGCTGTCTAGCCTGTGTGTGGGATTTTAATAATAATTCCTAAAGTCCTACACTATGTTTGCCAATACGCAATTGAAACCACAATTAAAAAATAGTTTACCTAAATAAACCATTTCTTACCTTGTAGGAAGTTGACAGTCTTGCACATAACGTCGCCGAAGTACCATATCAGTGTGACCGACTTGGCGATCTGCACCGGCATGCAGAACAGCGTCACCAACAGGTCAGCCACCGACAGGTTCACCAGGAATATGTTGGTCACGCTGAAACAAACAAACGGCCTATTTCTTCATTGGAAGTATAGCAGCTGGGCTTCATAATCATAATTAAATAAAATTAAATGAAAAGATTATTTAATTGTACACAATATTATTTAAAACATAAACAGGATCGTAAAAAACTGTATAAATGACGGTGTTATCGCTAAAAATACATGTTTTACCAGGCCACCATCTGTTGTTGTAGCTGGACAAAATATTAAGACATTATCATTGCCCAATGCTAGTCCAGTTTCTTAGGATCAACATAATAATGAGTGAAAAGGTTTAATTAGACGTGATTTACGTGTCGCTCTGTCTTACGAATGGAAGAAACAAAAACAGTGAAAAATATGTTTTTGGCAAACATTCTAAGTAGGTTTTTTTTTTATTTCTACGAAAATGAAGACGACCTTCAAATATATAGAATGTTTTGCACTACGTGAAAATCTCTGGATATTTTAGAGAAAAAATACAGGTCTACTTTTACGATGTATTGTACTTAATTTTAAACTTATAATTATTATAGTAAGAGAATAAGTTAATAGTACTTATTCTCTTACTATTACTTATTAATTATTACTAAATTCTCTTTTAAAATCCGATTGATTCGATACCTAATCAATAATAATTTTGTCAGACATAATTTTATTTTTGATTAGCTCAGCACAGTTTTTCCGAACCGAAACCAGCATCTCCCCTCTACGGCTGAAGCTCGTTAAACCGAGTTTCTATTTGGAGATAATCCTGCTACTGTAAAGTGATTTTCTGTTTATTACATCTGTTGGTTTACAGATCATGTTTTAATGTATGAACAAGTTCTTTATTATAAAATAGTGATGCCTGCGAAAAAGTCTGCGTGAAAACCGGTTAAATTTATCTTTCAAAGTTTTTTAGTGTTTGGAATTCCAAATGCACTGCTACGACTACTGAGCATTAGCTACGATGCTACGAAACCAACAGCTACGACAGCTACGGATGCTACGAGCAATGCGCACTGTTGTTTATGACCTCCTTTTTCCATAGGGAAAATGCATGATGCATACTCACTAGATAGATATGACCTAGAGTCTTCCGACCTTCTCGAAGAGAAGTAGGTAATAACCTAATAATAGCTCACCATTTATTTTTAAAAGTTTGCAGTTTCCGTAAATCACTTCGTCTGCATTTTCAAATACTATTAATATGTCACGTATTCAGATCTTAAGGATAGCCGGAATACATTTTGTCACACTATGGTTTTTCCACGGTCAGCTCTACATACGTTTCTAAATCGCAACCTGTTTTACGCTAAACGAAATAAATCGCTTAAAAAAAATTATAGATATTGCAGCTAGTAGAAGATTAAAAAATTTTGCACTCATACATACTACATACATACATACATAAAAGGTTATAACTTCTGTAGATATAGTCGCAGACGTAGTCGCGTGTAGCCGCTGGTATATACATTATTATATACATTATTTAAGTACACCAGATACCACCACCCACAGGGTACAGGACAATGATACAATACGATAAAGTACCCAATTTTTTTTTATTATAATAACCAAAATTAAAAGTTATTCACAGAATACCTCTTTACTAACTAGTCAAAAATACGTTGAAATTATATATTATACTTTTATATTATTTATTTAAAGTTTTGTCATAACAAAACTAAAAGACCGTCTTATGCCATAGCATAAGACGGTCTTTTCGCTACCCATGTGCCCCGTCCGTCTGGGCGAGAGAAGATTCTCTGTATGCTAATTCAATAACGCCTCAAAATGATTGATTGATTAAGTGTGCCGGTAGTATGATTTTGACATTAGGACCAATCTATCAACACATTAATGTGAACGTTTGAAAATAGCAGGATCGAGGCCCAGGTCCCGCTATGCAAAGTCTTTGAATCTTTGAAGTCTCAAGTCTCAAATCTTAAAAAAGAGGCGGCTTTCTGCTAAACTTATAGTCATATACGATATAATATATCGACATTACAAATCACTGTCGAATTAATGTCTTCGGTTGTGATTGGCAGTTGAAAGTACTATTGCGTTTAAATAGTTCTGAACAATGCAACCTTTTTAAGGGCTTTTTCAATGAGAAATAATAAATTGATCCACAAAAAATAGTAGACTAGCACCTAAAATGCTAAGTTAGCATCTAAATAGTAGTTTAGGTGCTAACTTTGTATTTTTAGGTGCTAACTTAGTATTTTTGTGGGTTAGGTTAGGTTTGTTTGGTGATCGATTAAATACAACCCTTTTTCAATTAAGAGGTTTGTTGCCGGAGGGCTGCCGCACTATTAGCACTGCGTTCTATATTAAAACGGTCGTATGATTGTCGTGCGCTTGTCGTGCGACTGACGTGCGACTGACGTGCGGCAGCAGGCGTGCGATATGAAACCGCACGGCAGCGCTGCAGAGGTCCGACACGAAACCACATAATAACTATAGTACTAACGAAACGTCTAAATTGAAAGAGCCCTGTGCCTGTTAGCGTATTGCCAAAATATATACTATTACCGACAGCAGATGCTCTGAAATCAAACGCAATTTGCTTCTGTAGCTTAAGAGCATTACTGCAAGTCAATACAGAGAGAATTTGTGTAAAATGACATTTTGTTTTACGATGTTAGAGCAAAAACCATACGAGTACAGACAATTAAAAAATAGGTACGTAAAAAATGCTCTGTGAAACAATTTTTTTTATTTTAAATCAATGTATCACAATTTCTAAAGTGCCTATCGTTGGCCCTAAAGCTCTTTTGATAACATAATCAATCTTTCCAAATTGACATCTGGATCCGCTGCCGATAAGGCTGTTACTTGTCCTAAGTTCGCCTAGCCAGCCTATCGCATAGCGTAGTCTGGCGCTAACAACATAGTCGCTAAAATGTATGGGTTCAAACTGTAAGATAGGAGATAGCCAGTTTATCATTGATTGAGAAAATTAGGTAGATAAATAGTTACAGAATAAAAAAGAAATTTGAGACTAAACCTAGATGTAAGTATATACCTACTTGATTTAATGTCGTGGTGTCGACAATGATAAAAAAGAAAAAAACATTTACATAATTAAGAACTTTCTGAGTAAAAAAATAATGGTAACATTTCAGACGGGCCGCCTACTGCCTACTGAAGCCAAAGGCATGAATTCGTTAATTAATTATACCTAGAATTTCATTGCATGTCAGCTATAAAATAACTGTACCTACCCTTAGTAATTACCTAATTACCTCAATGAACGTAAGATTTAATATGAAGCGCGCAAAATTTGTCATCAAATCAGCTTATAAACTTGGTACTTGGCGGTATAAGCTGGGCACAGGTCAGCCCACATGAACAAAAGTACATTGGGCTGCCGTGGAACATCGTGGGGACCCCGATCCAAACCCCGTGGAGAATCTAGAATGAAAAGGGGACACGCTTGCGTTATGTTACTCCCTCTAGAAAACCTCTGACGGTGTTTTGATCACACAGCTCGAGGAACCTTTTAAGTTTCTCGCCGCCCTCAAAAAGTCTGGTGACGCTGAAAAAGCCATTTAAAGCCATCAGAAAACTCTCTAATAAAAATTATCAGTAAATATTAATAACCGCGAACCATCGCAATGCAAGTTGGCAGATTTTTATGACTGCCACTATACGACAATAACCGGGACCAACGACTTAACGAGCCTTTCACAGCACGGTGGAGCTTTAAATATTTGAATAACCCATTCGGTGAGTCAGCATTCCGGCGCCAACCGAACGCGAAACCCACTGCGCCATCGAGCGTTTCAAAACAGCACAAATTTAGTCCGATTTATTTACAAACAACAATCAATTTGAACGGAGCCACATAACAGCACTAGTATTTAGCAGTCGTTCCTGTACAGTGCATATAAAAGCAGGACCTTTTAAGAGTATTCTCCTAGAAGTGCGGGCTCGTAAAACTTTTATAGCACCTTCAAGGGGCTAGGAATAATAAAATTTTAACCGCAATAAAACATTCCATTTCAGATTTACGTTCGCCAATAGAGATCGTTGCATGTTGATGATGCACTATCATTAATGATAGCAAATAACCTTAACCACCATGAACAACATGCACCAGAATCGGAATAAAAGAACATGGGGTGAAGCTGACTCTGATCTCAAAGGGACATAGATAGAGTCATTCTCAATGGTAATACAATAAATAGATCATATAAATTAGACAAGACAGTTGTACCTATCGATTTGTAAAAAGTCTCTGTTTTAGTCACGAAGTCAATATTATGAGACTTATGTATGCTTATGTGTGCTTGCAAATTATCATTCCTATTATCATCCATCGTATTCTGATAAGCTTATTATGTAATCGTAGTTACTGTATTTCTTTAATTTTAATAACTGATTGAAATCCGTCGTAAATAAATATAAATGTACACGTCCAAAAATTTTTTTGATTAAAAAATATCTCAGGGACATAATTAAATTCTTCTTTTTTCTATTGAAAAAAGGTATTTATTATTCTATTTAATACTTCAATCAACTCCAATTGGCTAAAAAGTCTGTAATTTGTTTAATTTAATTAAAAAAACGTATTACTCCGAGCTCCGGTTACATGTCAGAGTGATGGGACATCCGAACTCATCCAGAATTCGTTCTCAACTGTAATGGGTTAATAAAAGTTCGCCAGATTTTAGAACTTTTTAACGACATTTTGGAAAAAGTATTGATGAAACCAATTTGGGATAAAACTTTTGCTTTTACCAAATATCGGCTATTACGCGGTAAACAACGTTTCTTACAAACTTCTGAGACAACGAAAGCGATGTTCAAAGTAAAAGATAAGCAGTTGCACTCGACTTTTCTCAATCCGGGCATCCACTTGTCTAACTAGGTTATCGAAATATTGGTTTCTTTGCCAATTATTTTCAAGTACAACGAGCACTAACTACCACATTACACACTACACCAACTTTACTAACTTTATATTCACTAAACTAACGACATTTTAAAGTACAACAAACGTCCAAAGTGCGTAGTACCATAAAGGACGGAGGATCGGGATGTGTCGTGCTGTTAGTCGGTCGTTGTTAGAAGTATTTTAAATAAAAACTGCAATATTCCCATAAACCGAACTTGTACCTATATTTTCAAAAGAACGCACGCACTAAATGGTTACCAATTTTCTATGTCTTTCTACCTCAGTGTTATCTAACTAACCTTTAAGTTTAGACGTGGGCACTCACTTGCTCCGCGACAATTTTGATTTCCTTGTTTTACACCCTTCCCCTTCACCCTGCACCTGAGCGTCTAAATAGCTTTAGTTTTAGTAGCAAAACAGCCAGTGAGAGAAGAGCTTACGTCGTTCGATGCCTAATACGTGAATAATTATATTGAAAAAAAATACCGGAGTCTGTCAGGCTTCACGTCCAGAGTATAGTGTAATAAAAAAATGTCGTCCATACCTAAAGGTGAATGTTGCGTAATATAATAACATGTAGTGATGTTAAATGCCGATTAAGCAAAATGACTATGTGTGTATAGCAATAAAATGACTTAAGATTTGGATCTAGCGAAACTACTAAAGCCCATAAGCGAATTGGCAACCTCTTGAGCTTAGTACGTAATTCGGTAACATGATCATATTTGTTCAAATAATTTTTAACGCTAATTTTGTTGCGGACAAATTATAAAAACACAAATGTTGAAAAAATTTTTATAAATAGCTTGCTTACTTCTTAACTGATCTTTAATATTTGTAAATATATTACGATCGGATGTTAGTGACGGTAGTTGTTGACATTGAATGGGCGCCTTTGGCTTTCAAAGTAAAAAAGTGTTGAATAATTTCGGCGGGCTGGTTAGAACCACGATTGCTCAATTGGAAGAGCACCTGACCCGAAATGTCAGAAGGGTGCAGGTTCAAATCCTGCTCGTGGAAATTTTTTCAACATTTGTGTTTTTATGATCATACTAGCTGACCCGGCAAACGTCGTTTTGCCATAAAAAATAAAAAAAAAATTTAGGAGTGGACTACCCCTAACATTTTGGGGGATGAAAAATAGATGTTGGCCGATTCTCATAGATACCGGATGACCCGGCAAACGTTGTTTTGCCATAAAAAATTTAAAAAAAATTTATGGGTGGACTACCCCTAACATTTAGGGGGATGAAAAATAGATGTTGGCTGATTCTCATAGATACCGGATGACCCGGCAAACGTTGTTTTGCCATAAAAAATTTAAAAAAAATTTAGGGGTGGACTACCCCTAACATTTAGGGGGATGTAAAATAAATGTTGGCCGATTCTCATAGATACCGGATAAGCACAAAAAATTTCATCAAAATCGGTCAAGCCGTTTCGGAGGAGTATGGCAACGAAAACTGTGACGCGAGAATTTTATATATTAGAAGATTTGTGAAGTCCAAATATGAATCGAATGCAAAAATTCTAAAGTCAGTCAAGCTTATTGAGTTGCTCTTGCGTAAGATCGATATATCTGAAATCGACAGAAAAAAAATATATTTCAAAGTGTATTTTAGTTTTCTGTAATTTTGATTCGACATTACCGGGGATTATGATTAAAAAATCAAACTTTTATTGATATTTTCTCAAACGAGTTACCTAGGATAACCCTTTGAGGGCACAGGTAGATTTTTTTATTAGTTGTTGGCCCTTTATGCGGATCTACTCGCGTTTACTTTATAGTTAATTTGATCTGATTTTTTGAACCTTTTGAAGGTGTCACAGTGAGACTGACTTATCCGTTTTCGATCTTATATCAAGGGAAGAAAGTTTCAATTATGGTGTCCAATGTACTGAACCCTATAAAGAATAATAAGATCTCTATCTCCTCTCTTTGCACGGGGCGCTCGCGTTTAATCATGTGGGTCCCATTTCAAAGGAAGCAGGAGCACCTTTGGAAAAATTATTTGAGATAACATCACATACAATGTTCTGATCCCAAAGTAAGTAGCTAAAGCACTCGTTTCATAGAAAATCAGAAATAACGACGGTACCACAACCACCCAGACCCGACACAATATCGAGAAGTTCGTTTTCGACATTGACCCGACCGGGAATCGAAACCGGGACCTCAGAGTTAGCGCCGCCCAAAGTCCGGCGTGCAAGCCACTCGGCTACGGAAGTCGTCAAAATACTTTTAGATTTATATCATAATATTTTAATGTAATTTTGAGCGTCAATGGCCAGGGGGGTAACCACGAGCTCTTATAGCAGTATTATTGCAGTTGTGAGGACGAGATGCGTGTAGCGGCGAATATACATGCGTCTCTTTTCCACAACTGCAATAATAATGCTATAAGAGCTCATAGTCAGGCCTCAGGGGCTCTATTTTTTAATTCTTCGCCTCGAGTCGAGCGCTTGGTTTCTACTGATTTCCGTTCGACATTTGACTTTCCATATTTTTGAATCGCTCGACAACAACGAGTGCCCTCACTCACTCGTTGCAGTCGAGCGACACAAATCGATTGATAGAATATCCGTCGAAATCAATGCGTTGTGTCAATGTCATGTCACTCATTTCTTTATGTCATTGAAAATTTGAAACTGCCAAAATAAGCAGGTAAATACAAGCAAAACAGCTCTTTGTTCTGAGGAAAATAATTACTTTCTTTTCTATTAAAAAAGAAAGGTTTTTTTTTTAACAGCCAATATAGACATGGATATAACGTTCCGTTTTCAATGCGGTTGTTACCGGTTTTTTCTAAATTCTGCGTGGAACGGATAACATCCAACATTTCGTATTATTTTGGCAGCACCGGAAACGAACGATTAAAAAATACGAAAAATCGGCGTCATGACTTGGAAGACGAGTGTGACTTAAGTCGCATTCGACAACACAATGTCATACATGCGATTCAAAAATAGATACCCTGCTCGTTCTTATCAACAAAATATCGACAAAAATATGTTTAATGATGTAATTCATTTTAACACATGCAACTCTGTCACTTTTACAATATCCTGTTGCAAGCAATGTTTTTATATAATGTACTATTTTCCAGTTCAGCGTTAACTCGCACTGGGTTTGCACACTCGCTGCGCGTTATTTGTGCATCCGTCTGATCCAGGGGTGGTCAAGGTGAACTTAGTATCGGCCATGTTTACATCACAGTGTAGTAGGTGTGATACTCCTGTCGGCAGTGGGCCTGAATGTGCGGCCTGTAAACTAAAATATCACTTTGGCTGTGGCGGCATATCTGAACGTGGCTACCAACGGCTTGGAGTAAACAAAGCAACATGGGTATGCGTGACCTGCCGTGACGGAACAGAAGAAGCTCAAGCCTCATCTGAACCTACTTCTACAGAGTCCGATGTGGCACCGATTTCTGGCACTTCTATGTCGTCTGTGGGAAAACCCCGTCCTGAGGATGTGGTGGTACTTGCCGAGCTCTCAAGCAAAATGTCTAATATCCAATTGCAACTGTCTCAATTTACAGGCCTTAAGAGTGATATTACGCAGATGAGAAACGACAGCGCTGATTTGAAGACCTCGCTGAGTGATAAAGTAGACGGTGTGTGTAATAAGCTTTCACAATTGGAAACCCGTGTCTGTAAAATGGAATCGTTAAAAAAAGAAGTTGTGCACCTAAAAACCATTGTGGACAACATGGTAGTTGAGAATCAAAGAAGAGATCAGTGGGTTCGGCGATCAAATATTGAAATTATCGGTATACCGGAGCAGCAAGGAGAGAATTTAATAGAAATTACTAAGAAGATTGCCAATACATGTAATTTTCCATTGAACCCTTCATCGGACATCGATTTTGTGACCCGAGTTGCTACTTTTAAAGACCCCAAAAACCCCAAAAATCCGAAGCCAAGGCCTATAATAATTAAACTGCAAGCTCGGTACAAGAAGGACGATTTTCTTGTATTGTTACGTAAGAAGAGCCTGAAACTTAACGACCTTGGATTTATTGGAAACAATGGCCACATATATGCTAATGACCATCTATCGACACACAACAAAAACCTGTTAAGATTAACTAAGCAGAAATGCAAAGAAATGAAGTTTGAGTATTGTTGGGTGCGAAATTGCACAATAAAGGTCCGCCAAGCTCCCACTTCTCCCGTTTTAATAATCTCATCTGAGGAGGATTTAAAGAAGATAAAATAGGAAAAAGACAAGCTTACTCCATATTCATATTGAAACGTTCGCGATGTTATTTTGTATCGTCTAAGGGTTACCATCGAAGGATCGACTTTATTGCGGCCTGCGAGTTAAGCTGCCCTGGAACCACTCGCGCACAAGCGCATACTTGGGTGCTACTGCATCAAGGCGTAGAAACCAACTTAGCACCCGAAAAAATATACATTGACGCTTCGTGTTATAGCCTATTGGCACTGCGCCGTACACTTGGCGCAATCTACAGGTGCGTTGTTGAATTATTAGTTTTCCAATGTAATATAATGATTGGCGTAATGATGCAGTTGTTTGGTGTTTTGCTAGCTATTTTCGATGTATCTTCGCGGGAGCTTGAAATTTGTTATTATCTCATTTACTTAATTAATTCTTTTACATACGAGTTTATAAAATCACTTAATTTGTTTTGTTTAATAAATTATATAGTTATAATATCGTTTTTGGTGGGCAAATTCTATCTTGTTGTTTTTTTATCAGTACGTATTTTTGAACATATGTATATAGATTATTATTTTTTGCATAATAATACTGGTTACGACGGGTGTGATCTTACTGACAGTTCGGTAATTGAATATGTCGGTATTTATTCTTATTTATTTAATAATGATTTAAACAGTTACTTCGTGTGCTTGTTGAGAGGTTTTGTGTTGTTAAAATTTTTGTTACATTATAAGTTACATTGCGAATTTCTAACACAGGCCTGGATTTAAAGGTATATTATCAGAATGTCCGTGGTTTGCGGACTAAAACACACGTATTTTTCAGTAACCTCCTTCTTTCCGATTATGATATAATATGCTTAAGCGAAACCTGGCTATTACCGGGCGTATTTGATCGGGAACTTTTTGATCAAAGATATAATGTATATCGGACAGATCGTGATTATGAGAAGCGTGGGATGTGTATGGGAGGAGGTGTACTCATTGCTGTTCTGAAAGGATTGGTAGTTGAGCCAGGTTCCCTTACAGCTGTTTCACTCCCCTTAATGAATGATGCGGAGGTCGTCACTGTTACGTTGGTATCACAGTTCTTGAGAAATAGAAGAATCAGGCTGTATTGTTGTTATTTCCCGCATAGTGGTAACCAAATGTCATCTCAGCTTGAATTGTTTGAGTATTTCTCTAACATTTATATTCGATACCCTGAAGACGAGTTACTAATTTTGGGCGATTTTAACATTACTAAAGGCCATTGGATACGTTATGAAGGGTCCAATAATAACGTAATGCTTTTAAGTAATGCGTCCGAAAATTCATTAACAAACAATATATCTGCTTTTTTGAGTTTCACGGGGCTGGGTCAATTTAATAATTGTTTTAATATTAATGGAAGATTATTAGATTTGATTTTGGCGAGTTGTGACTGCACTGTGTCTCACTCTATTAGCCCGCTTGAACCGGAAGACACCCATCATCCTGCTTTACAAATAAAAGTTTGTGTGGGCTCAGTAGACCGTAGTTTACAACCAGCACAGCGGTTGGTGCGCCGCTTTCACTCTGCAGACTATACTCAAATAAATTCAAAATTAAATTCAATTGAGTGGGAAGTAGAATTTAGTAATCTCGATATCAATTCAGCAGTTCATAAATTTTATACTATTATTAATGAAGTAATAGACACCTACATCCCAGGAAAAATAAAACGTTGCAGCGATAGGTATCCCCCTTGGTTTACTCCCAGTTTAGTAAAAATTATAAATAAAAAATTGAAAACTCACAAAAAATGGAAAATATATAATAATCTGTCTGATTATGAAATGTTCTGCTATTTGCGTCGGGAACAAAAGATTCTGGAGGAGCAATGTTATGCACATTTTGTTGCCACAGCTGAACGGCGCATTGCCTTAGACTCGAAATACTTTTGGAGTTTTATTAAATTTAAAAAGAGTGGTAATGATGTTCCAGACACTCTTTATCTTCATGATCAATCGACCTCCAATGGCCAAGATATAGCCAATCTATTTAATAGTTTTTTCCTTTCAGTTTTTCAGCCTCCGTCAAGTGTTTGTCATGATATTTCTCACTGTCATCCAGGCTCCCAAGCTTTAATAAGTTCAGTGGTGGTTTCACAGGACACTGTTTTTAAACGTTTACGTTCATTAGATATCACTAAGGGTAGTGGACCTGATGGTCTACATCCTGTATTCTTAAGAAGTTGTTGCCACTCTTTGGCTGCTCCTATTACCGTTCTGTTTAATAAATCCCTCTCGCAAAATATATTCCCAATAGTTTGGAAACGATCTTTTATAGTACCGGTGTTTAAAAGTGGTGATAAACATAATGCCAATAATTATCGTGGCATATCTAAGCTTTCAATAATCGCCAAACTGTTTGAGAAACTGGTATATGATGTGCTTTTCCCATCGATAAGACCGCTTCTGACTGAAAACCAGCATGGCTTCGTCACTCGACGTTCCACCGAAACTAATTTATTAGAACTGGTGGACATAATATCACTGGCAATGGAGGGGGGATATCAGGTGGATGTCGTGTATACCGATTACTCTAAAGCTTTTGATAAAATTTCGCATAATATACTGATTCAGAAGCTTGGAGGCATCGGTATACACGGTGACCTTCTCAGATGGCTGTCATCCTACCTAAGAGAAAGAAGCCAAGCTGTGACAGTTAAAGGATTTACATCTTCTTTTGTTCCTGTCACTTCTGGTGTCCCGCAGGGCTCCCACCTTGGTCCGTTATTGTTTAATGTATTCATTAATGACGTAATACACAGCGTTCGTCATTCTCACTTGCTACTTTACGCTGATGATAAAAAAATATACAAAATAATTAAAAAACCAACTGATTGTTTAGCGCTACAGGACGACTTAGACGCGCTGTGCAGTTATTGTACTAAAAATGAACTTTTTTTAAATATTGAAAAATGCTGTGTTATTACTTTCAGTAGAAAATTAAATCCAATTAAATTTAACTATAAATTACATAATAAAGAATTGGGCAGGGTGGATGTGGTGCGGGACTTGGAAGTGTTGTTAGACTCAAAATTATCCTTTGAGCCTCATATTGATTGGATCACTAAGAAAGGATATAGAATGCTTGGTTTCGTCCTTAGACAGGGTAATGTATTTAGGAGGGATGAAACTTACCGCATTCTTTTTGACTCTTTGGTTCGCCCGTTGCTCGAGTATGCATCGACGGTGTGGAACCCACACTATGGGGTGCATATCGATACCGTCGAGCGAATTCAAAACAAATTTAAAAAAGTACTAAAGTATAAATTTTGGAGGAAAGATTTTGTTTTCGAATCACTTGAACGTCGTAGATCTCACCGTGACCAGATATTTCTTTTTAAAATATTAAATAACATTGTAGATGCCCCATATCTTTTGCATAGATTAAACTTTAGATGTCCAAATGTCAGATCAAGAAGCAAGAATTTGTTCTCACCGCCACTGTGTAGGACCCAATATTCAAAAAGTAGATTCTTAGTCCGCTCGTGTGATTGCTACAACAAAAACTATGTAGATTTGGATATTTTTAATATGTCATTGTTGAGTTATAAAAACTCAATAAAGTGTAAAGTTTTTATTACGTAATGAAAATATTTTTTGTTAATTTCTTTTGTCATTATTATTGTTTTTTTGTTGATTTGGGTAACTGCATATTTAACATATATTTTTTTTTTGTCAAAGTTTTTTAATATTGTATGGTAGTGTAGTGAATTTTTTTTTTCTTAACAGTTGTGTAAACTCAGTACTTATGTAAAATTTTTGGTAGAAACTTAATTGGCCTTTGTATTATATTTTGTGTACTGTAATTTGAACTATTACGTGCTGTATGTTTCTCATAAGGCAAAAAAAAATAAAAAAAAAATAAAAAATAAAAATATTTTTATTTTAATATACAACAGTTATTACATCACTCGCATTTTATTTAGTCGTATGAAGGTCGTGTGAATTATATATTTTGTTTTTTTTTTTAATGCTTACACAATGTATATGTTTTGTCGCGTCCATCAGGCCCTGTCAGATTATTCATATTCATTTATTCAACTTAAATTTGCAACAAGAGGTACAATGACATACAGGTGTTGGTGTTAATAGATGTTTTGTTAGTAACAAATTCACCTTTTCAAGGCATTGTGATTTTGGTACGTAACTTAATTATAGGCAGATAATTCAATAATTTAACAAATAACATAAAAATTAAAGTAATAAAATGAAATTAAATTAAAACTAAATTAATAAATAACAATTATAACATACATATTTAAAACGTAAACAAATTAAAACAAATAATATTGTTTTCTCAAAATATTCCTGCATGCTGTGAAAGGATTTAGATATATGGACATTTTTCAGCTCGTTCTCAAATGTACTGTCTTGGAGAGCTTTTAATTTAATAACACCGCTCCCGCAGCATTCAGCCCATCTTCGGGTGATGTGGGGGTGCCATGCTGAGACAGGGTAATTGTTAGCCTCACACACCTTTTTGAATTATATTTGTCTTTTTTCTTTTTACTTTTTACTTTGTTTTATGCAAAGTCTGTAACTGCACAGTAAATCGTATATCATCATCATCATCATCATCATCTCAGCCAAAAGACGTCCACTGCTAGACAAAGACCTCCCCCTGTGACCTCCCCCAAGGATCTCCACAACGACCGGTTTTGTGCTGCCAAATTGTATGTGTCAATAAATTTTGTTGTTCATCTTATTCTTTTTTCTTTTCTTATTTTAATCTTTCTCTTCTTATTTTAATAACTACAATCTCATCTCGCGCAATAATATTTGACAAATAAAATTGGCCAAAAGTAGTTTCGCATTACCTCGCCATAATCCCGAAATATCCTTTGAAATGAGCCACTGACGAAAACTGACCGAATACGGGTTCGGTTAATCTGCGTTCAGCGGAGCGCTCAACTGGGCAATAAACGTCTTGGAAAATGTATACGAATCTTATTCAAAGGGTAGTTTTTAGAAATAGGTTTTCCTTCTGAGATTATTCAACTGGTGTATCGTATAATAATAATAGTATATGTCTAAGTTTAAATGTTAGTGTAACTCTACTCACTTGGCCCGACAGGGTGTTATAACACCCCTAAAAGTATTATATAGATGTACCCTAATGTGATACTTTTAGAGTTTTATTTACAACAACACACAAATGCCTGGTCGGACTTGTGTATTTAATCATCGCAATTGGATACTATCGTCATACCCATCATCATCAACTGCTGGGCATAGGAATCTAGATAGAAGTGCTATGATTATGACACCGATTTAAAAAAAATATGATTTTATGTATATGTACTAGAAAAGCTTTTAAAACAAAGACAAGAAAAATAACCTTGTTGACACATACAGCGTAGCGTCCTTTAATAACGTCGCCACTCCGAATCTATGAATGTAGTACGTGTGTACGTTGGTAAAAAAGGGCTATTACAAAGTAAATGATTATGTTCATGATAAGAATGCATGGAACTAACATTCCTCCAATTCTCGCACACTGTATAGGTATAAAGCGTCGGGTCGTTACATTCCCTAAGATATGGTTGAGTGAAGCGATGGCTGATTCATATGTCATACTCGTGAACAGGTGCCTCCTGTGGAGGCAGGTCTGCTCTTGCTTACTTATCTTATTTTTATTATTATTATACTCGTATACTTTAACTTTGTTGTCTTAGATAATTTTTGACTTCTATTAGTACTGTATGACATTGTGAAAATTGAAATTGGTAGTTACCTGATGTAATTTTTGCAAACTTATTATTATTATTATTTTTTTGTATTATTTTTGGGTGTTGTGATTGTCCTTTTTTTGTGTGTTTGTTTGTGATGGAAAGTGTCCTTTTATGATAGGGCATTTTCCAATATTTTTGACGCTGTAAGGGAGAAAAGAGCTGGACACTTGCTGAGTTTCTTGCCGGTTCTTCTCAGTACAAGTTCTCCCGCCCAGAGTAGACTTACGAACCGATGGCATAATGACGTTCATAAGAGCTATTTGTAGCCTAAACTGAATAAATGATTTTGAATTTTGAATTTTGAATTTTTTGAATTTTTAAAGCGTCATTCTATAGTTTTGAATTAGTACCTACGTAGTGCCCAAGTACGTTTTATTAGTATAAAGGTAAATGTATTATTATGGTAAGTATTATTTGAAATTCCGGGCTCTTGATAGTTTTTAATTTTAAATATTGTATGATTTGGTAACGCTATACTATTTTTTTTTGTAATGACCTGAATGGGTAGTAGGTAAAAATGTATGGACGATTCAAAAGCACTTTTCGTAAGTTTATTTGAATAAAAAATTTTGACTTTCACTTTGACTTTGTATATTTATAAGTGGGTATGTATGAATATGGATATTAGTGTAAGCCTACTATCCAAGATCCAGGTCATGGTAATGATACAATTACACTTCCTAACCTAAACTCTTGAGAGCTCATTACCTGAAAAACTGAGAGCGATGATAATTTATCAATTTCTTCGTATCGTATTTCACGAAAACATTTCTCGTTTTCGTAGACTGTTAAGAGAAACTTAACTTCTATTTTAAATGTATATTTTCAACCGGATTTTGATTGTAAAATTGTATTAATTTATTTGATATTTACTTTATTATTTTTTCTTTCGCACTGGTGTTCAACAAGTAGTTTCTGTACAAATTATCAGTGGAAACTTTAAATGCTACTGTATTATATTTTTAATTGTTTATATGTGTAATATAAAGCTGTATGTTTCCTTAATAAAATAAAATAAAATTAAAAATTAAAAATTCTTCTCCTAGTGAATATTATTATCACGAAAGTATCGCGTTAATTATAAATCTTTTCAGATAGTGTTATTGGCTATCAAGAATTACAATATAAACTTATCAAAGAAAAATGTCAACAAATTGTGAAAAAAATATAGAAATGAACCGTACTGCCTGATGGTTTAATAGAATCTATTGATTGTCTTTTTGACCAGTGCCGTCATTTCAATAGTCAATGGGACAAAATGTATGACGAGCATATTAAATAAAAAACAAGTTAAAAAAAAACATCAAACGCGAACTTTTAATAAATAAACCAATTGTTAAATAACAATAAACGTTTTTATTCATTTACGACTTTCTCATTATCATTCGAGTGATATCCCGCTTCCACGCATAATGATCATTTTGATATTTTAAAATGCCGGTCAAGGGTTTCTACCTTCCTAACACTCGGTCTAATGAGCCGTCGCATTAAAGAACTTTCGCAAAGACAAAGACAAAGACTTCTTATTTCGCTTGAAATATGGTACATAAGTTACCAGAAGCTGGGTAAACGGCCCATTACTCGTCAGATTTTGAAAAAAGTTGACTTTGCAGCCCTCCCACGTAAAAACCAGTTGATTTAGAAAAAAATTGATCGCATGACGAGGTAAGCAATTTATTTATCTTTTTATTTTCTTTTATTCAGGTTTGTCCCAATAATCGTCAAAATGACCTAAAACTCGTCAATTTTCATCACCAATTTGAATTTAATAAAATATAAATATTTTTATTCAATATAAGCATTTACACGCATTTATTAAGGCAAAGGGTAAGGCACACTAGCGCCGCTAATGGATTTAATTTGATAACTGCTAAACTGATTTTTTTTTTCAAACATTGCGGACCTTCCAACACTAGGCAAACATCTATTATTTAATAATTGTGCACTACTTTTAGGTTTGTTTTTGTATTCATTCGCTAACACCAACAGTGGCCATTGTTTGTGAATAAATGCGATAGCCCGTTTTGTGAATAAACCACGCAACAAAAAGTAGAGTACAATTATTAAATAAATACTTTGGATGCTTTCCTAGTGTCGGACGGTACGAAATGTTTTAAAAAAGATCCGGTCCGTTAGTAATTGTCAAATTATCAATTGGTGGTGCTAGTGTGCCTTACCCTTCGCCTTAAGTCAGACTCTATACTACTTTAATGATGGAGATTAATAAATCTATATAAATTGAGCTTTTATTGGGTAAAATAATAATACTAGGCTACTGCACCTTTCTTAGCTCTCATTAGTACTAGGTCGTAGGTATTCGGTATGATAATAACTTATAAGTTATCAATATAAACCAGAAACATATTTTACAACCAACTTATTTAATTATTGAATGACTCATAAATTGTAGGTAGTTTCATTTTAATTCTATAATTAACCGAGTCAAAGAAAAATGAGACGTAACTGAAGGCAATAAAGTTCATTGACGGGCTTCACACGCGCCCCGATATCCGTCGTCAAGTAAGTATACGATTCTCTTTTGATTCAAAGGAAAATAAAACTTAACTCATGGTAATAAGAACACAACGATGAGTTTAGGTGCAACTGTTGCTGCGTGTCCCGGTACCGGTCTGAAAGCATACGATTTTGACGAGTTTTGGGTCATGTACTAATTAGAGAGTACTAATAAACGTCACATGCAACAAAAGTAAACATACATATGAAACTTATTACAAATGATAGGGTATAACGTTAGACAATCTATTTAACTATCCCAATAAACAAATACACTTACCGTGTTGTTATCCGAAGCGGCGTGACAAGTGAAGTAATACGAGGTGGAGTTTACTCAGTTTATAATAATATAATATTTAATTTCCTATTAGTAGAAACACACAAAATATTTAGTTGACGAGTTTCGGAACACTGACGACTATACCAGCGTCTACCTTACACAAAAATAAATTTAAAAAAAAAACTATACAATAATAAGGGAAAAACCTGAGTGAAAATGAAAAAATGAAAATGTTTTTATTGCAACAAACACCAATTTGCAAATTAATTTTGACTTGGCTTCTGTAAAAAAGTAAACTTGTGGAACAAAAGCCAGTTCCTTCCTGTTGACAAAACTCAATTAGTATAGTTGAAAAACAATGATAATAATTAACTAGGTCAAAAAATCAAAACATGAGAAAATTAAAGAAATTTAAAAGTTAAACGTGACACTAAGATGTGTGTGTGTGTGCGCGTGTGCGTGTGCGTGTGCGTGTGCGTGTGCGTGTGCGTGTGCGTGTGCGTGTGCGTGTGCGTGTGCGTGTGCGTGTGCGTGTGCGTGTGCGTGTGCGTGTGTGTATGTCTGTGTGCGTGTGAGTTGCGTTTTCTTTAGGTTTGCCTTAAACACTGTTGTTGGCATCACTTTCATGTCATCATGTAGCCTATTATATAGCGCTTAAAACGTCATTCGATCAATAGAAATAACCCCAATCGTGTTTCGATTAATTGTTATGACTTTTCATAGGCAATCCTTAACTATAATAATTTTGCAATAACTGTGCGAGCAAAGTAAACTGTACGTTTAAAGCCCAAAAGCGTTCTTCAAGGTACATGTTTGGATCCTATTCTATTGCAGGTAAAAAAAAATATGCCCGCTACTTTATATTTTAGAAGAGCCTACTCTGTTCAAGAAATTACTGAAGGTGCGGTTCCGCTTAGGGAATTTCTTCAAACACTTTTTCTGTACTGCATGCTTTTTAACCGACTTCAAAAAAAGGAGGAGGTTCTCAATTTGACTGTATTTTTTTTATGTTTCTTACCTAAGAACTTCCTGAGGCTGGCTGATTTTTTTAGTTAAATTTTATCTTGTAAGTATATTGTAAGAATACAGTAATTATATCTAATAATTTTTTCACTGTTTTAAATATTTAATTCCGCTTAAGTGTAGCAATTTGCACTTAAAAATAAAAAGTAAAGTTTACTATAGCGTTGTGGTATTTCTTCTGTAAAGATGAATCTGCATAGCCAATCGGCTGCAATAACCGTTTGATAGATGGTACTGCTGCCGATAAAAAGCAATCAAAAATCAAAGCAGTGAAAAAACTCAGTGCTTACGTCAGACTTCCCGGTAGCATAATGGTCAGTGCAGCCGCCCGATTGCGGAAGACCCAGGTTCGATTCCTGGCTGGGTCGGGTAGGCATTAAATTTTTTCACTGTATCTTATAAATATTTGTAAGTATATTCTCATTTTTATTATTTGAATTTACGCATTCACAATGCTTAATGTAGTTACAAGATAAAATTTTCTTGTAACTCGAGACCTCGGGATTACGTTTTATCTTGTACATTCTCTTAAAAATAAGTCTTGAATTGGGCCCGTGTCTTGTTGTGACAGGTCCTAAGTGGAAACTGAACAAGTCCCTTTGGAGATCTTAGTTTATGTAGATTTTTTCTTGTAGCATAATTTATATAAGGCAGTAGTAGCCCGCTCGCAACTTCCTCCAATTGAGAACACTCGTTTATCCCATGACGGACCCTTATTGCAGCGCCACCAATTGTAAGTCGAAACCATCGAGAGACCCACTCCAAAAATTTCGTCATATCGGATAATCATAAATAATAAATATCTCTATTGCAAGTGACCATGTTAGTTTAAATAGTTATATCGTTAACCGGTACGGGCCGGATAGTGCAAAATAAGTGAAACATCGAGAACGCGCGCGGGAAAAGTGTGAATGTCTTAAGGAGTCGCTGTCTTTCTTAACGAAATGTCGTGACGCGGAGTTAATTCAGCGGACAACGGACCTCGCATAAACATACATATAGATAGACATACGGTTCCGAGAGTGGTCTGCGAAACGCGAGTGTAAAACTTTTGCGTAAATTAATACGAAGTTGTAGGTACCAACTACACAGTGTACAGTGTGAGTTATATCATTTGCATCTGGAGTGCAGTGTCGTGTTTACAGCCGGGGACTTCGATATATGTGATCGCGTAACATATTTGTAAACTCAACGTACAAGGGAATTGAGTGCCGTGAAATAAAATTGTAAGTTCGAATCACTTTAACAAAAACAGAAATCACACGTCACGTACCATGATAACTCACGACAAACTCGAACGGTGATTAATCTGTCTGATATTGATTTGACCGATTCTGCGCTTACAGTACTTGAGAGAGAAATGAATTTCGCTATTACACTTAGACGTATTCCCTTTGAGGAGGTGATTGGGTCAGTTCAGGATGGTATACGACGTAACAATATACCATCGGACGATGCGGACATTTTGAGGTAAGACATTTCCGTCGTGTTACGCCACCCAAAGGTTCCTAGGCCGAACATTACCTCTTCCGAATCGGCTGCATTAAACGACCTTCGGAAGTACAAACATATAATAGTGCTAAAATATGATAAGGGCAATGCGTTTGTTATAATGAACATTGCTGAGTACAATTATAAAATTTAAAATCTGCTTAGTGATTTATTTATTCATTTATTTCTAGGAAGATTTACAGACAAATAACATCTAAAGTTGAGAAGAATAAATAGACATATGCTATTAACAAATCTTCACAATTATAAAAACAATAGTGTTCAGTTAACCAGCTGTGGAGACTACGTTAATTTTAGTTAAAAATAGAAAAAAATCAAATATTTTAAAGTGCGATATATATTTATGTTTTCATTCATTTGATGAAAAGACATCCAAGAAAGTGAATTACATTCCTACGGCTAGAATTAATTTAACTTATAAAATAATGCGGTGACGCTTTAGGCGACGACACACTTAAATATTTACTACGTTCGAGAAACGTTCAACCGCCGTTCAAAGTATTTGGTCTGCCAAAAGTTCACAAACAAAACGTCCCCTAGAGGCCGATTGTGAGCCAGATAGGCTCACCGACATATGAACTAGCGAATCACGTAGCGAGCGTATTGCAACCATTTGGTAGGACAAACGAAATGACGAAATGACGTCATTTCATGGACATTCTGTTCCAAAACAGGGTTGAGCACAATAAGTTGATGGTCAGTTTCGACGTAGAATCATTCTTCACTAACGTGTCGGTAGTGGATTGTTTAGAGGTCGTTGAAGCAAAGTTACTAAATAGCAACATCCCGATGCATTACGCCAAATTATTGCATCACTGTTTGTCGGCGAACTATTTTGTATACCAATGTCAGTATTACCTTCAAATTTATGGGGTCGCTATGGGCAGTCCTGTGGCTCCATTGGTGGCGAACATCTGAATGAAGTATTTTGAAGAGCGTGCTATCGCTGTTGCCACTACGTCAACGCGAATTAGATGTAAAAAAAAACTTTCATTGAAAAAAATGTTGTTTTTTACAAAAGTATTTTATCTACAAAAAGTATTCAAAAGACACGTATTTTATATACCATTCCAGAAAGTTATTTGCATCTGGTATCAGAAATACTTAATTGAAAAGTATTTTGCATTTTGTATTTCAGATTCTTTATTTAAGGTACCTTGTACATCTCTGTGTGAGTGTAATGTGTCATGAGCAATTTCGAGTGAATAGTGACTTAGAAACCGGTGGTACGGGCATCGAGCGCAAAAAACGTCTAAAAAAGAGGGTAGATCGTTTTGTCTGCTCATAAAAAACTCACCCGCATTAACTTCATTAACTCCGTGATCATGGCGCATGCAGTGCCGAAATATCGGATACTCACAAATAATAAACATGGTAAGAATCCCCTTAATAATTACTCTTTACAATACGAAGATTAAAAAGATATTTTGAGTACAGGTTATAATTATTAAATTTTGTTAGTTTAATTGAACGCACTCTATATTATCACAGTTTTATATGAAATAGTAATACTGTGATATTATCGAGTGTGTTCTAGTTTTTCATATAATCTACGTTAGATCTTTAATTTTAAAACATTAATGAAATTTAATTCTATACTATTAATTGTTTTGTTTATTGAGTTTAAAGTCAGATCTGAAAATATCTACATTGTATTCAGGGACAGCCTATAAGTAAACTTAAATCAAAATTAGCTTATGTTTACGAGTACCTACCTACATTCGTAGACGAATATGTTGCGTCCTTCAGAAAGAAATGTTTGTGGCCATTAACCCCCTCTCGCTTCTTGGGGCCTCTAGTGTGTAGTTAACTTTAATAGGAATGTGGGACGTTTAGTGAAACCAGGGGACATTTTCAGGATTACATTTGGAAATATAAAACCTAGAAACACTTTGCATTTCCAAAACTTTCGCGTTCCATTTTAAACAAAGTTTTTATTTACAACACTACAATTACCTAATGACGATTCGCTGCGATCTAAACCAAAGAGACTACATCGAAGCCGTGATCAAAACAGCCTCACGAAAACTCGGTATTCTGAACAGGGTGCGGCGATTCTTTACGCCTGACCAGTTGTGCCTTTTGTACAAGACACAGGTACGGTCTTGCGTGGAGTATTGCTCGCACATCTGGGACGGTTCCGCAAAGTACCTTCTCGATGCTTTGGACAGATTGCAGCGTCGCGCTGTACGCATTATCGGCAACGCAGAAGTCACAAATACTCTCAAAACTCTGCAATTGCGTAGAGATATTGCGTCACTCAGCGTGTTTTACCGCTTATACCATGGCGAGTGCTCTGAAGAACTCTTTGACCTCATCCCTCCTTCTCCCTTCCTCCATAGGAGTACGCGTGCTGCTCTCCGGAGTCACCGCTTCACTGTCTCAAATATGCCATCACGCACTAAGAAATTTGGTGATTCATTTTTTTGTCGCACTTCCAAAACATGGAATAGTTTGCCTGCACACGTTTTCCCTCCTTCCTATGATATGGGGTCCTTCAAACGAGGCGTGAAGAGGCACCTTGTGGGCCGGCAGAGTGAGGGTAACTGATGCTGCGTTATTTTCACGCTGCATCAGTTGTCATCGCATCTGGATTCCATATTCACTTAACATCAGGTGAAATGGAGTCATTTGCCGTGCTACGTATAAAAAAAAAAAATTAAAAAAAAATGAGAAATTACTGAGAAGCTCGATGGTGCAGTGGTTAACGCGCCCGGTCTGCGAGTGCTGAGCTTAAGCAACTTTCGAAAAAGCAGGTCTTCCGATGGGTGACCGAAAATTTGTCATCTCGAGCAACTCCGTGCTTCGGAAGGCACGTAAAGCTGTTGGTCCCGGCTGCATTAGCAGTCGTTAACAACCAATAATCCGCACTGGGCCTTCGTGGTGGTTTATGGCTCGTTCTCCCTATCCATCCATAGGAAAGGCTCGTGCCCCAGCAATGGGGGCATAAAATGAGCTGGTGATGATGATGATGATGATGATGATGATGATGATGATGATGATGATGAATTACCTAATACGTAATTGGCGATCTTGGAATTGTTCTATTATCGTATAGAAAATTGTATGTAGTATACAAAATTTTTGTCGAAACAATCGTAGTGATTTCCTATTTCTTTATTTGTTTTGACATTAAAATTGTATAGTGATTTGTTTTTATTTTGTGTGCGTTACTGTAATTATTTCTTGTGTGGATCTATGTTGCCTGAATAAAATAATTTATTATTATATATATATTATTATTATTTAATAATATATTTATTATTATTTTTACTTATTAAATGTTTTCAAGATATGAGCAAAAAACTGAAAAAGATGACCTTTCACCACTCGCCCTTCCACATACCGCCGCCCCGTTTGACCCGCCTTCTCGGTGACTTTAATATATTTACTTTATCGGGACGCCTAAAGAAATAACTGATCCAACTTTTAAACTAGGCAACTATTTCGGCAGATTTTTATATTTTATTAATTCGTATTTTAATAGCGTACGTAATTATTTATAGGCAAGTATTTGATGTAAGTACGTTTTAGGCTGGTTAGTAACTATTCATTAAGGAATCTTAATTTCACAATACAAAAATGGTAAAAGTAGTATCTAACTATTCCTAATCTATTGCAAAACATATTCCAAACAGCATGCTACTATATTCACTATAAGTGTGCAATAAAAAAACTTGCGATAATTTTAACAGATCTATTTGATTGGAATCGGATCCCGATTGTGAAATAAAGTTTTCGAAAACATTTTCAATAGGTACTTAACTTTTTAACTTAACTATTACGTAACTTAAAATACGACGGCGTGGGCCCTTACAACCAACTTCCCTATCTTTTACGAGTTGCAGACCTCCCCATAACTACATAAGTGAATTATTCATGAACAGACAAACATGTCCTAATTGTTTGCTATAACTACAATCCAAGGGAACCATAAAACAAAATGGCGCAGCATATTATGTTTCGTTTACACGGGCATCATAAAATTCATCAGCACACGTCTATAAAGCTTAATTATTGATGTCGTAAATGTTACGTCTTCATACACGATCATTTCTGTGTTCACGGTTCATGAAAGGCGAGGGAGGAACGAGCTCTGTGGATGGCGTGGCGAATTGCGCGTTCTGGTTGCAATCAATGATAGATTTATAATTAATAAATACATTTTTAACAAATAGTAAATTACAAATTAATTTTTAATCAATGATTGATTATAATACAAATAAATATGATTAATTATAATTTTAATGGTTAATGAATATATTTATGATCCACCATAGCACAGACATCATTTCATTTCATTCATTACCTACTGTCTGCTCTTAAATAGTATTGTTACCTGAGTAACAATACTATTTAAGAGCAGACAGTGACTGATCACATAGGTATTTCCATAAAGTGCAATACTACCTACCTACCAACCTTCTTAGTATAACTATTAGTTATTCTGTGGTATAACCACTAAATAAAATTATACCATAGTATTTGTATGATAGCTTCTGCACTTACTCGTATTCGATTCGTATATTTCGTATATACCTATTTAGAAAATATTAGGTATCTACTTACCTCTCATCATCTTTGGGCAAGCTAAGGATATGCTTCGTTTAGGTGTGCTTCGTGGAATACCACAAAAAAACTTAAGTGTGACATCGTTCTTTGAATTGTTTGTACAACCAAACACACCACAATAACTTGGCCCCAATGTAATTGGTTTCCAAAATCGTACGAAACGCACAAACAGGCAAAAGCGCGTGCGGTGATTCCGGCCGCGACAGACAGCCCGACTGGCATACTGTTGTAACTAGTACTCTCATATCGCGACCTTGAGCACAGATTAGGTAATAGTTACTTCGTAACAGATAAATCACTCCCTACAAAAATTCGTCTACCTACCGCGTTAATAGCCTACTTCATTTCGTCGCGACGCGTCGGCGACCGCTGCGTGCTAAATTATGCCTAATAGGCTCGACTATAGAGTTGTTATCGATTGGCAGCCGCGCGGTCTTGCTGCCATCGTAGTAATGATAGGGCTGTTGCTACGATAAAAATATTGTTCACACACAATAACTTGTACCTAAATTAACCTGTGTCTAAATGGCTTGTTTAAGCTTTGTAATCTAAATTAAAATGAATGATAAATTGAAAAGCTCAATTGTTTATGATCAGTATGAATCCGAGTTCCATGAGATAACATTATAATGTTACCTATGATATTAAATGAATTACCTACTTAGTTATAAATCTTCATTATCATCTGTCCATAATATCCCACTGCTGGAATATAGATTTTCCTTCGTATGAAAGTGTTATGATATGAAAGAGAACTGAGTAGGTATAGAGATGGATTATATTCCTTATAACTCGAGTATAAACACCCATAACTCGAGTATAAAATAGGTATCCACATTCATCATACAAACATTTGCCCCTAACGGGATTCGAACCCACGATCGCTGATGTGGCAGACTGGGTCACTAACCACCACACCAAACGTGTTGTCACAACTTTAATGCAGACATAGTCACAGGTCATTTATATTTGTCTGACGTGTCGTGTCGCGACGCGAGTCGGAACGTAATCGATTTCATACATACATTGTTTCATACATTTTTAGATTTATATTTTTATGTTGTGACTGAAAATCCGCCTTTAATGTTGAAAGTAAGTAATTAAAACCAACCTATTTTATTCTATAAATTCATCCAAATAAGTAGGTATCTATAATGTATATACTTAAAAGAGTTTCATTAGGTAGGTACTTACCTTTCTTCATCAACAGGCAAACTAAATAATGACAGGTTTTAATTCCTTTTATTAGATTTACAATCATCAACTTCACAAAAATTTCCAGGCGCGGGCGGCATTGGTTTATATTACTATTTACAATAATCTAAACCACACAAATGTCGATCAACATTTATATTAAACTTATTCACTATTTACAATACTTATTTAATAATAACTACAGAATACCTACAAATGATCGATGTTTTATGAATGACGCAACGTGCACGCGAACGAGCGTACGATAACGAGCGCTTGCGACAGTCCACTGGCTTTTATACCGCCGGCGGTAAGCCGCTCGGTAGGTATCTAACGCGCGCAAGTAGATGGAGTGACGTAGGCCTGCCTTGAGCTCGCCCGGAGCAAAGAATATATACACTACCGCGAAAAGAAGCGACACTTAAGCATGTGTACTCGTAAAATCGCTCGCGGCTATGTGTAGGTGGGTGTCTGGATCGGTGCGGGGGCCTTGCGCGGCGCGCGGGGCGTGGAGTGGCGGTCTGGAGACCGCCTCGGCCGAGGGCTGAGTCGAGCGAGCGAACGTCTGTGTGTGACTCTGTATTGCGCACCGCACGCACGGACTGACTATATCAACCCTAGCTTTTATACGTTCCGCTCAAGGTCACCGGCGCTCGAGCTCTCACGTACACGGAGTGTCACCGGTGTGCCCGGAGCGAGAGTTTCCGTTCTTGTACTTATTTATTCTTATGGTACAGATGTAAAGCGTCATTCTATAGTTTTGAATTAGTACATATATAGTGCCCAAGTACGTTTTTTTAGAATAAAGTGTAATGTTAAGTAAATGTATAGAGGTAACATTATTTGTAATTCCGGGCTCTTGAAAGTTTTTAATTGTAAATATTGTATGATTTGGTAACGTCATAGGTACTTTTTTTGTAAATGTCGTTACTTCTATTAAAGCTGTGGAGTTTATTGCGCCCATTCTTCTCCACAGCTAAAAATAAACGTCCTGGATGGGTAGTAGGTAAAAAATGTATGGACGATTCAAAAACACTTTTCATAAGTTTATTTGAATAAAAAAATTTGACTTTGGCTATGACTTTGAGTATAATCTTGCGGTTAAGCAACTTTCATAATGCCGGTTGCTTTATAGGTGACCAAATAAAACTATCTTAATAGATAGATAGCGCGTTAAACCGTTGGTTCCGGTTGTCGATATAAGATACCCGGCGTCGTGGGGTTGGGTTATCGTGACCCGCCATCTTTAAAACATTTAACATATTTGACGACCTCCTTGGTCGAGTGGCTTGCACACCGGTTTTCATGGTGTCGCCATCTCTGAGGTCCCGGGTTCGA
Source organism: Eudonia mercurella (assembly GCA_963082485.1). Taxonomy (NCBI): domain Eukaryota; kingdom Metazoa; phylum Arthropoda; class Insecta; order Lepidoptera; family Crambidae; genus Eudonia; species Eudonia mercurella. The sequence goes on along the minus strand of OY720026.1, from coordinate 20,847,014 downwards.
TCCCCGGTCGGGTCAATTTAGAAATATCTGTTTTTTTAAATTGTTTCGGGTCTGGGTGTTTCCTATGTATAATAAGTATGTATTTAAGTATATTAAGTATGTTTATCCGTTGTCTAGTTAACCATTTTATCGAGTTTCTTAAAGAAGCTCTTGTTGGGGCTAGATAATTGGTGTGAGTGTGGGAAACATTTATTTTTTTTATTTTTTTTATTTTATTTTACGTTTGTACACTTTGCATGAGACATTTCCGATCCTCTCATTATTCGGCAAGAAATTAACCGCATCTATGGTCTAATCGGTAAGATCACCGGTCTCAGACCCATAGGGCCCAGATTCGAATCCCAATTTTTCAAAATATATTTTTATGTTTCTATAAGGTGCTATAAGTACAAAAAAGGTTTTTCAGTTCGTAATTAAATGTAAAACAAAATAATAATCAAATTTTACTCGTTTCTTTATACTGTTTTATCTAAAATTGATTATCCGTGTGATAATGACCCTTTTACTTACTACCAATTCAGGACGTCTATATTTTAGCTGTGGAGAAAAATAGGTGTAAGAAACTGCACAGTTTTTAAAGAAATAACGACATCTGCTTATGAATAACGTGTTCATTTCAAAATTATATCTTGAAATAATTTTCTTATAATTATTTATATCAAAATTTAATTATACTACTCAAAACAAAATAAGGGCCACGAGGTATTTTGTCTGTACCATGAAAATAATAAAACCAATATTAATTTTTTTGTCTCCATAACGAAAACTAATGTTGTTTTTACCGTGTAGACCAATAAATTTATTCCAATAATAATGATTAAAAAGTTTATTTGCTTTTAAAAGAAAAAACACATTTAAGGTTAAAAATAAAAACAATGTAAAGTTACTGAAAACAAAAGAAAATACTCCATGCTCATCTTTTAGTAACGGGTATGCCCCCCTCGTTTCGTTACGCACTCCTGAAGCCTGGAGTGCATGCTCTCAATCAAATGCCTGACATTTTCCATTGGAATCTCTTCCCAGGCTCTTTTAACAGCGTTGATGAGTTGCTGTTGGTTGTGGATTTCCTGATCTGGTTTCCTGGTCTCTAACTCTTCGTTTCAACTGATCCCACATGTGCTCTATTGGATTTAAGTCCGGACTGTTCGCCGGCCACGGCAAGACTTGAATTTGAGACGCTTCCAGTACAAACCGAGTCGCTTGAGCCGTGTGTGCACGAGCATTGTCTTGCATCAAGATGAATCCAGGACCCGCTCGCTGGGCAAATGGGATCACATGTGGTCTGACGACTTCCTCAATATACCGCTGAGCAGTAACAGTACCCTCATTTAAAATAGCGAGCTCAGTTTTGCCGTGTAAGCTTATCCCGCCCCAAATCATTACATTTGGACCACCAAAACGATCGACTTCATGGATGCAGGCTTCTGAAAATCTCTCGCCGCGTCTTTTCCATACTCTAATACGCCGATCGTCGTTAAAAAATTTAACTTTGCATTCGTCTGTGAAGAGCACCATGCCTCATTGGTTTATGTCCCAGTCCAAATGTTGACGGGAAAATCTTAAACGATTTGCACGATGATTTCTGGTTAATGGAATACGGACAACTCGCCTTCTTGATGCCTGCTGGTCTTCATGCAATCGATTACGAATAGTTTGGTCACTGACACGAGTACCCGTTGTGAGCCGTAAACGATTTTGCAGCTTGCGGGCCGTCGTTGTGCGATCTCGGCGCGCACTTAATCGAATGTAACGATCCTCTTGAGCTGTTGTAATGCGAACTCTGCCCGAACCAGGTCTTCTTCTAACACTGCCGGTCTCTTGGAAACGATTCCATAGATTTTGAATAGCTCTTCGAGAAAATCCCAATTGCAAACCCACAGATCGCTGCGAATGACCTTCTTCAATCATTGTAACGGCTCTGGTTGCTGTCAGCGAGTCCATATGACGCCTGCGTGCTTGTGGCATATTGCAAAAGATGTTTCTGACTCGAGATATCAATGAACTCTGATAATTTCTAATAAACCAAGAAGCTAAGGAAAGCAAAACGTCAAAGAAAATGCAATCAAAATTTTCAAAAATAATTTTAAATCAAATTTTATTTAAAATTGTTGCCAGCATTAGATGAATACTACAATATTAAAAAGTTTAGGTATCAAAGAGTTTGTATACTCAATATTTTACTACTTTCAATATGTAAATGTTTAATAATTTACACCAAAATGAAAAAATACCTCGTGGCCCTTATTTTGTTTTGAGTAGTATATATTTAATGTATATATCTCTTGAATATTCTATTAGTACAATAGTAACGTTAGCTGTTTATTACCCATGTCCAAGTTAAATACAAGAATCAGCCTAAAAGCATCCCGCTGCGGCGATCAAGCCTTCCCCTTAGAAAATGGCACATTATGTGATTAAGTAATTTATTCTAAAGAGCAATCTTCATTATCAGTTTGAGCTGTGAAGCAGAGCCCATAAAGCTTGTTTTAGAATCCGGCCGACTAAGACAGTAGAACATTTTAATACTCTAATTCAACGGTAATACCCATTTCTGCATCGCCGTTTTTCGGTTTAAATGGGATTCCGGAATTACCCCAGTTATAGGCGTAATAACTAAGGAGTCAAGGCAACGCGCAATTTCAAGCGTTAATCAGGTGAAATGTATGTTGATCAATGAAAATAAAAAATGACGGGTTTTAAACACAAAATATAAGTGAACCTAATATTAAACTGTTTTTTTGGTTCCGTAGCCAAATGGCAAAAAACTGAACCCTTATGGATTCGTCATGTCTGTCTGTCTGTCTGTCTGTCCGTCCGTATGTCACAGCCACTTTTTTCCGAAACTATAAGAACTATACTGTTGAAACTTAGTAAGTAGATGTATTCTGTGAACCGCATTAAGATTTTTACACAAAAATAGAAAAGAAACAATAAATTTTGGGGGTTCCCCATACTTAGAACTGAAATTCAAAATTTTTTTCATCAAACCCATACGTGTGGGGTATCTATGGATAGGTCTTCAAAAATGATCTTGAGGTTTCTAATATAATTTTTTTCTAAACTGAATAGCTTACGCGAGAGACACTTCCAAAGTGGTAAAATGTGTCGCCCCGCCCCTGTAACTTCTAAAATAAGAGAATGATAAAACTAAAAAAATATTGGTTTGAACGAGATCTAGTAAGTAGTTTTTTTTAATACGTCGTAAAGTACGGAACCCTTCGTGCGCGAGTCCGACTCGCACTTGGCCGGTTTTTTTTATTCGTTTCAATATTTACATACTTATTACCTCCAAAGGTCTTAATGCTAGAAACTGAACCCGGGACCTCTGGGTCTAAACCGGGGATCTTAACAACTATACCATAGAGGCGGTTAAGAAACGGTAAAGCAACGCGCCCCGGCCACCCCTTCTTGTACATAATCACAAAACATATAAGTAGCGCCAAATCTGATCTTCCAAGACTTTCTCGAAGTCCTCTTCAGGGCAGATGGCGATACGAACTTTGAAATAAGTTGGACAGATTGCTTTTTGATTTAGAATTACTGTCGGCCCAAAAGTAAATCTCATACATAACATAGAAAAACTGCCAATACGAGAGCATTTCATTCGTACAAATAATTCCTAAAAGCTCGTTATGGATTCGATAAATAAACATGCCTTGGTAGTTTTCTGCTAAAGAGCCACCTTGTAGGCCGGCAGGGTGAGAATGACTGATGCTGCGTTGTTTTCGCGCTGCACCAGTTGTCCTCGCGTCTGGACTCCGTTTCCACTTAACATCAGGTGGAGTGGAGTCATTTGTCGAGCTAGGTATATGAAAAATAAAATTTTAAATAAATTCGCAAATTAACTCTGTTATTTGATGGGGGTACAAAAACCGTCCCAAAACCAAATACTATAAACAACATACTCCTCTGTGTTTAATAAAAAGAAATTTCCCTAAACTTATTATACAAATAAGGAAGAACTCGATGGCGCAGTGGTTAACGTGCCCGGTCTGCGAGAGCCGAGGTTAAGCAACTTTCGCAAAGCCCGGTCATTGGATGGGTAACCAAAGATTTGTCATCTCGAGCTCCTTCGTGCTTCGGAAGGCACGTAAAGCCGTTGGTCCCGGCTGCTATAGCAGACGTTAACAACTACCAATCCGCACTGGGCCCGCGTGGTGGTTTATGGCCCGTTCTCCCTATCCATCCATAGGGAAGGCTCGTGCCCCAGTAGTGGGGACATAAAATGAGCTGATGATGATGATGATGATTATACAAGTAAAACATGCTTCGTAAACACACCTAATTCCAGTGAATCGCTTGATTCCAGTAATGTTTGCTGAACAAATTGTTTTATTAGAATTACGTTTGCTCAATGTAAATGCTATTTTCCACCCACTCAACAAATCGTTGTTTGTCAAGCGGATGAGTTTGTTTGTAATACACATAAATTGAATTAAGTTTTTCTCGAGTGTCATGTTAGCTCAGTGAGTTACTGCGAGCGAGACTTCTTGGCGAGAAAGTGAGATACCTCTTTTTTAGGTTTTAGGTGTATTTTATACAATACTAGCTGACCGGCGGACTTCGTACCGCTTTGACAGTTTCCATGACAACAAAACAAACAAATCATTCGTCCGCTTATGAACACCCGTATCCCATGATGGACCTCTATAGCAGCGCCACCTACCAGGTCTAATTGTAAATCTAAACCATTTTCGAATCCAGTTGAACACACACACAAAATTTCATCCAAATCGGTTCAGCCGTTTAAAAATAAAAATAAAAATAAATAAAAATAAAAATTCAATTTATTGCCGTACCAAAAAAAACACATTATGAAAAAAAAATAATTTGCAGTAAAAGAAAACAAATAAGTAGGTAACGTTAACATTTTTAAGATCAATTTAAACTATTTCTATTATTTTGTTAAGGTACCTATCACTTATTATATAATGTAATTTTCGGAGGACAAAAGGGGTAAATTCAGCGTTTGCTGCGCTCACATAATATATGTGCCCGCGGCGCTGTTTTTCAATTTATCCCTGTGCTCGGGCTGGTCTTTGCCGAGATAGTGTGGAGTAAGCGGTGACAATAACTGCATTATTAACTATGACACGATCAAACTGTGAGATTAAGATTTAGTTTAAAATAAAAATAAAACCTACAGAAAAATAACAAACATTTTTATGTGTGTGTGTGTGAGTATGTGTGGGGGTGTGTGTGTGTGTGTGTGTGTGTGTGTGTGTGGGCGTGTGTGTGTGTACATATAGATTGTGATATGCGTTTATATAAAATTACCTTTTTTTAGTTTTAAAAGTGGCTTCAAAGTTACGTTTTTGTCGAACCAGTAAGTTTAGCTTAAACCGGGTTTTAAAAGTATAATTACAAGTTATTTTTTTTAAAGGTGGTGGGAGATTATTCCAGATCTTTGATGCCCGATATTTGAAGCCACCTTCAAACCGTATCGTATTATGTTTTGGGATAACTAGATCATTATTGTACTTAGACCGGGTATTTACTTTAAAGATATCCTTGGTCCACGTCAATTTTTCAAAAAGATATTCTGGTTTTTTACTCCAAATAATCTTATGTACAGTGCACGCTAAATGAAGCTCTCTTCTACACTTCATATTAAGTAGACCTTTACCAACAAGATATGGAGTGACATGTTCTCTCTTAGGTATACTAAAACAGAAACGAGCGCAAGCATTTTGCACTCGTTGGATGGCATTTTCTGTTCCAGCCCATAGCCTAGGCCCATACACCGCACTGCAGTAGTTAAATGGAGAGAGCACCAACAGATCACATAATAATACTCTTACTTCTTCCGAAATATATTTTCTTATATTATACAGTACTTTAAGCTTATAGAACGCGTTCTTGATTTTATTATTTATATGCTTAATGAATCTCATTTCACTGTCAATAATAAGACCTAAATTTTTAGCTTCGGTGTCTATAGGTATATCTATCCCATGTACAGTTAGCTTAGGATTATGAGCCAAGACCCTACCAACTTGATTTTTTGTGCCTAGGATCACCATTTTTGATTTGGCCGGGTTAAGGATCAGTGAGTTACAATCAGCCCATCTATAAATTTCGTCAAGATCTTTATTGATCTGCGCGATTGCATTACTTGTGTCTTCTGCTTTAAAACTGTGATATAGCTGGGTATCATCTGCGTACAAGTGATATTTGCAAATCTTAATATGATCAGGCATATCCGCTGTAAAAATAGAAAACAGGATAGGACTTAAGATCGATCCTTGTGGCGTACCCCTAGGTACTCTCTCCGCAGTAGAGACGTTTTTACTTCCATTTGGATTTTCTAGTTCTACATATTGTTTTCTGTCAGAGAGGTAAGTTTTAAACCATTTGCAAGCGTCTTGTGAGAACCCATAATACGAGAGCTTAGCTATTAGGAGATCAGGGTCTAAACAGTCAAATGCGCGCGAAAAATCCAATAGAACTAGCACACTGCTTAGGCCTAAGTCTGATGCGGTAATAAGATCATCCGTAACCTGTAGAAGCGCTGTTTCAGTGCCATAGTTCCTTCGGAATCCTGATTGATATTTGGGTACTAAATTTTCTTGGCTTAAGTACTTTTCCATCTGAGCTAATACTACCCTTTCCAGCACTTTGGACAACACCGGAAGTATGCTAATTGGACGCAAATCTTTTAAAGTCTTAACATTGTTAGATTTAGGAATTGGCTTAACTAAGGCCAACTTCCAGGCTTCAGGGAATGTACTGGTCGATATAGAACAATTGATGATATTTGTGATAATTGGAAGTATCTCAGGCATTGTAAGTTTAATCATCTCGGCGTTAAGGTGATCATGTCCAGTGGCATTTGTTTTTATACTAAAGATAATCTTACCAACAACCTCCTCTGACACTGGGCTTAAGGAAAATACGTTCATTGTTTTTTTATTTGAAATAAAAAATAATAAACTTGTCTTGCTATCAACTCTTCCATCGCCAGGAATGTTTAGAAAATGTGTATTTATATGATTCGGTTTCATTAGGTTATTAGGTATAGGTGCAGCAATATTATTATTAACAGTCTTCGTTTTTTTAAAGTACAGCCACATTTTACTTGGTTGGTGCAGGTTTTTATTTATATATTGAGTGAAAAATGCTGTTTTCTCTCTGTCTATTGCACCTGTGACTAAATTTTTTAAGCTTTTGTAATAATTTTTAGACGAATCAGTTTTTTTAATTAGTGATCTTGTTAGAGCCTTGTCTCTAAGAGACATCATGAACCTTATCATATTAGTGATCCATGGCTTTGGAGTTTCTCTTACCCGTTTTTTCTTTAAGGGGGCATGCATATCAAAAATATTAACTAGCTTTTCATTAAACATTACCACTTTGGATTGAACATCTTGTAGATTAAGGAGATCCCTCCACTCTACCGATTTAAGGTCGGAAATAAATAAATCAGAATTGATTTGATTTATTGAACGATACTCCAAAAAACGTGTCACTGGTTTTTGTTTTTTAATATTAAAGTCACATAATACCAAGGCGTGATCACTCATACATTGGTTATGCAATACCGTAACTGCCTTACATCTTTCAGGCACGTCCGTTAGTACGAGGTCAATCAGACTTTCTGACCCATCTGTCGTTCTAGTGGGCTCTTTTATCAACTGAACAATATTTTGTTGCGAACAGAACGTTATAAGCTCACGAGCCTTCAGGGAGTCGGGTTTCAGTAAGTCTACATTAAAATCGGTCAGCAGACAGACATAGTCGCAGTGGGCAAATGTACCCAAGGACTCATTTAACGCATCTAAAGCCGTGGTAACCCTGACACTCTCCGGTCTATAAGCCGTACCAATAGCCATACGCGCGCCTGGGAGAGCCACCTCCAACCATAATTGCTCCAGTTGTGAACTCGGATGCGCATGAACTCGCGCGCGTATGCCTTTTTTGATATAAAACCCTACACCTCCACCTTTTTTATTAGTTGTACGAGCTCTATGTTTAAGTATATAACCGGGAAGAATCGGAGCGATCATTTCTTGGCCCTCTTTAATCCATGTTTCATTAAGTGCTAGTATGTCAGGTTTATTAGACTCCATACTTGCTTCCAATTCGTCCCTGCCTGTATTAAGAGATCGTATATTGAGAAGACCAAGTCTCAAATTTTTATGTAATGAATTAGCCATTCATTAATATTATTTGTTTATATAGGAGAAGCTCTAGTAGTCCTGGATTATAATGTGATTGTGTAGTGTTATTGTTATGTAGTAAAGAGGAATCTGAGTGTGTGTTTAAATATACGTGTATTTGTGTATATAAAAAAAGTGTGTATTTGTAGGCGTTATAATTTATAACAGTGTTTTCGGTAAAAACAAAATGTACAATAGTTTTATTTCCATATGAACCAAATATAAATACAATAGAACAACTATGTGACAAAATTAAATGACTATTTTCTACTACAACAGCTATTACTTCAGCCGTTCCTAATAAGAGCGAAAGCTGCTCTTTAAACATGCGATATGTGATCACGCCTAACACCATAATACTTCTAACAACCAATGTAAGATACAGAATCAGTGTAATGTGTATTAAAATAGACAGTTCCGTTAATAACATATTTGCACTTTTAGTGCACTCTATTATGTGCTTTACAGGAGTAAACGCAGTTAATCTAGCAACTAGAACATTATAGGTAAAAAAGGAATTCTTATTTAAAAGACTCACTAAAAACAAGAAATAAAATATATAAAAAAATACCAAATAGGTCGATACAATCCAGACAAAAAGTCAACTTTTGCTGCCGAACACCCGATCAACGTCCGCTACAGATCGGAGCGTGAAAACCGAAGAACCCTCCGCCTGGCGAGCATAGACGCGGCCCCGCTTGGTCCATGTGTAACGCCACTGGAGCCTGCGACACTCTTCGCGGACCCGGTGAAAGAGCTGGCGGTTTAGGCGGGTCAGTCGCTCGTTGAGGAAGACGCGGCCGCCCGCCTCAGAGGTGAGGTTGCGGCGCACGCGCGCCGCGCTGAGTAGGTCGTCACGTAGGCGGCGCCGCGCCATCCGCACCACCACGCGGCGGGGGCGCCCCCCAGCCTCGGCCGGTGGCGCCCCCACACGCTCGGCGAACACCACATCTCTCTCCTCCAGCGTGACTCCCAGCCGCGCGGCCAGCACGGTCACGGCCTGAGCGACGCTAACACCTTTTTCTTCTGGAAGTTGCCCGATCTCAAGGTCGGATAGGAGAGCCTCCTGGTCGCGGTCGTTCAGCTCCAGCTTCAGCTCTCGGATTGTGCTTTCAAGCTCAACAGTCCCACCCATCTCAGCATCAGGCTTGCGCTGCTCCAGTACGTCTAACCTTTTCTCAAGGCTGTCCATTCTAGCGGACAGAGACTCGCGCCACTCGTTCATTTCATTTCGAAATTGGCGCATCTCCGTCATGAAGTCGGCGAGCTCCCGATACCGGCGCTCCTCCTTGGCGTTATTGGCGTCAGTATCCACATCGGCCTGAGGTGACACAGCAGAAGCGGACGCCGACGGCGGTGGCGAACTGCAGATGCCCTTAACCGGCGTGTGACTATTGTCACCCCTACGACTGTTCTTCTTACAGTTTGGGCAAATCCAGTCCTTACTAATATGTGCCTTTTCTGAAATATTAAGGCAAGCCTTATGATATTTTAACGGGCACGCTGCACAGGCAGCACTGCCCGCCGCCGAAAGAAATTTGCCGCAAGCGCCACAGTTCACCATCTTTGAGCACGTTCAAAAGCAACACGGCAACGAACCCGACGCAGCCAGATAGCAACCTTAAAACTTTTCAATAGCACGCTTTTCAAAAGCAGCACAGCGGAAACAACTTCACTATATAGCACCCACGAGTCCGCGAAGTAGCCCGCTCTTTAAAAGCACCACATGAAGTTTACGCACTTATACGTTAGATGTCTCTGCTATTAGTGATGCCGCCACTCCCAGACAGATGGCGCGAATCCGTAATGTGTAAGTGGGTTGAGAACAAGAAAGTATTTTCTGGACACCCACCACAAAACGAAAAACGATTAAATCACTTATTAAAATTTAAGTTTTCTCAGTTTTACACGTATAGATATCGACGCCTACACTTGCACAGACTCACAAACACAACTCGAACAAAACTTATACGGTTATAGAGCGATTTAGCGCGTAATAGTATTTTTAGTGAATAAAAGAACAGACACAGTGTCACAACGATATGCCGTTTCAGACGTCACTCACGTCACTCACGTTTAGAAGGAGTTCAATAACATACACTCGCACATAAGATTTATATACTTACCTATATAAAGATAAATGTGAAATATTGATGGATTAACAACCGTTATAATATGCCTGTAAACGAAAGAGAACAGTACAGCGTCACCTTATTAATAATCTTAGACGTTCACGTTCACCGAGACCCTCAGGAGAGTCATACATCTTTAGTAAAACTCAAAGGTTTAATCATTTAATCTTTTGATCTTTTAATCGCAACAATTGATTTCGGTTTCGTGACTATCGATCTAGCGATGGATCTAACATATAAAAGGATTTTCGTAACAGCGTTTTCGCGAATCCGTCATTCGATACAGCAGTTTTCGATACAACGGCTTTTCGAAAGGGCGTTCCACTTGAATTTTTTTTGCAACAGTGTGCTTTGCAACAACGACTTTCGAACCTACATATCAGACCTATCTGGAGACATATCTGGATGATACTTATCAGTCTATCAAATATACATTAATTAATCATTTTTTGTTATTAAGAATTATCATTAAACAGACACAATTTATTTTAAGTAATCATCATCATCATCATCATCATCAGCTCATTTTTATGTCCCCACTGCTGGGGCACGAGCCTTCCCTATGGATGGATAGGGAGAACGGGCCATAAACCACCACGCGGGCCCAGTGCGGATTGGTGATTGTTAACGACTGCTGATGCAGCCGGGACCATCGGCTTTACGTGCCTTCCGAAGCACGGAGGAGCTCGAGATGATAAATTTTTGGTCACCCATCCGATGACCGGCCTTTGCGAAAGTTGCTTAACCTCAGCACTTGCAGACCGGGCGCGTTAACCACTGCGCCATCGAGATCCTCAATGTTATCCTCATTGTTAAAGTAATACTAAAACCTTATTATTTATTTGACACTCCAATGGATTGGGTGAATAACATTGGGATTTAGGTTTAATACTGAATTCTAACTAAGTTAGACTTTTAGTCACATGGCACGAGTCGGACTAACCCCAACAGCCTAATTGTAAAATATTAATCTCCAGAGGATGGATTCGGAACCCATTTTGAAAAACACAATACCATTTATATAAAGATAATGTCTTTATTTACTTATTGCTTAAAATAATGTATTCATAGTATCAGGAAAATTGCGTCAATTCTTCATTTAGTGGTGACAAACAAGCCATAACAAGTTTATCGTCAGGTGAATAGGCACATTGGTGGAGGGACGCGCAACCAATTCTGTGGCGCAAGTTTAGATAATACGATCTCCACCTAATAAAGAGCCACGGGAACACATAATAACAATTTTATTAAGGTAACAATTCTCATTAACTCTGACAATAACTATTGTTCATTCTCCTTCACAGAGCAAAACATTTGAGGCTTTTTGTTTTATTGTCAATAATTTTACTCAAGCGGCTTGTGGGTGAGCGGCGAGCCCACAATGCCCTACGTATCCAGTACAATATTGCGTTCAGGATATACAGGGCTTGATAATAGTCTGGAAATCGACTTAAATGTGAAAAAAAAGTCATCCGTATTTTTATGATGCCAATCGAAAGAATGAACAAAAAATAATAATTCTTCTTAAGTAACATGGTATCTTTAAAAAAATATCCCAAGGTAAGAAGCTAAAGCATTCGTTTCATGGAAATCAGAAACAACTACGGTACCACAACCACCCAGACCCGACACAATATCGAGAAGTTCGTTTTCGACATTGACCCGACCGGAAATCGAATCCGGGACCTCAGAGTTAGCGCCACCCACAGTCCGGCGTACAAGCCACTCGGCTACGGAGCTCGTCAAAGGACGTCGTCGTCAGGATGCTGCTGGGGCTGCCACGGAGCTATAGTGCGTCGGCTATGTTTGCGGGAGCACGGACAGATGACTTTTTTATACCTAGCCCGGCAAATGACTCCACTCCACCTGATGTTAAGTGGAAACGGAGTCCAGACGCGAGGAAAACTGGTGCAGCGTGAAAACAACGCAGCATCAGTCACCCTCACCCTGCTGGCCCACAAAGTGCCTCTTCACGCCTCGTTTAAAGGACCCCATGTCATAGGAAGGAGGTAAAACCGGGACCGGGACCAGCGGCTTTACGTTCCTTAGAAGCATGGAGGAGCTCTAGATGATAAATTTTTGGTCACCCATCCGATAACCGGCCTTTGCGAAAGTTGCTTAACCTCAGCACTCGCAGACCGGGCGCGTTAACCACTGCGCCATTGAGCTACTATCTGTATACTAACATAAAAATAACAAATGTGTAAGTTTATCCTTAATATCTAAGGAAATTACCTATAATAAAGCAGCAGTTAATTTACCGAGAAAAGAAGCATTCAGTAAAAATAGACTTGCACAAAAAGAAAATAAATAACTGAAATACAAAAAATTACCCCCAATAAATACTGTTCATCCCGTCAATAAAGTTTGGCAGACCAATAAAAAAGGTATAAATTGATCACGTAACACTATGTAATGATGTTCATATCACGAGCAAAACGTTACAGATATCAGACAGGTAGGTACTTAACCAGGTATCAGACGTTTCCTGTGCCCTTGAACAAACACCAGATTCATAAATCACGATTCACCATAACCCAATTTGGAACCTGCACAGAATTGGATTAAACACGGATCATTCTTCACCTTCAAGCCGTCACCCTTAGAATAATTTAACAGATTTGTCGTCCGCACAAGGGCCTCATAATCAACGGAAGCCAATTTGGCACTAGCCCCCATAGGCTCGCATACAATCCCTAGCCATAATATGAAATAACATAACAGGTTTGCCATAAAATGTTTCACATAATAAATTTTCCATTAACATTAGTTATAAGCATATTGGTTTCATATATCAAGTTTTAGTTTACTTTCTTTCTTAACGTGTAACGTTCTTCATGTTTACGTTGGTTTACCACAAGTCAGGCTCTTCCTAATGTGGAAACCGCTGGCAATTTATTCTTTTGGCATGTATACTCTTGTTTTCTTATAACCCCATTATCTTATTTACTTGTCAAATAGTATTTATTTTATTTATTTATTTATTTCATTGTTACACCAACAAAGTAAACACCATCACATTAAAAAAAAACACTGTATAAATCAGACGCTTGATAAGTGTCACCTCAATTATAGGTGTAAACTACATGCATACAAAAGTGCTACAGCAAAAATCACAAACTATGCTAAGATTAAGATAATAATAATATAATGAATTAACAATAAAAAATATAATTTAAATTAACAAAAGTAGTTATAATAATAATAATAATAATAATTTAAAAATTCGATTAACTATAAAAATATAATTTAATTTAACAAGAGTAATAATGAAAATAATTTAGTTCAAGAATAATAATATTACAAATAATTTAATTTGACAATAATAATAATAAAATAAAAAAATAAATTTCAATTAATAATAATAAAAACAATACATGCAAATTGACTTTAAAATAATACAAAATACAACATTGATAGTCTCGATTGACATTAAGTTAACAATAGATTTTTACATTTCCGAAAGAACAATTCTCAGACTTGTCTTAAAATTATGCATGCGACCTGAGAAAATATCAATTTCGTATTGTTTTTTTAAACCACCCTCACTAATTATATCGACTTTGATATTGTGTATTTTATTGTAACAGCTGACAATTCTGTTTAACGGAGAGTACTGACCTAAATTTGATCGAGCAGAATCCACACGAAAAGGTTTATACTTTTTACAGCATCTTGCCTTGTATGTGAGTATTAATGTTTAATAAAGATTATTTCTATTTCTATAATCACAACCTGATAATATTATGGAAATAAACCACTGTTATAATGCCATTAGCTTCTTGGAGCTATAGCATATAGCATATAGCATGGCATGGAAAGTTGTTTTCGGATTACTGTGAATTAATAATAGTAAGTTTATTTATTGGTGTCATGATGTCATAGTCATAGCTACGATTGTTACCTGTTGTGTACACCATATGTATAAATAAATAAATAAATAAATAAATAAATAGTCATTACATGATAATAAGAAAAAAACAGTGCTATAATGCCATAACTATGACATGGTATAACAAGTTCGACTTATTTTTCCGCATAATTTGTCCATTAACATAATTTATTTGTATAGGCCAACTGCAGAAGAGAGCTGATGTCTCCAGTCATGAGACGCAAGGTCGCCTTTTTCGGACACCTTTTCCTTTTTTATACGAGATCCCACGGCTAATACTCGAATGCAAAATTCCGGAAAAGAGAGCTCCAGGACGTCCGCGACGCAAATGGCTGGATGACATCAAAAGTGGACTGGACTTAGTTATCGCCAGTTAATGGGATCGCAGAAAATTGATCTCCAAACTTCAGTATGGAGATGGTACTAAATGATAATGAAATGAAAATGATGATGATGATGATTTCTAAGCATATTGGTTTCATAGTCATAGCCTGATATAGTTAATTATTAGGTAAACCGCAACTGTAATGCCATAAGCTTCTTGGAACTCTAGAGAGTAAATAAGAGTTCGACAAGTAAATATTATAAGATGTGAAAAATGTTCAGTAATGGCTCAGCCCGACACTAACACCGTTACATAAACACTTTTTTTACCATTTTTGACCCTATCCCAAGGCATTAAGAGTGGTTTTCAACATGTTGGTAACCACAGTAACATTTGTACGTAGCATATTTCATAGGTTACAAGAGCAACGTCAAACAGATCCGTTTTATTTATATGACGCTTCGGCCTAAGTGCTACGTCTGTTAACAAAAGGATCGGCTAAATAAACGAATGGCACATACGATTTATGTACCAATTTATGGTATACTCGTAGTACATAATTTATGGTATACTCGTAGTACATTTTGTAACGTAGCACTACATTGTCAACCTAGCATTAGTTAATTTGTCAGTCTATTAGTGGTAAACGGTGTTGGTGACAATTCTACCAATTCATTTGTCATTATCTGTCTTATCCATTATGTATTGTCATTGTTTGTTTACCCTAATAAATGGAAAAAAAAAAAAAAAAAAAAACATTATAATAATAATAAAATAAATAGTTATGACTTTTACAAGGTCTACCACTTTTAATAAAAATATAAATAAACTTAACTTTGTAAATGTATACGTTGGCAGTATTGCGGGGAGTCATATTGGACGCCCTCTGTTTAGGCGGAGCGACTATCTCTGCAAGGAGGCTGGCAAGAGCTGTATGAGGGCTTTTTTTTAAATCTTACAAGTAAGCGCAGTGCTTGATCTCACCTGATGTTAAGTGATGATAAGGCCAATGATGAAAGCGCACTTCTTCCGGTATCTTCATATTTAGATAAGATGGTGGTAGCTAGCCAGGCGGACAAACAAGCCCTACCACCAACCAAACTGAGTACACAAACATGTACCCCCCGCTGGGAATCGAACCCGGGACCTCTGGGTCTAAACCGATGGTCTTAACTAGACTACAGAAGCGGTTGAAGTAGCCGCGGAACGTGCTCAGTGGCGTGCACTTGAATTTTTGGAATTGGACCAGTAATTGCAGAGATTAACCTCCTCAAACAAACAAACAAACAAACAAAGTCACAAACAAATAGATTAAGAGGTTAAGAGGAGCTCGCTGGTGCCGAGGTTAACGCGCCCGGTCTACGATTGCTAAGGTTAAGCAAATTTAAAACCGGACAATGGATTGGTGATAAAAAAATTATCATCTCGAGCTTCTTCGTGCTTCGGAAGGCACGTAAAGCCGTTGGTCCCGGCTGCATTAGCAGTCGTTGACGACCGCCAACCCACACTGGGCCCGCGTGTTGGTTTATTGCTCGTTCTCCCTATCCATCCCTAAGGGAGGTTCGTGCCCCAGCAGTGGAGACATACTAGCTGGTGATGTATGACTGACTACTGAGTATGAAAGCCTTCATTTCTTGTTTATAAAGCGTTACATAATAAAGTGTTCTTAAGTATTGCACGCGGTAACCTTACTCACGCAGAACGCAATAAAATAACTTGTCCAAGAAACCTGTCTGACGCAGAACAATGCCCCAGTTTTATAGTAAATTGCATTTAACAAGAGACATTCTCACGAAAAAAGTTAGATTCAATAACAAAAAAGATTTCAGCTTAAATTCGGCCCATAATTGAGTTGTTGGAACTCAATACAGTTTTGAATAGAGAATATGGTTGCCGAAAATAGACCTGGCCTATAAATTCGATTACGTTTACAAGTTCTATTTTGCGTAGACTTCGTGAAAACTAAGCACTGTTACGTAGCACCCAATTAATCAGCTACGACTGATAAATCGCTTCAGTCAATAATGGTAGGCGCCGATAAGACAAAAGGTTGAAGTTTATTAACCGGGAATCCTCAATTAGTAACACTAATATTTTTATTATGGCTGATAATATTAATAAAAATAGTGATAGATAAACTTAGAACCACAAAATCATGAACCAAAGCAAGTGGTTGGTGATTTCGTGGTTTTAAGTTTATCTAATAAAACATTAAAGATTTTTAATATTGATATGATGGTCACTATAAGATGTTGTTAGGTTAGCTTATTACGTAATAACTTAAGACAGAAGGTCCCTTAAGTAGGGACTGAATAAATTAACCGACTTGGATCTCACAACTTTTTACGGTAGAAAAACTGAGTTGCGAGACTTGGTATTTTTTACAAGTATGTTTTTGATGGCATATTAATTTCTAAAGGTTACGCGAGCACTACACTACACATTGAAACTGCAGGATAAACATTAAATCAAATTTATGTGTGAAATAAACGCAAGTTTATACTCAGGTTTATTTCACACATAAATTTGATACGTTGTTATTATACATTGTTACATTATTGTAAACGTAGTTTTATTATAACAAAGTAAATTAGAATTAGAGATTAAATACTAAGTATAATATAGAAATATAGAACTTTAAATTAATAATGACTAATAAACATTATTCTGATCATGGTTAAGGGTGCATGCGCCGTCCGTAAGTGACAAGTGTCATATAATTTATTTAAAATGTCTTCGTCCATACTTATAGGTACCACACCACCCAGACTCAAAAAATATAATAAAAGTTCGTTTTTCTACAATGGACCAACCTGGAATCGAACCCGTGATCTCAGAGATGGCAACACCAATAACCGGCGTGCAAGCCACTCGACTACGGAGACCGACAAGCTTATGAAAATTCAAAATTTAAAATCATTTATTCAGTTTAGGCTACAAATAGCTCTTATGAACGTCATTACGCCATTGGTTCGTAAGTCCTATCTGGGCGGGACACCTTGTACTGAGGAGAACCGGCAAGAAACTTAGCAAGAGTCAAGCTCTTTTCTCCCTTACAGCGTCTATGACATGACATTTCTGTTTGGCAGGACAGAGTTTAATGATGGCTGCCTATAGCTTTTACAGCGCAGCGTAACCAAGCATTAGGTATTCTGTTGAACCAGTAAAAGGCGCAGTTCCGGGCATAAAAATTAATAAACTAAATTTAGCACAAACATTTAAACTCACTACAAAAGTAGGACATCAACTCATCAGAAATGTTTCAGAGAAGATAATTACTGACACAGAAGTAACAATAATTGAACAAATACTCAAGGGAAAGCCCCGCCTGTTGTCAATGATCGGTTCAGAGATTCGAAATTAAAACTTTAGCAACTTTAACTTGGAGAGGATGTTATATGAAAATGAAGTATAATTTTGCAAGAAAGTCCTAATGAATTATTAGAAAGTAATTATGTGACAGCTGTTTCTTTTTATACTTAAAGATTTTTCTATTTATATATTCGGTCTCAAGCGTACAGTCAAGAGCATTAACATGTTTTTTTTTTTATACGTAGCACGGCAAATAAATCCTTTTCATCTGATGTTAAGTGAATATGGAATCCAGATGCGACGCCAACTGGTGCAGCGTGAAAACAACGCAGCATCAGTTACCCTCACTCTGCCGGCCCACAAGGTGCCTCTTCACGCCTCGTTTGAAGGACCCCATATCATAAGAAGGAGGGAAACCTCCTATGGAGGAAGGGAGAAGGTGGGATGAGGTCAAACAGTTCTTCAGAGCACTCACCATGGTATAAGCGGTAAAACACGCTGAGTGACGCAATATCTCTACGAAATTGCAGAGATTCAAGAGTATTTGCGGCTTCTGCGTTGCCGATAATGCGTACAGCGCGACGCTGCAATCTGTCCAAGGCATCGAGAGGGTACTTTGCGTAACCGTCCCAGATGTGCGAGCAATACTCCACGCAAGACCGTACCTGCGTCTTGTACAAAAGGCACAACTGGTCAGGCGTAAAGAACCGCCGCACCCTCTTCAGAATACCGAGTTTTCGTGAGGCTGTTTTTTTGATCACGGCTTCGAAGTAGTCCTTTTGGTTCAGATCGCAGCGAATCGTCATACCGAGCATGTTGATACTGCTCTGCAGGCTTAAAGATGTACCCTGAAGAGTAGGGAAGGGAAGGAATGGTGACTTTTTTGCCGTGAACGCACACACCCGTGTTTTCTTGGCATTGAACTCAACAAGAAGAAGACCGAGCGTTTAGCCACTACCAAGATACGATACACAGTACAATACAGAGTACTGCAATCTCTTAATAGTCAAATCACAATAATCCAAAATATTTGTTGTACGCATACAAATTGTATTTCTACTTTTTAAACAATAAACTATTTGTAGTTCTATTTGTATTTAGTTAATTCTTGAATTTCATATTCCGATTTTCTTCAAGTCAAACTTAATATTGAAATAATTAAATTATCATTTGATTTGATTGTTATGTTATGATTCGTGATTTTGTAATAAGTAATCTAAATCTAAAGTAATTTAACTTTTACTAGCCGACGGTTTAGATAAGTTAAGTTAGACGCACACTTCTAACTTAACTTATCTAACTTAACGTTGGTCACAACCAATCGTATAAGAGAGAACAGAGCGAATTAAAAAAAATCGAAATTTTGAGATTTAGTATTTTAAAATTTCTAATTATAATATTCGCAGTTAAGTTTCACGTATTTATAGTGTTCCCCTAAATAGTACATACAGTGGATACCTCATTCGGCTACCAAATACTAAGTCGTTAAAATAAGGTCCAATTAAAGCGTTCACAGAGACGTGGGTTGACAATTGTCAAGTCGTTGGAGCGGCAAGTGTCCAGACGCAGCGTCCACGCAAACTATCCGGACCGCCTTACACGCAGACGGCTGAGAATTTACATAAATTATTTCTAAGAACTCCTGAATACTAAGATAAGGGGATTTGAAAGTAAATATATGATTTGCTACTTTTAATCACTTCAATACATCAACCTTACCTCAACTGCGGTGCTGAAAACAGACACGACCAGCCTATTCAACGTGACAAGATAACACAACATGTATTTATATACCTAAATAATATTGTGTAGGCAAAGTCTGGCAGCCGAATTTGCGTTTCTGTGAACGTGATCGAATTCACCCATACAACTTTCACAAACATAACAACAACGTATAAAAAAACGCGAGTAGATTGGTAAAAGTTGTTGTGTTTTAATGTTCGTGTTAGGTACGCGAAAACTACACACTTAAACTTTAGGAAACAATAACATATTATATTTAGAGATGGAAAAAACTGCTTAATTTTTTCACACGTGTAAGCGCTGTACGATTTTAAAAATGCATGCTTAAAAAAGTGCTTTTTTGCTTTTTCGTGTACTTACAAAAAGCTGGCTACATTGTGATGAAACGAAAAACGTGAAGCTGTCTGTCTGCTTACTTGCTTAATACGTTTTTCGTTGTTAACATGTTTTGTTGTCAACATGTTGAATTGTCATTTAAACGAATATTTAAGTATTAAGTTGTACGACGTAAATATTATGTAAAATTTGATGTTTTTTTAATTAATGAACTTTCCTTCGTACTTTATAAAAAAAATGTTTTAAACTCAAAATTTATTTGTAAGTACTGGAAGTTGATTACACTAATATCATGGCACACAATTTTAAAACTTTATTATATTAGTACACATTTCCATAAAGCACGTAAATAAGCAGGCAAGCAAGCACACTATACAAGAACGCGCACTTACCGCTTCACACTAAAAAACGTACAACTTTTTACTTTCTGTATGTAAATATACCTAAACGAAAAAAATATCAAAATAAGTACGAACACTTTTTTAAGTGAAAAGCATCATACGTTCAAACCAAAAAGCACGCTTATGTACTTTTTTAGAAAAGCATGCTTTTTTTAAATGCTTTTGCTTTAAACGCCCACCTCTAATTATATTATATTGTATTGTACCTAGCAAGTTAAACTTGCGCATTCCAACCATACACATCTTTATTAAAAATACCTACAAAGGTATATAATATGTAATTATGTATACTCTGCATGCCCTTTTAAGAAGGCGACATAGAAACTTGTTGTGTTTGTCGACCTATCTAAAAAACAGGTGTGATATTACATACAAAAAAGATTGTGTAACCGAATATTGTGTACGCTTTTAGTCCCTTCTCACGTCACCTGTCTATAAAAAAGTTGGGACACTCGGAATTATACCGTGGAACGCCAAATCTTCGCTCTACAACGAGACCCTACGGTAATCCTCTTAACATAATTCCGTTGGAACACTGGAGAATTCTAACGAAGAAGTACAACAGTTTCGAATACGAATGCTGGATAACTTTACCATCAAAAACAATGCTTATATTAAAGAGGCTCTTAAGCAATGAACAGGGTGCCAAGTCCGAGTTTCATTCTCCATTCGATCACGTTAACGAAAACGAGAATTTGTGTATGGCAACATTTGAACTCATATGTCGCCAGGAGGCGCTGCTTCAATGCCATACTAATTTTCGTTTTCGTAAACGTAATCGAATGAATACGGATAGTATAGAAAACTTACACTAGGCACCCTGATAATAATGCTAGCTTCGTACGATCGTTCGTACGATACGATTTAATATGATAACTGCTAAACTGGATTTTTTTTAAACATTGCGGACCTTCCGACACTAGGCAAACATCTATTATTTGATGATTTGATGATGATTGTCCACTTTTTTTAGGTTTGTTTTTGTATTCATTCGCTAACACCAATAGTGGCCATTGTTTGTGAACAAATGCGATAGCACGTTTTGTGAATAAACCACGCAACAAAAAGTAGTGCACAATTATTAAATAAATACTATGGATGCTTCGATCAACAATACACTAGATAACGCCTCACGAACTAAAACAAATCTCAAATGTGGCACTGACTGACTTTACTATAAATGGAGAAAAACTATCCTAAGTTTTGATAATTTCAACCTAATTTATACTTTTTACGCAAGGAATAAAGCACAGTTTTGATTATTACGACACTCACATACGATCTTACGTCGAATACGACAGAAAGAGATAAGAAATTGAAATAATCACTTGTGTATTTAAAAATACTTATATACAAAGACCTTTTACATCCAAATTCGACCTTATTACATAAAAATAAAACAGCAAATAGCAGACACGAAGTGTTACTTACTTCATTTCGAATTTTTGCATTATTGACTTTACTTGCTCCGAACAGAGTATTATGGAGTCGCACTTAGTAATTTATTTTTTGTTTTAAGGAAGTTTAATCCCATCAAAAACAATACTTGTCAAAAAAAACCAAGTCTCGCAACTCAGTTGTTCTGCGGTAAAAAGTTGTGAGATCCATGTAATACCAAGTCGGTTATTAATTTATTCAGTCTCTACTTAAGCGACTTTCTGTCTTAATACGTCCAGTCTCTAAGACCACGATCGTGGTCCATAACATTCTTTAATGTTTTATATAAATATATTGAGACTTGGCCATCGCACTAAATAATTGAATTTACATGTGTTTTCAGGCGATTGAATTTACACGTGTTTTCAGGCCTACCTTGAGCGTGGTTGGAAAACATGCTTAAATGAAAGAATCCTGATGAGAAATTATAATATAAACAACAATATAATCACAATCAAATTGTTTTATTTATGTAACAATATACATATAAACAACAATAAACCAAATTCAAATTCAAATTTAAATTATTTATTCGTGATTCACAGCACAGGTAAGTCATTAGGTCTAATTGTATTAATTATAAGGTTTCACTGCGATCTGCCTTATCGGCATACGAAAAATATAAAATAATTAAGGAAACAATTATAATATAATACAATTATAATGTATAATAGAAATAATTATACATTAACAAAAGGTAAAATAATTCTAAATACATGTATAATCACAATAACTCAAAACTGTAAGGTACTCCATGGTCATTTGAGAGAATAAAATAATTAAAATTAAAATCATAAAACAAAGTAAATATTACGTAATTCATTTAATGAATACCTACATGTCATTTACAGCAATATCTAACCGGCTTGTACGTAGACGGCTGAATGCATGAAGTAAATTTAACTTAATCACGTAACACTGTGATGATTATCATTTATGCATAAATATTTGAATCATTTAACAAATTGATTAGTTCTATCAATTACCTTTAAATAGATTAAGCTTATTAAAGAGTTGTCTTTTGGATTTGTCTTTTATTTCAGCATTTTCAACTTTGCACAAATAATGTAGCCTTATTATTATTTCTGGTGGGGACGTCGCCGGCCGAACGGACGATAATGTAGCCTTACATCAACAAAATGATTCGATCACTGATTTTAATAAGTCGGTTTCATGATTGTGTTGGCTACTTCCAAGAAACACATCTTAACCAATAAATAACTTTAAAACTGTTACACAAATATAATTTTTATCATAAATCCTTTTCATAGACTTACCTCCACTTATATGAAGTAAATTTCGTATGCCTTCAGTTTTCATTTTTTGAAATGTATTGAGCAAATTACAGATTTTTTTTAGGTCTAAAAAAATCCTCCTGTCTCTCTTCCGCTACTATGGAAATCCATTTTGCACATTGAAATGGGTCGCCAGGAAATCTAGAAATAAAAATAAAATTGAGAAGTACCTATCTATAAAATTTTTTAAACTACTCCATAGATTCACTGTTCCAGAGCAACTATTTGTTGGCCAAACATTAGCAAATGTTGGCGCGTGGGTTGGTTTTAAAAATTAAAGATTGTTATTTCATAAAAACAGTTAGGTATTTTATTATTTATGTTATGAAAAAGTATTTACTTACCTAAAGTATGATATTCCTTCCGATATATTTTTATTTCGATAGTTATTTTTACAGTTTTTGAATACAAACTGAGGCATTGTGGTACGTTATCACGTTGGCGCAGTCAACAGCGAACTAAATTTCTATTTAGTTCGCTGTTGACTGCGCCAACGTGATAACGTACCACATAACGCCTCACATTCAAAGTGGGGTCTTATTTCTATAAGACCCCACTTTGAATGTGAGGCGTTATTCGCTCGGCCGTTTTTGACACCCTGACCGGTTATCTAGTGTATTGTTGATCGAAGTATGGATGCTTTCCTGTTGTCGGACGGTACGCAATGTTTAAAAAAAGATCCGGTCCGTTAGTAATTGTCAAATTATCAATTGGTAGCGCTAGTGTACCTTAACCCTTCGCCTTAAGTAGCGCGTTTAATTAGATAAAATTTAAAATATAAAAATAACAAGAAACCGTCTTAAAAAACTTATTATTACTTATTAATTATTATTGCTTACATAAATTATACAACCGTATTATAATTTTATTTAAGCTTATATTAACACTTATTAATCGTCTGATTTACGCATAGTTTTTTTAATATAATGGTGTTTACTTTGTTGGTGTAACGATAAAATAAATAAATAAATAAATATTCTCTCAATTAAATATTTATAAAATACAGTGGAAAAATTAAATGCCCCACCGACCCAGCCAGGAATCGAACCGGATTGCGGAAGACCCAGGTTTGATTCCTGGCTGGATCGGTTAGGGATTTAATTTTTTCACTGTATTTTATAAATATTTAATTCAGCTTAAGTGTAGCAATTAGCACTTAAATATAAAAAGTAAAATATTCACTCTATTACAAATAAAAAAGTTAACATTTGCAAGTGCTGTCTAACATAAAGGAATGTTATCCAATCTTAAAAACATAATCGTTAAAATTTTCTGTTAACGACAGAGACTATACGTTAATTTGTAATTACATGTTCAAATCATCGGTTTAATTTTCTCTCTTTTAATAACAAAGTACAATTAGCCCTAAGTATCTACAACGGGTTGCTGGTCCAAGCCTTAAAAATATCCAAGGCAGTTCAACACCAACATAGTTCAATATAGTTCATAAGCTTTTTGTTACTAACTCTCCATGGAATTAAATCAATTTTTGTTATTCTATAATATACTAAATATTTTCTTATTCGATTCAATTCTAATAATTCAGTTATTAATCCAGAACAAATTAAAAAAAAGACAAAACGTTGAAAAAGTAGGAGCAACAAAATTCGCGTAAAATTATATGTAAATAATCATAAATTAATAATCAGGCCTCCAACAAGGTGGACCGACGATCTGGTGAAGGTCGCGGGAAGCCGCTGGATGCGGGCAGCGCAGGACCGGTCGTTGTGGAGATCCTTGGGGGAGGCCTTTGTCCAGCAGTGGACGTCTTTTGGCTGAGATGATGATGATGATGATGATGAATCATAAATATAGCTTGCCTAATTCTTAACTGGTTGCGGGGCACGTGAGTTGCCCATAGTTGGTTGTCATGCTCGGTGGTTTTCACTGAGCAGAGCTCCAACATCTCCGGCACTAGTCTGGATAACTAGTAGAGGTGCCCGCTAGATGCAATACCTCCGGTTGAGCCAGCCGCGTAGGATGTTGAAATCGGCAAGGTGCCTGGATAGGTACTGAGAAGTGAGTGGGCTTACAACTCCGCCACCAAAGAGGATAATTGGTAGTCAACTTAGAGTTGACGACCCGAGCAGAGGAATCTGCGAGTTGTGCTCTAGTGCAACGAGAAGTGAGCGAGCTTACAGCTCCGGTAACCTATCTGGATAATAGGTAGTGGACTATACGTGTCCACGGGGCGACTAGCTTGAGACACTAGTCTTAAAAGTACCGGATGAAGAATGCGCCTCGGTGCGTCCTGATCTGGCGTTATGACCTGACGTAGATGGTCCCTTGTGCTTGCACAAGGATGTCTGACACCTACTTTGTAACCTGATGGTTGGTAGGGGGTGTCAGTATAAACTTTAAAGTAGTGTTGAGTGGGTTGGTCTTTCAATATTTGTAAAAATATTAAGATCGGATGTTGATGACGTAATTGTCGACATTGAATAAGGGCTCCTTTAGCTTACAGAGTAAGAGTAGATAGTGTTGATTAATTTCGGCGAGTTGGATTGAGCTACGACAGCATAGTTGGTAGTGCACCTGACCCGGCATGTCATGGGGTGCGGGATCGAATCCCGCTCGTGGAACTTTTCAACACTTTGTCTTTTTTGGTAAAAAAAAGGCTTAAAGAGTTTGTGAGCATCCGGGCCCCATGGACCTAAAGTCTCTACCCCAAACGGCTCAAATATGAGATCCCCAGTCAGATTCTCATTCTTTCGCCGTTTGAGGTTAAATTAAATTAAAAAAATAATTTCATTTAATTAAATTATCGTCTGAACATAATTTTGAGGCAAATAGGGAATTTGACGAATCGTAGAAATCAAAAAATATACTCGTATTAAATTTCAGCTTAGCAACGGCGAGACGGCAAATTGAGCGAAGATTTCTTTTCTTCAATTTCGGCATTTGAAATAAATTGTTGCTAAAAATTTGTATTTTATTTGGTTGTATTTTCACTTCGGTGCTTCGTCGTCCTTATACATGGGCATACTGAAAGTTTCTGGATCTGGCCACTTACAATAAAAGAATGAAAAAACAATTATGGAATTCGAAAATGGAACTCTTTGGGAACATTTTACTTTTTAACTTTTAACCATTTTAACATTTTACTAGCAAATTCGTGCTTTGTTAGACATCGAAATGAGCCAAGTGCGTGCAAGTTCGCGAAAAGCGTCCTCGAAACAATGTTGTCCTTCACCACGATAACGCATCCTCACATTCCGCTAAGGTAACAGAAGCCTATTTGAAGGCTTCAAATGTGGAACTGATGACGCATCCGCCTTACAGCCCGGACCTCGCACCCTGCGACTTCTTTTTGTTTCCAAAAATTATAGACAAACTTAGAGGCACACATTTTACGAGACCTGAATCAGCGGTGAATGCGTTCCATGAAGCCATTGAAGAGGTCCCTAAAGAAGACTGATCCAACAGCTTGTACAGTGGTTTCAGCGAATGCAAAAATGCATTAATTGCGAGGGAATATACTTTGAAAAACAATCAATGTATCGTAAGTCTTATATCTAGATTATCTAGTCTTATTTATTAGAATCCAGAAACTTTCAGTATGCCCTAAGTAAATAGCCTAAATACTGTCCCACTGTCAGGCAAAGGTTCCAACATTGAAATCAAGTCATCGCTACAATTTAATGATATTGGCGTAGGATAGGTTGGAGCGCTGGGGTGCTTTGGTCGTGTCACTCCAATGGTAAGTAATCTACATGGATCAGGTAAGGTATGTCACACAAAATAAGGAGACTGCAGAATGGTAAGCTTCATACAAACATGCTCGAGCAACGCACACATAGACAAACTTCTCGGACACGAAATCTCCCATAAGCTGCGCTCGGAATGGTATGTATTAAGCTTACCTTCTGGGTCTCCTTATTTTGTGTATGTTATGAGATAATGCTGCTGATGCAAGGGCACTGCTTGTTGAAGTACAGTCTCTGCTGGCAATATCACAAGCGCCCTAGGCACGGGTATGCATTTTCACTGACCTTTTTGGCGAGGTACCTGGATGGGTACTGAGAAGTGAGTGTACTGAGAACTCCGCCACCAAAGAGGACATTTGGTAGTCGACTTTAGAGTTGACGACCCGAGCAGTGGAAACTGCAAGTTGTACTCTTAGTGCAACGAGAAGTGAGCGAGCTTACAGCTCCGGTAACCTATCTGAATATTAGGTAGTGGACTATACGTGTCCACGGGGCAACTCGCTCGAGACACTAGTTTTAATAATTCCGGATGAACAATGCGCTTCGGCGCGTCCTGATCTGGCGTTATAACCTGCGCAGACGGTCCCTTGTGCTTGCGCAATGTTGTCTGACACCTACTTTGTGACCTAACCGTTGGTAGGGGGTGTCACTATAAACTTTAAAGTCGTGTGTAGCGGGGATGATGACCTTTTGAGCCAGCGGCCAATGACTATGGTACTGATGGATACTATTTTTCTTTTGTTCGTATGGAATATCATAAATACAACTCTAAATATTAAGAGTAAAAAATACAAAAAGAATAAGACAAAGAGGTTGGCTTTGTCGATCACCAATATATCAGTAAAATGTAAATGCTATAAATAAAATGTAAATGTATGTATATTCTATATGAGTTTTGATAAATTTTCCACGACCAAAATTCGATACCAAAATGTCTTTCTCTTCCAGAATCCATGACAACGACACCGCCACACCCACAGAAATACTAATAAACAGGGTGGTTAAAAACACGAAAATAACAGAAATTGTAAGGAAGCTTAGCGCCAATAAAAAACACATTTTTGGTTAGTCGATCGTATTTTTTTTTTTAAGAATTCAACTAAAAAAGTTTACATTACAAATTATTTTACGTTATTTGTATTATCTCCTCTACCGTAGGTCTTCACCGTAGGGTTAAACCCTAAACCACCCTTCGGTGGAGACCTTGTACCGAAAAGAAGCCGCAAGAACCTCGGCAAGGGCTATTTCCTTCTCCGGTTTAATGTTACAAAAATACCAAATTTTTTAATAAAATTTATTACGTAGTAATATATTAGCCCATATTTATTTTTATACACAAATTTTTGTTTTCGACGTCGTGTTTCCTGACAAAATTGACGAGGGTTGGTGCAAAAATTCAGCGTAACTCTCGTCGTATTTATTTATTAATGACCAGCATGAAATGTTGACTTTTTATTGGGCGGTGAAACCTTTTTTCTAGTTTCATTAGCCGCTACTGCTTTAAAGTTGTTTGAAGTAATTCGTGCCATCATCGTCGGCATAAGTTATTATTCTTATGCTCATTGTTATAAGCCTTTAGTTTAAAGTATTCCTTTTATTGGCGTTGCCGTTTAGGACCAACATCCTGAACTAAGTTGTCACTACACTAAATGACACTGTTCTAAGAAAAGCCATCCTTATACTTAGAAAGAGCTTTCCGTTGCGGTTTCATTGACAGAATAATAATAAATAATAAATACGTAATAATAATAAATAATAAAGACAGGGTCCATATATACAGTGTTAGTAACAATAATCTTATAAGCTATGTTAGTACAAAAATTGATTAAAAGTAATCTTACTGTCTTTGACGAGCTGGACGCGAGTCCAGTGCTGCATTATAGCATTGTCTACGTCCAGTCTCGCCGCGACAGTCTTCAGGAGGC
This sequence comes from Eudonia mercurella, assembly GCA_963082485.1. Taxonomy (NCBI): domain Eukaryota; kingdom Metazoa; phylum Arthropoda; class Insecta; order Lepidoptera; family Crambidae; genus Eudonia; species Eudonia mercurella. The sequence goes on along the minus strand of OY720026.1, from coordinate 20,818,350 downwards.
TGTTGGTGCCGCATCAGGGACGCAATGCGGTTTCTGATGATAGCGGAGAGGCTATCAACCTCTGCTGTAGCTAGCATTCCTGACACGCTGCAGTGTTGCGGCAGCCCCATCAGCCCCCTGAACGCATTATTATACTGAGTACGTAGGGCCCTGTACGCTCCTTGGGTGTAATTTGTCCACAAGCTGCAAGTGTACAGGGTATGGCAATATGCTTTGAAGAGTGCAGTTTTTACACTCTTCGTACAACGCGCAAGTCTCCGGGAAAGCATGTTAGCCCATAATAAAATTGTCTCTTAAGTTTCTTTTTTTTTTGACAAATTTGACAAATGAATAGAATTAAATGATTATTGTCAACCACAGATTATCACAGATATCGTCAGATTCTTGTAAAGTGTAAGTAAAAAAAATAGAAAAGAGATTGCGTTAGCTACAAACAAAAAATATATATTAAAAATCTCGACGTTAAAGGATTACTTAAAAAGGGACATATAAATTTATAACTCAACCCTACCGGGGCACTTTGGAAAGCGACCGGAATTAACCTGTAATTTTTTATAATCTTTTTATTTGACAGTTGGTAGCCGACACGATATTTTCTCTTTTTCAAAGGAATGTTATTTTAAAGCTGTTTTTGGACAATTTGACTATTTTGAATGAAGCTTGGGAACGATATCTTCATTTTGTGCTTCAATTAAATTAACCGTAGAAAAACAGTTACGGTGCTATAGAAATGGATTTTTTTACCTAAAAACAAAATTTAACAAAATTACTTCGTTTGCTTTACTAACGTTAGGCTATGATATTTTTTGAGGTACCTGTATCTAAAAATAATCTTAAATATTACATAATATTGTGTGCTAAAACCTCTAAGGGTTTGTTTATGCACATTGGAGTCACCGACAACCACGATAATAGACACATTTTTACCAATTTACACAAAATGCAGCTTCATCTACGCACTACGCACAACGCACCAATATGTCAAGAAGCGAACGACACTGAGATAGGTATACTTATTGCGTAGACGGTAGTGTATTGCAAAAACGACAAAACATTTTTTATTACTTAATTTTACTTTGAAACATATCTTCATATTTGCCTTTTCAAAAGCTGGCTTATTAGTTATGAAGCTTCTGAATTTCTGCATCCCGCACACTCGCAGCGTGGCATCTCCGATTACGTCGTAGCGTTACTAAAAAGACAATAGCTTTTATCACCCCACTGCTGGAGCACGAGCCTTCTTTAAGGACACACCACATAAAGAACGGGTCATGAATCACCAAGCGGGCCCAGACCCAGAGCGTATTGGCGGTTGTAAACCACTGCTAATACAGCCGGGACCAACGGCTTTACGTGCCTTCTGATGTAAGGAGGAGCATGAGTCACTGCGCCATCGAGTCCCTTGATGATAGCTTTAAGTTTATTATATCTCACTGTCTCAACATCTCACGATTGAAATATCAAACGACCGAGTCAGTCGAAAGGTCGGCCAGCAAGGAGTATTCAACAAAACTATGTTGTTTATTTATTTATTTACAACTTTTGCAACATATATTACAAGGCGGACTTAATGCCTGAGGCATTCTCTAGCAGTCAACCATAGGGTGGTGCAGAAATAACATGGTAGGTGCAATTGGTTGAAGACAACAAATTAGAAATAGAAATTATATACTTAGGTATTGCAAAACTTACAGTACGAGTATATATATCTACATCTCATCGTCTATCTACAAATATAGTACAAGAATAGAATATTATATAGAATAGAATAAGAATAGGTACATAATTTATAAATAGGACGTTACTGAGATGACTCTGCCAAGGTTTTTATCAAAAAAGAGCATACGGACTTTCTTTTTAAAAGCGTCACGACTCGTTGTTGCGGATAAAGAGCCGTTCATGTTTCAGTTACAATGTTCTTTGTTTTAGCGGGCATTGTTAAGAATTAAACACGAAGCGCGTGACAGAAGACAAATTATACCAATTAAAAGTATTCGTAGTCTAGATGGCGAGTGCTTCGTACTTACAATCAAATATATTCTCATATTCATTTATTTTGCATATCACATGTAAATGTAAATGGCCTATAACTGTCCCACTGCTGGGCAAAGGCCTCCATCATTAAGAAATTAAGTCATCACTGCAATTTATGGGTAATGGTTTAATCACCACGCTTGCCAAATGCGGGTTGGTGATCAAAATAAGGGTTATGCGTCTGAAATCCGGAACACACTTTGCATGACCTGGGAATTGAACCCGAGACCTTCGGAGTACTATGCCACTCGGCCACCGAAGCGTTTATAAAGGTGGTCCAAAATTATTAAAGTATTACATTAGATACATTCCTGATACGATATCTAATTTAATTCTATAGGTAACAAACAATAAAAAAAGTGTAAAATTCAAAATTCAAAATCATTTATTCAGTTTAGGCTACAAATAGCTCTATGAACGTCATTATGCCATCGATTCGTAAGTCTACTCTGGGCGGGAGACTTTGTACCAAAAGTCAAAACCTGTCTAAGAAAAAACAAAATGAAACTATAGTTATTATAGTGTATTTTATTTATTATTCTAAATAAGTAGATTGTGTTCAATTATCTTTATGGTTATGTTAAAAACGATTGTTATAACTTCAAATAAATATGAACAGTTCCAGTGATATCAGAAAGTTAAATAAGTAACCACATTTATATCACCTTTAAACCTAACTGAATGTATTTTTATATAAATAGCATGTTTATTCATATTATAAAAAGCATAAAGCTATTTTTTCAGCGGCTGTATGCCTAAATACTTTTTTAATAAAAGCTGATAATTAAGCCCATGATTCGCTGAAGGTAAGTGACAGCCTACTTTCTTCCACACACACAGTCTTACACGTTGTTGATCCTTAAGCCTCAATTATTTTGCTTCTCTACCCAGTAATTGATATCCTTTAAATCTATACGCAGTGGAAGCCACACAGACGGCTTCCATGCGGTTAAGGTTAGGATAAGGAGTACCTGTTAAATAAATATTTCTATAGCTTAAAGGATATTTTGGGTATTTAATATTGTTAGGTTAAAAAATGTGTACATTAATAAATAACATTAATAAATACAGATTTAATACTGTATAAAAATTATGTAAATATTAATGTGTAAACATTTTATAACACTAGTTTTTTACAATATTGAAATGCCCTTTCAGGGCCCGTTTGTGGACGTTATACCTAGCTTTAAGATCATGTAAATCCAAATGGATCAATAAAGATTTATAATTATGATTAAAATAAAATCTTATTTTACTATATACTTATTTTACTATAAGTAAATTAATCAATTTACTTCTAGTAAGTACACCAAAAATACAAAACGTTTTTACAAAAAAAAACTACATACAAAGGGCGTTACAACGCCTTTTGTATGTAGTAAATTTTTAAGAGTCATCTCTTTCAGACAACCTTTGGATGGACAAGAAGAATTTAAGTTAAAAGTGGATTTGTTCTTGTGATCTCTAAGAAAGTCTTAAAATTATGTAATAGCTTATAATAAGTTCTCTGTCTCATCATACGATTTTTTTTCCTTTTTAAAACTATTGTACAATGTTTGTTGTTCACAAATAAAATTTATTTGTTATTTTGTTTTTTTTTTTTTTAAGCATGACATGTGTCAAAACAAAGTACGATTATTTATTTCGCTTAAAATATTAAATTCAAAATTTTGCTGTTACGATTTTCATCAATCCGAATTTATTTCGTTACATGGAAATTCGGAATATTACAACTATAAAACATTTATTAAAATCATACCAACGAAGAGACGATTACGGATGTTTTAAAATAGAAGAATCAAAGCCCTGGTGAAATGCATGAAACGGAGAAGACTACCTAAGACAAATAAGAACAATTACACATGGCCAGGGCTGCGTCGAATTGCATCGGCGTGGCGACGCCCTAGGCCGCCAGTGCGTCTGCGTCGCTCCCGTCACTCTTGTCATCGGTGTCACATTGACTTTTTAGTGTTTTATTTTAAGTGTTTTAGTTTCTATAGTTATTATTATTTACATTTAAGTATAATTCTTTATTAATAGGTACATGCTTAGTGGCAGCAGCGATGTGTTGGTTAATAGTGTCAGTGCTAGTCAACCTTCGACATCACTGAGCATCCTGGAGAGATGTCCGCTGTGTACCCAAGCACGGTTTTTTAAAGGTAAGCAGGGTCTGAATGTGCATATTGGAAAGGTACACAAACCACAAAATGCACTAACTTCAGACCCTGTCTCAACATCTTTATCTACAGCTCCGGCTTCATCCTCTTTTAACCCGTTTTGGAAAACCCTTTCAAAATTCAAAAACTCTGTTTCTGTTTTGAAGCGAGTCCCTCGCAGCGCTAGACCTCTAGTAGCTCAAAACCTAGCAGGTTGTGTACGTCTTGCAGCCCAGGAGAACTCGCAAAGTGCTTGGGAACAGCTTCTCACCTTCCCTTACAGAATTCTACACGTACAAAAGGATTTGGCAACCAAAAAGACTTTATCTGCACAAATTAAAGAAAACTGTAATATTTCGACTCATAATTTAGAATCCAAATTTCAGACCCAGACATATACCTCTTCAAGAGGTATATCTCATCTAGTAGAATCTAAGTTAGGGGAGGGTGACATTAGCGGAGCAGCCAGGATTCTTTTTAGTAGTCATGTAGTGGCACAGTGTTCTCCAGAAACGCTCGCAGCTCTGGAGAGCAAACACCCTGCCCCAGCGGATGGCCTTTCTTTTCCCGACCCCCCTGATTCAGATAATCACTCCCTCACCATTACAGGTCGAGAGTTGGTAACAGCCGTTTGCTCCTTCCGGAGCGGCTCTGCTGGTGGCCTCGACGGCCTGACTCCTCAGCACCTTAAGGACCTTACCTGTTCAGGTGCCGGGGCTGCTGGTGAGTTGTTCTTGAAGGAGCTTACGGCTCTGATTAACCTTATGCTCTCCGGCAAGGTGAACGAGGCCATCATCGACGTTTTGTATGGGGCCAATCTATGCGCTCTGCGTAAAAGCGATGGCGGTGTTCGTCCCATTGCCGTGGGAACTACTTACCGTCGTATGGCAGCCAAGATTTGCTGTAAATTTTATGGTGAGGTTGTTTCGGAAAAACTTCAGCCCCTGCAGCTAGGTTTCGGCTCCAAAGGGGGCTGTGAGGCTGCCGTACACGCTTTGTCGACCTACCTAAATTCTGGTAAAGGAGAGGTCATCGTGAAGGTTGACATAAAGAATGCCTTCAATTCTGTTAATAGGGACACCTTGTTGATAGAAATTAAAAAAGAAATACCACAAATTTATAGTTTCCTTTGGCAATGCTACAGATACCCCTCTAAATTACTGTATCGAGACAACCTTCTGGAATCTGCTGTTGGCTGTCAACAAGGTGACCCCCTCGGGCCTGTGATTTTCAGTTTTGCCATTCACCCAATTATTCGTCAGCTGAATTCCAAGTTTAACGTTTGGTATCTTGATGATGGAACCTTGGGAGGCGACGTAGAAACTGTTTTAAATGACCTTCAATTTCTTAAAAATGAACTTCATTCCATGGGCCTTGATCTCAACCTTTCGAAATGTGAACTTTTTTTAACAGACAGTACTGACAGACTTCTGACACTTCCCAAATTTAACGCAATAGCTCCGGAAATCAAGATTGTTGAAAAAAGTTCGCTTCGTCTCCTTGGGTCTCCAATCTTTGAAAATTCCTTTCCCGTTTTTATCGATGAAAAAATACAAAATTTTAATGACGTTTCGAAAAGATTGTTTGAAATTAACATGCATTCGGCTATAACCTTAATTCGTTACTGTTGTTTCGGCCCTAAATTACTATATTTCCTTCGCTCTTCCCATTTATGGATGCACAGTCATCTTTTAGATAAATTGGATCAAATTATGCGGCATACTTTAACGTCGATTTTAAATGTGGCCTTGGACGACCGTTCATGGGCACAAGCTACTCTTCCAATTAGAATGGGAGGCCTCGGGGTCCGCAAAATTTCCAGTATTAGTTTACCGGCTTTCTTATCTTCGGTCCATGGCACCGAAAAATTGATCAGGAAAATCCTAGCCCCCACACTGATTAATTTTGATGTGCCGTGCTTCACCGAGGCTATGGATGCCTGGAGACTCGCTTGCCCGAATTCAGATACACCCGTCTATCCATCTTCCCAGAGACGGTGGGATGAGCCGCTTTGCAGAGTAGTACAGAATAATTTACTTGTCACGTCTGCTACTACTGCGGAGCGTGCGCGCCTGCTGGCTGTGGGCAAGTGGGAGTCGGGTCTTTGGCTTCATGCACTACCGTCGTCGAACTTAGGTACTTTGTTCGACGACACTACTTTCCGCGTCGCTGCTTCCCTGCGTCTAGGAGCTCCTTGTTGTTCTCCCCATCGCTGTCACTGTGGCGAAGTTGTCAACGGCCTCGGACATCACGGCCTATCTTGCAGCCGTAGTGCGGGCCGATTAGCACGGCACGCGAACATTAATGACATCATCCGACGAGCTCTTGTCACCGTCGGCGTTCCAGCTGTATTAGAACCCAATGGCTTGGCACGCGACGATGGCAAGAGACCGGACGGCATGTCTTTATTTCCTTGGAAGTTGGGTAGGCCTTTAGTGTGGGATGCAACTTGTGTCGATACTCTTGCGCCATCCCATCTTCCTAGCACTGCGTGCTGTGCTGGTGCTGCTGCTGCGGCTGCTGAAAACCTCAAGCGGCGAAAGTATAATAACCTTATCGGTAATTATATTTTCGAGCCGTTTGGGGTTGAAACCCTCGGGCCGTGGGGTCCGAATGCTCATGTTTTGTTTAATGACATCTCCAAACGGCTGGTTGACACTTCCCATGACCCAAAGGCTGGCTTTTTCCTTGGCCAGAGACTAAGCATTGCCATTCAACGTGGAAATGCCGCCAGTCTCTTGGGTACTTTACCAGTCGACTGCGATGCGGAGGAATTTTTTGACGCCGTATTTTAGTTTTGTATTAGTTTTAGTTACTTTATTTAAATTAGTTTAAATTATGTAGTTAATTGAATATTTAGTTTACTGTTGTTTTGGGTCAATGCTGTGTACAATTTTTATTGGGATACAAATTTAAAAAGTATTGGTTTGATGTAAATTTATTTAGGTACTTAGAATAGAATTGTATTTTTGCATGTGATAAGATAAGATAGTTTTGATAGAACTTTATATTTCTATTTTTGCCTGAAAAACATTATAATCCTAGTTCAGGCACATCATCGTGTTATTTTTGTCTATTAGTATGTTTAGTATTTAATTATTATATTGTAAAATGATTATTTAATAAAGATTTTATTATTATTATTATATTATTATTATTAAAATTAAATAAATATGTAAATATAATATATAAGTTACTTAAGTTAGACAGATCTCACTTTACTTAGGTGCCACTCTTGCTCCCAATAAATGGGTCCAACTCACTAAAGTGCTAATTATAATTGTCAACAATACGAGTTAATACTGCATTCATACCGTAGTTGGTTTTGTGGAATGGAATAGCAAACAGGTGTGTGTGACGGGTGCGGCGTGTCGGTACTTGTAACGCAATATGTTCGAGAAGCTCAGGGCAGTCCAGGCGCCCGCGCAATATATCATACAGCAAACCCATGTCCAATACTAACCGGCGTTCCTCAAACGTTAGAAGATTGAGCTCGTGACAGTTATTGTTTTAAGTCTAAAGTTGTTAATGTTTAACAAAATTTTTCTGAATATTTGCCAGTCGATTTTTGTGTATTGCATAACTTGGTGACCATATAACAGAGGCATACTCCAGAACACTACGAGCATAGGCATAATAAACAATTTTAAGGCTTTCAATCTTAGTAAATGATATACATTGTTCGCATGACGAAGCCCAAGTTACGGTAAGACCAAAATAATAATAAATAAATAATGTCCATGTGTATCGAGAACGTCATCTTAGAATCCAGCCAGACACCCAAACCTCGAACCAACTCTACTCTTTCTATAACGGTTCCTTTAAAGGCATAATTAAAAGACAGTGGCTTAAGTTTACGTGTAAAGCTGATGCTTAATTTGGGAATACTGAACGTAATGTTGTTATCTGCGTAATAAATATCATTATTGAGATCTCGCTGAATCACCCTACAGTCAGAGATGGAATTAACCCGCATGTAGATTTTTTGTCATCGGCGTATAAAAGATATTTAGCACTACTAAAGCATGTGTGTAAGTCACATATGTATGCGTTATAAAACAAGGGGCCGAGGTGCGAGCCTTGTGGAACACCCGATGGCACAGTGATGCAGTCCGACCTTTAACCACCCAACATAACCGCCTGGGAACGATTGGATAGATATTAGGCAACCCACCTAAGCAAATCACCGTGAATCCCCAAAGAATAATAAATAAAGCTATTATTGTTCCTAGGATATGACAGGTAAATAAATTGGTTATAGTGGTTTCTAAACTACTAGCACTTTACCCGCGTCTTCGTCCGCGTGGATTTGAGACTTTAAAAATAAACTTTTTTATATAAGGCCTTGTATAAGGCCTTTCGGATAAGCACTTAAGCTTATCCGAAAAGTATAAAAAAAATAACTTACATAACAGCCGCTCCATAATAGAATTGAATGTGTGCTATTATATAACATTATATTAAACGAACTGACTCCTTGTATGTTCCAACAGTTCAATTTACATATTGTATAGCAATAAATTTTAATGTCGTTGTATGTAAATTTATGGATCTTGAACCAATGGGATGATCGTGTAAACAGATAAGTACGCTCAGGCGTGTTCAAAACACACGCATAACTTTAATGTGTATTATAGTTTAATCAAGGACTTTCTCAAGGAGCTTGATGGCGCAGTGGTTAACGCGCCCGGTCTGCGATTTCTAAGCAACTTTCGCAAAAGCCGGTCATTGGATGGGTGACCGAGAATGTATAATTTCAAGCTCCTCCGTGCTTCGGAAGACATTTAAAGCCGTTGGTCTCGGCTGATTTAGCAGTCGTTAACAACCACCAATCCGCACTGGACCTGTGGTGGTTAATGGCCCGTTTTCCCTATCCATCAATGGGAAAGGCTCGGGCCCCAACAGTGGGCATGATAATGAGCTGGTAATGATAATTATGGAAGGCTTTTCTAATATGCGTGATGGATTCACTCTAGAGCGATCTCTATCTAGCATTGAAGTAAATAAATATGAATGAAAACTAACTTTTAGCGCGGTGGTAATAAACATACAGTCTAAATGATGCTATATGAAGAAGATGATGAGATTTTTTTATATTTTACGGTATGATGAGTGATGATAAAACCAATGATGAAAGCGCACTTCACCTGGGATCTTCAACTATCTTGTCTCAGCTGCCGGAAAACAACAATGCTACAAACATTGATGTTATGGCGACATATTTAGATAAGATGGTGGTAGCTAGCCAGGCGGACAAACAAGCCCTACCACCAACCAAACCGATTACACAAACATGTAGCCCCCGCTGGGAATCGAACCTGGGACCTCTGGGTCTAAACCGGTGGCCTTAACCACTAGACCTCAGAGGCGGTTAGAAGTGCGGAATTCATCCCATTGTAATAAGTCTGTGACGTGTTTTAGAAAGAGACATCTACTGGCCGCACGATCGCGTCCACCCTCACAGTTTTCCATCTATATTTATTTAGCCACTTGAACTATAAAGAACGATGGGGTTTGGTTCTACCGCATGACATTGTGTTATAAATGTTTCCCACACTCACACCAATTATCTAACCCCAAGAAAAGTTTCTTTAAGAAACTCGATAAATGGTTAACTAGACAACGGATAAACATACTTAATATACTTAAATACATACTTAATATACTTAACATATATATAGGATCAATTTAGAGAAACAGGTATTTCTACATTGATCCGACCGGGGATCGAACCCGGGACCTCAGAGATGGCGACACCATGAAAACCGGTGTGCAAACCACTCGACCAAGAAGGTCGTCATAAAGGACTCCACAAATAGCTTTTGCACGTGCATGGATAATCTTGTTTCATAATACTCGACCACTTACTAACTATCTTATCTCTAACAGTCAGAACAGAACGACACTGGAACTAGACTAGATTTTATTTTATTATGTTATTCTTTATGTTTATCTCTACTATATGTAATGAGTGGTTTATTTAATTAATTGGTATTCAATTTATATTTTAAGTGGTTTGAATGCAATGAAATCCCTCATAAACTATTTATCTATCTATCTTAACCACGAAAGCAATTCAAAAAGTTCTATGTATAATAATACATCAAAAATATAGATTTTGATTTCTACAGTTAAGAGGTTAAGAATCATTATGCTCAACACAATGCAAAGAGCATCACTGCAGCGTGCAACGACGCGCTTTATTTATTCGTGTCCAAGAACAGCAATACCCAGCGAACTATAGACAACAGAAACCCATTGAATAAACAAGAGCGAGCCGCTATTTACATTATCTGTGCAAAGATCTGTCACAAAAAAAGAAGACTGCAGAAGATAAGCTTCAAACAAACGCGCTCGGGCTACGCACACACAGACAACTTCTAACGCACACGGAATCTCGCAGCAACTGAAATGAAATCAATGAAATGGAATAAAAATAAATTTATTTGGGACAGTTCAAACATACAGATAAAAATGGAAAAAAGCATAGGTGAGTCCCAAAACCGTTCCGACTCAGCAAAATGCTAGCCTTGGGGTTAGCGCTGATGTTCCGTCGGAGCCGGTTTAGGTGACACTGCGATAGCAACACAAACGTAACACACAACATGTACAAAATATAAAAACAAAAATAGCAGCTTTATGTATTAAAAATAGAATATTGATTAAAAAAAATATTATTAAAAACGGAACATTAAAAAAAAATTAAAATGTATAACGTTTTAGTAAAATTTTAGAATGAATGCACACAAAACCTTATAATATTGAATTTTACCGATTATGATAGTTACCCATTCGACAAACAATGATTTAGTTAACAGAATGCTTTTATTACAACAAGGACACATTTCTAAACAGCTAAAGGAGCCATTACAAGACGCCTCGTAAATGAAACATACATTTATACATGGGACAGACAAACAAGGTAAGAGTTAAAATGCGCTTGTATCTAGCAACAAAGTCTCCTGCGTACTCTGAAAACTAGACAAAAACAATTTCAATTTGTTCTTTAAACTATTTTTACTTTGCAGGTCCCTCGGACCAAACTGCGCTGCTGCGCTCGGACTTTTCCGAGCTGTTCCGAGATTCATGTCCGAGAGAGGGTGAATGTGAGCGTTGGTTGAGTGCAGTATGTATAAAGCTTACCTTCTGAGTCTCCTTATTTTGCGGTTCGGTTCTGTATGTTGTATGGTTTTGTATATCAGCGCGCGCCCGACAAATAGTTTGCATACGATGCCCGTAAAACACGTCGGGTGTGTAAAGCAATATAATGCTTCGCAGATATAACTCGCTAGCTTGTCAAACAAAGTATTGCGAGTCGCGAGTATAGAAGAATTCATTTCGTGAGTATAACGAAAATACGTTTTGAAAGGTTACGGAGATTTTACTTACAAATACTATGTGACAAATTGGAAAGTGTAAAAAAATTCTATGAGCGGGATTTACCGCGCCCTTTGACAATCTGGATCAGGTGCGCTTCCAATTTCGCTATGGTGGCTCTGTAAAACCCGCCGAAATTTATCAACAATATTTACTCTTACTTTGTAAGCCAAAGGAGCCTTGTTGAATGTCAGCAACTACGTCATCAACATCCGTTCTTAATATTTTTACAAATATTGAAGATCAGTTAAGAACTAGGCATGCTATTTTAAATTATGGGTTTTGCGTAAAAAACCATCACCATCATCTTCATCATTTCAGCCAAAGGAAATCCACTACTGGACAAAGGCCTCCCTCAAGGATCTTAACAAAGACCTAAGACAAATTCATAGTTATTATATACCCATACGTTATTTCACTAAAAAAATTCTTTGAGAAGCGTTCAGGTTGAATATATACAAGTCAAGCGATCTTCGTACTGCTGGTCACTTCATCATCAGCTCATTTTATGTCCCCACTGCTGGGGCATAGGCCTTCCCTATGGACGGATAGGGAGAACGGACCATAAACCACCACGCGGGCCCAGTGTTTGTTAACGACTGCTAATGCAGCCAAAACACACGTGCCTTTCGAAATACGGAGGAGCTCGAAATAATAAATTTTAGGTCCTTCATCCGACGACCTTTGCGAAAGTTGCTTAACCTTAGCATTCGCAGGCCGCACGCATCGATCATCATCGATCGCCGATGCGGTCGAACGTGTCAACTAATTAATGTATTAAAATAAACAATTGCTTGCAAAACTCGTGACCTAGCCTTACATTAGGCGGAAGCGACTTTTCTGTGTCAATAAGTGTTCGTGTTTTATAAGTAATAGCTGACCCCGCAAACGTTGTTTTTGCCATAAAAATATTACTGCTCCACTCCTATTAGTCATAGCGTGATATCATATAGTTTATAGCCTTCCTCAATAAATGGACTATTCAACACAAAAACAATTGTTCAATTCGAACCAGTAGTTTCTGAGATTAGCGCGTTCAACCAAACAAACAAACAAACTCCTTACGCCGCAGCCCGCCGTCCCCGCCCGTGCCCACGCCCGCGCCCAACCAGCAGAAAGATACTGATACTGAAGGGAGACTGAATTCGGATCAGAAGTTAAGCATACAGAATTTATGCCGAATTACTTTTCGGCATAAATTCTGTATCCTTAACTTCTGACAACGGAACATCTCAAATTGCTGTGCTGTACCAGTCCCTTAAACAAAAAGCCATTCAAGCCCATACTTCCCTTCAAGCCCTTATAGTAAACCATGACCTTTCGCAGCAACTTCAAGAACTGAAACAGAGCATAAAAGAGTCCTCAACACCTACACCGGGATGTCTCTTTTGCCGACATGGTTAAAAAGTGCAAGCATCATCATTCAGCTCAGCAATATCAGCTCTGTAGCTATTTATCCCACAGATAAAAAGAAGTCGAGCGAGGAGACAAAACCCGTCGTTCAAAAAATCATCAGACCCATCATCAGTCCTTGGTGTCAAGAAGCTGAGGCAGTCGTCGCAACTGACGACCTCTGGCCTCACTGTGGATGAGCTTCTTAAACGCAAGCCCAACTTGAAACTGCATGAAGAAAGCCGTGCCCTCTAAATGCGCTACTTGCATGCATTAAGAAACCACACCCTCACAAAACTGGCGTTGCTGACTGCTGCAAAAAAATTGCAGAAAAAAAGTATAATAACACAATAGATTATGATGGCGCCTAAGACTATACAGTATACATGCCTAGAGCCACTTACAAGTATTTTTATAGATCTTTTTACATTTATTTTATTTTATATTATGACTGAAAGTTTTTTTTCTGACTTAGATAATTTCTCTGTATCCGAGTCAAAAGCATGCGAAGTAGAAAGGTGCAAACAATATCTATCATCTTACAATAATCCTTTAAAGGATTATTGTAGTATTGTGTATGGTTAACCATACTAACACAAAATATACGCAGCATTAATAAAAAATAGACAACTACAATTCGCAATTCTTTACCCCCGTGTGGTGCCGGGGGTAAAGAATTGCGCCACCCCATCTCTTCCCGTGGGTGTCGTAGAAGGCGACTATGGGACTATTCCAGAAGATGGGCAGCAGCGTCTCTCTGTGATTATTCTCACCTTACTGCGATCGCCAACCCGCCTGCCAAGCGTGGCGATTATGGCAAATTCCCCCCAAAATGATTTTACCTTGAGGGAGGCCTTTGTCCAGCAGTGGACGTCTTTTTGGCTGATGATGAGACAACTACAATATTTTCCAACAAAGATTAGATCTTAATTGTGACATCGTTGTTTTAACAGAGTGTTAGTTAGGTAAACATACTAATTTACCACTTATGCCAGGCTATAGTATGTATAGCAGCAAGGTAAATTATAACCAAAACGAAGGGATAGTAGTTTATACTAGGAATAATTTAAATATCACCGTCGAGGAACCATATATATTAGACTATAATCGGCTGCTAATCAAAATTAGATCAGATTTCGACCGCCATCTTTTAAAAATATTAATATTGTTATTGACTCACTTAACGAAACGCTACGTCATTTTTCATCTTTTAAAAATATAATAATAACAGGATAACATAAACATCAACATTCTTCCACAGAGCAACGATTCCGCTGCTTATGACTACCTAAACCTATGTTCTTTTCATGGCCTACTCTCTGCGCACTCGCTTCCCACGCATCAGAGCGGCTCGTGTTTGGACCATATCATGCTTAAATCCAAATTTCCATCAATTGCCCTAGTTACTAACTCGAGAATAACCAATCACAAAGCTATTTTACTAATCTTAAACTGTGAATTACCTAATCTTATTCGCACACAAACGATTACTAAAATAAATGTTAACAAACTTGAGGTGGACTTATGCAACATTGACTTTAACCCAGTTTACAATTCTGATGACGCAGATATTTGCATGTCGTATTTAATAAACAATATTCAACAAGCTATATTAAGGCGAAGGTTAGGGCACACTATCGCCGCTAATGGATTTAATTTGATAACTCCTAAATTGGATTTTTTTTCAAACATTGCAGACCTTCCGACACTAGGCAAACATCTATTATTTAATAATTGTTCACTACTTTTTGGTTTGTTTTTGTATTCATTCGCTAACACCAAAAGAGGCCATTGTTTGTGAATAAATGCGATAGCCCGTTTTGTGAATATACCACGCAACAAAAAGTAGTGCACAATTATTAAATAAATACTATGGATGCTTTCCTGTTATCGGATGGTATGCAATGTTTAAAAAAAAATCCGGTCCGTTAGTAATTGTCAAATTATCAATTAGTGGCGCTAGTGTGCCTTACCCTTCGCCTTAAGAAACACAATGCAAATACGTATGAATAATAAAAGATACAATATTAAGCCGTGGATCACCCCGGGGCTTATTCGCTGTATGAGGCATAGGGACAAACTTCATATGAAAGCTAAGTCCAATCCAGCTAGTTTAATAGTGCAAACATCGAATAAAAGATACCGTAACTTTTATAACGACCTACTTAAAAAAGTTAAAAGCATTTACGAAAAAAAGGAATTAGAAAAGGCTGGAACAAACAGTAAAAAGATGTGAAAGTGTATTAAAATCAAATATATTGGAAAAGCTCATAAATAGTAGAACTGTCCAATATCTGTAGCGACAATCAATATTGTCAAAAGCTCAGTTTTAGACCCGAATTATCGACTGCTGACGCTGTCCATCAACTCACTACTCACTCGCTGTTCCAAATAATAGTTATTTGTTATACAAGAGTGCAAAGTTGCTTTTTAACCGCGTGCTCGATTTTGATGACCGAGTAAGCGAAGGATTCTAAAATTGAATCACAAGCGAGGGAATCAAAAGAGCACGAGGTGAAAAATCTTTGCACTCGAGTGCAACACGTAACTTTTCATATACCACCTCAGCGAGGAAATTACTAAATGCAAAAAAAAAACATTTACATTCACAAGATACTTTTATTTCAGTTTAGGTATTAACTACTACATTATGATAGGTAAGTATTACAGAATAATCTTAAAATCATAACAAATAATACTTAGGTATAAGTAACGGCTCATTTTTGATGTAGAAGGGCCAGTCCAAGGATCTGACTATAGACTTATTTTGGATGGAATCCTCTATGTATCCCTCTACAACCGCATTGGACTTCCAGCCTCCATGGCACTTAAGGGACTGAAAAAGTGTGGCTGAAGTTCGTCGCAAACAATGACCCGTGTACAACAGGGGTTCTGGAAGTTCAAGAAATGTTGCTATTTCTCGTGGGATACTGCCAATTTTATTAGCACCCACTTTCCGTTGCGATATTGTAAAAAAATCCATTGATTGGAGTGTTAGGCGGGCGTAAGGCTTGATATTTCTCAACAATTGTTACGTATTCCTTGCGAATGATGAAGTTGCGGTCTCTTTTTGTCTTTGTAATAAGTAAAATAATTAATAGTAGGTCATCTGAATGTTTATCAATATTTTTGGCATTAAGTTGTGTTAGTTCATTAGTTCGACATGCTCCGTTTATACCAATAATAGGAACAACCTGTAACATAAAGAGTATTGAAGTAGATAAATTAATAAAATTGATATGCATGCATAATTATGCCTATCAACATCTACTAAGTACGTATTAGATTATGTTAAGTAGTTGATTAATATACTTAAGTAGATAGGTACCTACTGAATGTGCAACTGACTTACTTTTGCCGCCAAATATACGGAATCAGGTGCTTCGTTAAGAAACTTTTCAATTTCAGATACTGTGAAAACCTTTGATTTTTTTGGTTTATGAGCAGATGAGGCTCTTTATAAAAATGCCACTAATTTAGGATAGGTGTCGATATGTATGTCTTTTTTCATCTTTATTGTTGCTTTTAGCATTGAATACGTACTCCATAGAGTGCTTGATTTCTTGGTCTCGATAATTCAATAAAATATGCCAGCAAAACGTTTTCTGAGAAAGTTTTGGCTTCTTTAGCTAGTCGCCACGTGTTAAACATATCGTACTGTTCCAAATACTTCTCGCGTCATTGTTGAGGGAGAAAGATCATTTGCGCATTATTAACAGTTTCAGTCAATTCCGTTGGCGTCAAATAAACTTCCTCGTCGCTAGAATCACTCATTCTAGGTTTTTCACTTGTTTTCAAGTTTCTTGTTTTTAAGGTTTTAACAATATGACGTTAAAAGAAAATGGCGCGCGCAAAGCAAATTAAAAAAAAAGTACACCAAGAAGGTTCCCAGTCTGAGTTTTTAACAAATTAAAAAGGTTGTATGATAAATTCGGCACCATGGAGGTAGAAATAGGTTTAACGATGTTTTGAATTACAAACTTAGTGCACACGATGTTCTAAATTCAATTTACTTTATCCTCTAGCGGATAAAAACGGCTTTTGCACTCAGATATTGAAGAGTAAAAATACTCTTTCCGAGATGGGGGGATGAAAAAGTTATTTTATTATTTTTCTTATTATTATTACTGACTATTTAGTGCAGGCACTTGACAGGGGCAAGAAGACAATGGGAATAGTTTTGGACCTCGCTAAAGCTTTCGACACAGTTTCCATACCCTTTCTATTGCAAAAGCTTGAATCCTTAGGTACCTGTAAGAGGCACCCAACTTAAACTATTTGCAAATTATCTGCATGAACGTACCCAATGCATAAAAATAGACAATGTTCTCAGTTCTGATAAAAAAAACTCTTTTGGTCTTCTTCAAGGAAGTATTTTAGGCCCCACTCTGTTTCTGGTATACATTAATGACCTTTATAATCTGCAACTAGATCGTAGTAAAATCATATCTTATGCTGATGACACTGCGCTGCTCTTCTTTGTTCTCTGCTAACTCAGATAAAGATGTCTATGAATTGGCACTACGTGACTTTAATATTGCTAATAACTGGCTACAGCAACATATATTAATACTGAACGCAGATAAAACCCATATGTAATTACATACAATTTTCTATGCGTAAATCCCACTTGGCTACAACAAACACCACATTGTATGTTCACCATTGTAAGGACCCTACGAATCAAGTCTGTAAGTGTCCAGAGATTGCTATCACTGACTAGGTAAAATATTTAGGCGTTATAATTGATGAATCCCTTTCATTTAGGCACCGTATTGTAGCTTCATGCGGCAGAATCCGTAAGTTGATATTCGTTTTTAAAAAAACTACGCACTATCGCAAATTCAAATGTAATCAGGCAAGTTTACATAACTTACGACTGCATTACGTCATGGGGTGGCATGGCTAAAACTTTGTTATTAACCATTGAGAGAGCCCAGCGAGCGGTCTTAAGGGTTTCTACTTTCCGTCCTTTCATCTTCCCTTGTAAGGTACTAACAGTTAGATAAGTCCTCAAACAGCACATCGCGCTCACCTACAGCACTGAAACTACTAACAAAAAACGAAAAGATATAGTTTGCCCTCATAATACTACTACTACTAGACATGCCTTCTCTTTCAGATTTTATGTGTTCCTAGGACCACTTCTTTACAAGAGGTTGAATGCCAAATTGAGCATATATCATTATAGCTATAATAAAACTAAAAATATACTTAAACAAGCACTTCTCGATATGTCACGAAGACACAGAAAAGTTATTGTTGTTGTTAAATTAATATTATGTTATTTTGTCTATTTATTTACTAGCATAGATTCATAATTAATATTGTAATGTAATTTATTTAGCTACTATAGCTAGAACTGTATTTTTGCAAGTTATACATTTAGATATTTTGTTAGACCTTTTTCTTACCAGGCATAAGCCTGGAAAACAGAAATATCCTAGTCCAGGCACATTGTGTTATTTGTTCTCAATTAATATGTTTAGTATTTAGTTATTATATTGTAAAATATTTTTATTCATAAAAAGATTTATTTTATAATTATTATTCTCTTTATTTATTTTTCTCATACTTAGAATAATAATCTAAGTTCTCGTATAAATTAAAATTTTTAAATATTTTCTAAAAACAAAATAAATAAAACATTTAAAAATATATAAAAAATAGTCCGCCGACATCGGGACCACGGTCCAAACTACCGGTGGTTAGGGCTCCAGAGACAGGAACCTCCTCACAATGGGTGCCGTATTAATTATTATTATTATTATTAACTACCGCGCGCGCATCGCCATCAAGCTTCTCATAGAAATAATTAATGCTAATTATAAAAACATTATAACGAACACCGTCTTTGATATATCTGCCAAACGAACGAGACAAGAGATCGACGTATTTTTAATGCGCATTTTTATGCGCCACCCGGCCGGCCATGTTTATGTAGTGTTTAATATGTTGGTAACAACAGGAATTCTTCAATGTTTTTTGTCCGGTCGTTCCATTCACATGTTGACGTGAGTGTACGTTTTGTAGGTGGAATGTTTTGAATATTTGTTTTATTCCACGACTGGTAAACACATGACTTTCATCTCACCCGATTGTAAGTGACGGTGAGATGAGCAGGTGAGAGCGAACTTTTTGTTTTATCCCTTACGGCACTTGGGCTGCACTACAAATTAAGAGTAATGTAAGTAATGATAAGGACGAAAGTGAAAGCGCACTTTACTCCAAATCCTCAAACTAGTGAGGCACTGGCTATCTTGTCTCAGCTGCCGGAAAACAAC
Source organism: Eudonia mercurella (assembly GCA_963082485.1). NCBI lineage: Eukaryota > Metazoa > Arthropoda > Insecta > Lepidoptera > Crambidae > Eudonia > Eudonia mercurella. The sequence continues at coordinate 20,799,107 of OY720026.1, read as the reverse complement.
AATGCTACAAACATTGATGTTATGTGCGACATTTTTCAATAAGATGGTGGTAGCTAGCTAGCCAGGTAGGCAAAGAAGCCCTACCACCAACCAAACCGAGTGAACAAATATGTTTTCCCCGCTGGGAATCGAACCAGGGACACCTGGGTCTGAGACCAATGGTCAAAACTAGACCATAATCTCTCGGATTTCTTAAAAATAGAGGAATAAAGGATATTTCTTTAAAGAATCTTGGCAAATACATTGTTCCGATTGAATTTACATATTTTATGCTGGAAACGAGACATCTAACGGCAACATAAAGAGTTTTTTCTTTATTCAATTTTTTCAAGTTAACTGTGTTAGCTAGCACACGTTGAAGAAGACGTGTAATTTACGAACTCACGTACATAAAAATGTTATAAATACACAAACTGTGTGCTCGTAAATGTACGTGCAAAATGCAATAGAGCAACGACTATGTGAAACATTAATTGAAACACAAATCTCGGAACTTATGGTACCTACGTACTATTAACTGCAATAGTCAACGATCAAAACTAAAACATTTTTACTAATGAAACAATATAACATTTAACATTGTTTGTCAATTTAAAAGAAAAAACTAAATAAAAGCAATCGACAAACAAATGATTTTGTTCAGGAATAGATGAATTGAATTGAATTTAACATACTTACTTTTTAGCGATAAGGCCACCATTATTGTAGTACTTCTTGTATTGTCCTCTGTATGTATTAGGTGTATCGCCTCTTTCATTGCGATGCCCGACAAGGCCAATCATTTGTATTTTTTAATACTTTTGTAAACATTGCGGTTGCAATAAATATTAAAAAAAACATGAGTATAGAGTCATTGATTTTTATGAGTGTAATACTTAGTGGAGTAAACAGCGGAAGTCTCTGACCACTTTAGCACGGATGCCGTCACATCAACTTATTCAAATCTGTCAAATTTCTTCAATACATTTTCAACCATATCAATAAGGCATAAAATTCAAAGTCTATTAAGGAATATTTACATATAATTTTACGCAAATATTGTTGCGAACAAATTACAATTAAAAAAAGACAAAAAGACAAAGTGGAATTTTTTTAACACTGACTTTTTTCAAATAGTCTAATAAGGAAATTTTACCGTTTATGGTAGGATGTCGTGCTGACGTGTGAACCATGTTACTTACAGTTGGCAAGCACCTGTCAGATTATTTATTTGGTTTGGTTGTTGTTCGACACTGTCCCTTGTCACTATTTACTAGTGTTGACTCTTATTCCATTGTATTAAGAGTTACTTTGTTTGAGGAGCTCGACGGCACAGTGGTTAATACGCCCAGTCTGCGAAGGCTGAGGTTAAGCAACTTTCGCGAAGACTTTCCGTTGACCGCATCGGATGAGTGACCAAAAATGTATCATCTCGAGCTCCTCCGTGCTTCGGAAGGCACGTAAAGCCGTTGGTCCCGACTGCATTAGCAGTCGTTAATAACCACCGCACCGCACTGGGCCCGCGTGGTGGTTTATGGCCCGTTCTCCCTATCCATCCATAGGGAAGGCTTGTGCCCCAGCTGTGGGGACATAAAATGAGCTGGTGATGATGATGATGATGATGATGAAGAGTTACTTTGTTGACATGTTAATGCTCATGACTGTATTACAAAACAGTGTTTAAAGTTAAACAATGCTAAATACGTGTTTAAAATATTGTGTCTCTGTCTGTCCATTGTCTAATAATATTAGCTAAAAAGTGACAGCATCTGTTTTCTGCATTGTCTAACTTTTGCCATCGTTTTGTGGTAAAGCAGTGTTTGTTCTAATGTGCAAAAGAATTATTAAAGAATGTTTTTATTTATTTACTTTGGGTTTGTGATGGTCAATTCTTTTGATTTTGGTGACGTTGGACGCTTGTCGTCTTAGTTAATTATTCACCCGTGTTAATTAGCGAACAATCTACGCAGCGCACGAAAGGAAAGCTCTCAAAAAAAATATTTTCCTGTTTTTGCAACATTTTTCATTGCTGCTCCACTCCTATTAGTCATAGCGTGATGTGATATAACCTACAGCCTTCCTCAAGAAATGGACTATTCAACATAAAAATATTTTTTCAATTCGAACTAGTAGTTCCTGAGATTAGCGCGTTCAATCAAACAAACAAACAAACAAACTCTTCAGATTTATAATATTAGTATAGATTTTTCCTAAGTTGTAATTTTTCTCAATTATGGAAGTGAATTGTGTATAAATTATAAGATAAAATTTTGCTAAAAAAATCAACCTGTCTCAGGACCACTGTCTCAGACCACTACTTAGTGGTCACAGCATTGGACCGTGAGGTAAAATTTTATGTTTTAACTATAAATAGGGATTGTGTATACAAAATTACAAATAATTAATATATTGTGTATAGAATAAATATTATTAACGGGATTATTACCTTGTTTTTTGTTGTGTTTGAGTATCCGATTTTTCGGCACATTTGTATGCGCCATGATCACCCACCCGCAATAACTTCAGTACATCCGTGATCATGGCGCATGCAACTGTGCTGAAATATCGAATACTCAAACACAACAAAAAACATGGTAATAATCCCGTTAATAATATTTATTCTAATGTAAGTGACCATGATAGTTTAAAAAGTTATATTGTGTATAAATTATTATTTTGAGAAATTACGTCCTTTAACCAACTTTGTTAGACAAAGTGCTAAGTACTCAGGTACTTCTGCTGCTGGCCGTACAACTACGTCCAATTTCATAATGCAAATAGTAGAAACGGACTAACATTCGCTAACATGGACACCCTCGAAAGTTTGTTCCACTGAACCTTTGGGGGGTGAGCCGATTAGAATCGGTTCCATTTCGTGGTCGAGCAAGAAAACTAATATCGAAACTGTTGCCAATATAAGTTGGATGAGTATTGGGTGACATAAGAAGATTTTTTTCTTTGTTGTGACATCTTTCGTGATTTGATCAAGTAGGTCACTTTTAGGTAAGATCTTATCTAATCTTATTAGGTCTTTATGTTTTTTTTTAATTAATATCAACGTTAATCCATTAAATTTGTAAAATGTTTCTTTTCGGTGTTTAATGAGTTTTTCGTTTCTTAGCTTGTCTTGTTTTTCCCTTCTTCTTTGTTCTAATACATTCTTCTATAACATAACCTAGTTGTATAATCTCTTACATCTATTTTTATCACATTATATTTGTTTACATCTTACCTTTACTGTGGGACAGTCATAGGCTATTTACTTACTTATACACAATTTTTTTTTCTTAGGTTTCCTTACATTATACATACAACGTGTAACAGAAAGGTGTGATAAAAATGAAAAGATCCAAAAAGTATCCGATCTACATTTTGTATGCAGAGTTACTAAGACATAACTATTAACTTTAATTTGTTATGCAATTTTAAATTATATTATTTATATAAGTAAATAAATAAATAAATAAATAAATGTTTTCCCACACTCACACCAATTATCTAGCCCCAAGAAAAGCTTCCTTAAGAAACTCGTTATATGGTTAACTAGACAACGGATAAACATACTTAATATACTTAAATACATACTTATTATATATAGGAAACACCCAGACCCGAAACAATATAGAAAAACAGGAATTTCTAAATTGATCCGACCGGGGATCGAACCCGGGACCTCAGAGATAGCGACACCATGAAAACCGGTGTGCAAGCCACTCGACCAAGGAGGTCGTAAGTGAAGTAAATAAGTGAATATTTACAATTGATAACAAATCAAAGTTAATAGTTATGTCTTAGTAACTCTACACACAAGAGCTAGATCGGGTACATTTTGGATCTTTTCATTTTTACCACACCTTTCTATTACACGTTGTATAATAGTTAATTACAGTCTGATTGTTTGTACGGAAGAGATCGCTTTAAGCGATATGACCGCCTTTGCCAACTTTTATATTTAAATGGTTGTTTTTTTTTTTGTTTTTTTTGTATAATATAGTGTGAGCAATAAATTGTTGACATATCTATCTATTAAAGTTTATGTTTAAGACCACTGCCGCTGGCGCTGGATTAGAGTACAAAGCCGTTGTGGACATCCTTGGGGAGGCTTCTGTTAAGCAGTGGACATCTTTCGGCTGAGATAATGATGATGTAAACGACTCTGAACAATAACCGTGTTAACTATTCAAACGTTATAATAGACCGAGTGAAGGAATCAGCAAATTACTTGGCTCAGACAAAATTGAAGACCTCATTAATTCGCTACAGATAGACGATTAAAGCTATACCGCTCTCTTCACAGGCTGCTTCACAGTCCATTCTGCGATATAAAAGGGATATATAATAAATATCTGACGAAATTTTATTGGAAATCTCACCCCGTTCGTAGTTGATTAAATATTTCATTGCTTGAGAACACGGGCTCGATAAAATTTGCGTATTGTATTTTTTTCCATGGCTCTAATAGATTTAAATTTTCTACAGTCAAGAATTTCAGTAACATTTTATCGTTCACTGATTTTTGCTAAACCGTTTTTATTTGATCACGGTTATGTGTGTGTTATTACTCCTTTATCAACTTTAATAGCTTTAATTATAATTAATTGTATACTATTCTCCACATGGTTATTAGTGTATCTTACGTAAACCTACGGTAATGGATAGAGTAGCGCACATAGTACCCACATGCTTATCACTTCCCGCAGACCCATCATGTTAAACTGCGAGCTTAAGTGCTCAATTATTAATTAAAGAATGAATACTGGATTCAGGGGTGGTTCTAATTGTTCTTTATACGACTGCAAATTAGTATTATATATCATACATGCTCTATAACACAAAAAATTGCTTAATTTACCGACGGAATAAATCAAATAAATCTTTTATGAATAGTTAAAATACTGCACATTGACAGGACCACTTGTCCATGGTATTTGGTCCTCATGGGTCCTTGGTCACAGGGAGACCAAGACTTGGTAATAACAAAACGATATTACCGACAATATAACGACTGTAGTATAAAGAACGATACGTCAAGGTAAAATAAAATAATCAAATGTGTAAATGAAATGCGAGTGGATCTGTCAAAGTTGTTTCATTACATTCGTAATAAATGTTCAAGACATGAATGATTGATAGGATTAAGCCTTATCTTCTACGTTATGTAGTTATAAGGGCTCAACTTAACTTTTTTTTCAATAACGACGGCGGAAGATCGGTCTTTGATAATATAATCCATTCGTGCGAGCTTTAATAGGTAGTTACCTAAGGAAAGCTTCAAGAGTGAGTTTATCCTGTTTATACAGGATAAACTTCCAGGATAACAGGATAACCTTGAAGAGTGAGTTTATACTCACTCTTGAAGGTTCAAGACTGGTCATGTCAGTACGGAGAAGGGGAACTCAGAAACTTTAGAGAAATATGTTCTAAAAACCATGTCGTTTTTAGATTATAAACACTGATTTCTAGACACATTAAAATAAACTTCGAAATGAATAGGAGCAGAAAACAATCTATTTAATAAACAGGAATCTTGACCATAGATTGAGCCATACTGTCTCAAAAAGTTAGTAAAAGATAGGAACCATCCATCTTGCTTTACTAAACAATGTGTTATTTGTACTTGCCTGATTCACGAATGATTCATGAATCACGAATATCTCTAAGGATGAAAAGGAAATCATCTTGAACATATATATAAACCTGGCTTACTGTGGAATCGTAAAAATAGTGACTGTAATAGAATTTAGTGAGGTGTGTCCGGATCGCGTAAGCTGCCTATCCTTAGAATCTATTATTCCTGTCTATTCTTGTGTTTGTTTTTGATATGGTGCCTCTAGTTTTAAAGGATGTTGCGTAAGCATTGCTTTATATATAATAATAAATCCAGCTTAACAAGTATGGTCCTTATTCCGTGCTCGTAGTTTTCAATATTGTCTGAAAATATCGAGCTTTGTGTGCAACTAACTAATCTTTCAGAAAAAGTTTTTATTTTTGTTTTTATACATTGTATTTATGGTTTTATGTGTGTGTTGTGTGTGTGAGGGTATGTGGGGGTGTGTGTGTGTGTATGAGGCTGCGTGTGCGTGTGCGTGTGTGTGGTGCGTGTGTTTGTGGTGTGCGCACTAGACTGTGCCATTATAAGATTATAGTGAAGTATCGTTCCACAAGTTCAAATTACCTTACTTAGAATAACAAAGACAAATCTGTTTTGACTGTAAGCAAAAGTTATTTATTATCATAGTACGTTTTGTTATTACCTATTTCAAAGGATTCAGTTGGGCGGAACTGGAATAATGAAATAGACTGGCAATTTTTGATTACCCGTAGCAAAAGGTTTGGAGTTTAATTTCTCTCACTTTGTATTATTTTGGAAGCTTTCAGAGTACAATTTAATAGGTCACTAAACGTTACGGAGTTCGTTATTAATATTAAAGGCTTATTTATGGAGTTTGTTATTAATATTTATGTCGACAGCTACTTTCTAGATTTCCATTTTCTCTTACCATATTATGCATATGATGTGGGCGCGGATCACAACGGAGTGGACCCCACATAATAAGAAAAGGCGATCAGGTAGACCAAGATGAAGATGGCGGGACGAACTTGTTGGGTTCATGAAGGAATGGCGTGATGTTGCAGGGGACCGGAAGGTGTGAGAAAATTGTGGGGAGGCCTTTGCCCAGGAGTGATACAGCTATGGCTGATTGCACCAACAAAATACGAGTAACAGTATCAGTAAAATTACTTGCTACACAAATGAAGCGTTAATTTTACCATTTTACCTCAGAAGTTTTTTACTACCATGGTAGTTTTTATTTTACATGTAGTAAGCCATGTAATTAGCGTCATAAGTGTCAGTAGTGTGACGTTGATGGTTTGTTTATTTTTGTTTGTAGTTTTGAAATAGTAATAAAAGTGCATTTAATAATGGAAAATATTATTTTTTCCACCAATCCGCACTGGGCTCGCGTGGTGGTTTATGGCCCGTTCTCCCTATCTATCCATAGAGAAGGCTCGTGCCCCAGCAGTGGGGACGTAAAATGAGCTGATGATGATGATGATGATGATGATTATTTTGGAAGATGACATTCTGCAAGAAAAGTAAATATCTACCTACTTACAATTAACGTTAGGTACTTTATTGAGCTTTTTGGGGATAGGTCGTTATTGTTTAGTTGTATATTTCGGGTTTTCATATACATTAGCGATGGTGTAATGATGGTGTTTCATTTCGAAGTACCTAGCTCCCCGTAGGTATTAAAGTTAAGTTGTAGATTTGAAACTGATCTTGGAGTATTAAATGGAACTTCATGTTCAAAACATCTGCAAATGTAATGTGCCGTGATCTTGCTGATTCGATAGCGGCACAAAAATCGCTACCTTCAATGAGCATTTGGTCTACTCTAATATTTGTTCTCCGACGACGGCGAGTGATATATTGAATAATTTCACCTTCACTGTCAGAACTTGTAGAAGACATTATCGTGATTTATTCTCACAGAGCACGTTTCTTTAAATAAATAAAGCGTTTTTTAATTGCAAACACGAACGAACTGTCAAAATCTTATACTTTTACGTTATTAGCGAGGTTTGAGCTACGTAAAAAGTAACCGTATAATGTAACCGTAAAACGTATCGCATAGCGTGGTACAACAACGTTTTACAATATACGTTTACTTTTACGTTACTTTTTACGAATTCGTAAAATGAAAGTTTTGGTGCAACCGGCTGTTATAGTTTATATAGAGAAGGATTGCAGAATGTGATTTTTTTTTTAATTATGTATAAAAAATACATTAAATAAATAAAACAAACATTACACACACTACCATGTATTTGACACACACGCATATATACTCTTTTCAAAAAAAATCAAAAACGGAAGGCTGAAATCTGTCAATGCCAATCCAAACTCACATTCTATATTTTTTAATTTTTCATTGCTTAGGATACAATCAGTGCAGCCTTAATAAAATTACGGTCGAATTTCGACCACTGGGCCACTAGTACATATAATTTTACGCAAATATTGTTGCGAACAAATCACAATGTAAAAAAAGACAGTGTTGAAAAATTTATATGTATATGTATATATAATCATAAATATAGCTTGCCTAACTCTTAACTGATCTTTCAATATTTGTAAAAATATTTAGATCGGATGTTGATGACGTAGTTGTCGACATTGAATAGGACTCCTTTGGCTTACAGAGTAAGAGTAGATAGTGTTGATTAATTTCGGCGAGTCGTATTGAGCCACGATAGCATAGTTGGTAGTGCACCTGACCCGGCATGTCATGGGGTGCGGGTTCGAATCCCACTAGTGGAAATTTGTCAACACTTTGTCTTTTTTCACAGTGAGAGTTAGAAGTTTGACACAATCTATGGTAACAGATCTGGCGTATGTTCGAAAAGAGTGCGCCATGCGAGCGAAGCAGTTTCCATGATCATAGGTCCCATGTCCCAAATAAATGAAAAAAAAAAAATAGGTAACCGATAACGAGATTAAAAATACCAACTCATACGCGCCGTAAGTACGCCACGTGCATGCATGATGATGATTCTGTCCGACCGTGTCTGGTTATAGCGATCGTTTCTCCCATGTAAAACTTGATAAGGGAGAGTAGGAAGGCGAAAGTGAGTTAGTGACAAACATTTTAGCCTCTGGATGCGAGCAGCACAAAACCAGTCGTGGATATTCTTGGAGGCCTTTGTCCAGCAGTGGACGTCTTTCAATTAAGATCATGATGATATGAATGATGACGATAATCGTCAAATTTTGCGCTGAAAACAAATTCTAGCGCGAACTGAGGGCACGTGATTACACCATTCCAATACTGATAATAAATCGTATCGTATATATCACTTAGACAACGGATATTTCAAGTTTTTCGTGCTTTGAACCGTCGTCAGTAGACAGTTCCTATTGTTGTCGCTGTCATTGAAACCCATCAAGCTGCATAAGATCATCGTAGTGGATTACGGTTGATCTCCTTAAGCGCATAAGAGTCCACAGTTAAGACAATTATAAGTTAATGTTAATATAACTCAAAGAAATATTCGCGATAATCTTAAATTTAATATGTACAAATGCAACACTTACTTCCTCATATACTGGAATTTGATGACGATGAATATGAGCAGAGTATTCGCCGACAGAGAGGCCGTCAGCACCGTCACATACAGCACGATGATCACCACGTCGGGGCTGTAGAACACGTCCAGGTCTGGGACTATGGGGGGTATGCCCCACATTTCTGACTGGTTCCACCCCCCACCCGGCGTAGAAGCGTTTATTGTTCGAAGCGGCATTGTTTTCACTTGTCACACTTTCACTGTATCCACTATAACACTTCATGCACTTTTGTGAAGACACTGATCTGTTATTTTCTATGTATTGATATAATCGGCTGTCGCTTCTGTTCATTCATAGTTTGTCAGTAATTGTTGTCTGACCTGGAACGGCATTAATGAATTTGATTTCCCTTTTAATTACCGAATGTGATTATAGTTAGTAAACGTTATGATGTAAACAACATTCCGTATATCATTCTAACGCGCTAGCGCAAAAAGTTATTATGATTCTGGTAAAACATAGGGGTTAATCTGTCATCTGATATGAATACAGACAAATTTAATTGTTTGTAGGACGAATCTGGCACTAAGCAGACAAAAGGTTAAAATTAAAAATGCATTAAATTTTTTAATGAATATTTTGTTATTAAATTTTACACTTTTAAAATTAAATGTTGAGTTTATTATTCGCAGAACATCCAAGATACACTCAGTATACAGACAAAACCGTATGCATTATTATCAAAAGGCTTATTGACTGCAATCAGGATATTTCTTCGAGGGAAAGGCTCTTCAGCCATCTCTGCGGTTTCGTTTTATTTTCTAAATTTGTGTTTTGTTTAATGTTAATGTGGAATCATGGCGGATTATTAACCGTTAAGTGTTCGTGAACTGTCATTTCAGTTGCCAACACTCATGCACTATGAGAAATTCACTCCAGAGAAGTCCGCGTGTGTTGTACATGCTGTTTTTGAAGATTTGTGATATACATAAGTGACTATACACATACATACATACGAGTATATCAACTTTCCCCTTTCATTGCTATCTGCTTTTATTTGCCGTTAACATTAAAGTTTCTCGTCAGTGATTACCCCTACATAATTATCTTATAATATTAGTTAGATAGCAAGTTATAAACAGCTATGATGCTATGATGATACTAGAGTTTTACAAAAGCAAATTAATTTTTTTCTTTGATGTAATAAGATAGAAGTTTTTTGCAAGCGAACGAGCGATTTTCTTCAGACCCAGTAACCATTTTAGCCATTTCCTACTTGTTAATATTGTGTTACCTAAGCTTTGTCGTCGGCATACTAACATTTACACCTTAGCGCTATTTTAATCAACGTTACAAAGATTATTTTAAATGTAGATCAAAAACAATGTGGACCCAAAACTTCTTCCTTGTGGAATTCGATATAGATTCATTATTGCTAACATCATTAATTATAACGCACTGTTTTCCTCCCACACAAGTAGGCCTTATTCGTAGTTTTGAATATATATATATATAAATATGATCTTAGAAACTTGTTTGATATCGCCTTTCGGAGATCAATATTAACCTGTTCACTTCTCTCCCTTATCTACATCAAGTCACGTCAAGAATTCAATCTTCTGTCGATTTATCGGATCTAGATAACATCCAATTTGATTTTGAAAGTGTGGGATTTGCGATTGAAGAAAATTCAAGATAGTAAGCCTCACTTTGATTTACTTTAGATAGTGTCTACAACATTAAAATAGGTTGGTAATAAGTAAGAGTTTATCTAAAAAAAAGATTTTTTGACGTTGGATATCACCCACCCATTATATGTCCCCACTGCTGGGGCACGAGCCTGGCCTATGAATGGATAGGGAGAACGGGCCATGAAAAACCACGCGGGCCCAGTGCGGATTGGTGGTTGTTAACGACTGCTTCCAACGTGCCTTCCAAAGCACGGAGGAACACGAGATATAAATTTTTGGCCACCCATCCAATGACTGGCCTTTGCGAAAGTTAGCGCGCGTTATCCACTATCCACTAAGTGCACCACTGAGCTCCTGGATGTTGGATATAAAAAAAAATCACAACTTTGCTACTGAAACTTTCGTTTTCATAACTATATAAATCAATTAAAATGTTTACAAAAATAAATCTCGTTAGGTTTTCGAGGCAGTCCTATAATTGTATGAGCGGATTTAATTAATTACCAACCGCCAGTGTGCTTGTTTACGATGCGAATAATCTTGCTTTGACGCTTTGACGGCGCCGGCATCAAAGTTTAAATGGGTTTAGCACTCATTAATGCCGTTTTTATTTGCATTCCAGTATGGCACCGTCGTCGTTCGTCGGTTGGGTGAATGATAACCGTTTTTTATTAATGACCTTGTGCTATTGAAAATCGAGGTCTGTGGAGGTGGAGGTCTGTGGTGGATACGTTAAGAGTTGGTTTATTTCTTGATATTTCAATATCAATCTTCATCTTTTGAACAGCTCGATGGCGCAGTGGTTAACGCGCCCGATCTGCGAGTGCGGAGGTTAAGCAACTTTCGCAAAGGCCGGTCATCGGATGGGTGATCAAAAATTTATCGTCTCATACCCATCAATTGTAGCGATGACTTGGTTTCCATGATGGAGGCCTTTGCCCAGTAGTGGGACAGTCATAGACTATTTACTAGATAATTATTATAAATGAATCATTAGCATCTTACGTTCATGCAACGTGATAACGTTTGGCCTTTATCTCATCTGAAGATAAGTGACCATACAGAAAATAGCACAAAACGAAGGGCGGGCAGCCTGAGGGAGGCAGATTTAATTAAATCTCAGATCTATAATTAAATCTGACCCATTCAGCGGCCACGCGAAAATCCATTGAAAAATACATATATATATCGGAATTGAGAACCTCCACTTTTCCATTGAAAAATACATATATATATCGGAATTGAGAACCTCCACTTTTTTTTAAAGTCGATTAAAAACTTTTTAGCGTTCATGTTTGTAAAAATGCGCTAGCTGATACATAGATAATACTTTTATTGCAACACACACAAAGATACAATTTGGCGGTTTTATCGCTTTTAAGCAATTTCTTCCAGACAACCAGTCGGATGGAGAGAGATAATAAACAGTAAGATCAGAGGAGAAACTAATAAAACATACTAGAATAATGTGTATTTTTAATGAAGTAAAATAATAATAAGTTAATATAATATAAATAAACCTACTCAATATAATATAAATAAACCTATATATAACCTAGTTTTGCAGCTGATAAGTGCCCCCCACTGGGAATCGAACTCAGGTTATCTGGATCTGCCAGTGGACTAAACACTATACCAGAAAGAATAACAAATATTTAGATGGCCATTAGAAGAGCAAACATACATATTGAGTTTAACTCTTTATCTTACGTAAGTCATATTCAGCCATCCGAATCAGAAATTTTCTATGATAACGCAATTTCAATTTCTGAGGCAACGCCCCATTTCGTGAATCTTAGCAGGATTAAATTTGATCGCGAGCAACGGAATTAAATTGGAACAAATCGCGCAATATACACAAACAGGGTGATGTTCGTCGAGATAGCAATTCCAAGGTCAGTCCATCAAGGGTTGTATTTGTAATTTAAAAAAATATACAATTCCTACACAAATTGCCTAGCCCTAATTATGCATAGTTGTTTTATATCTAACGGGTTGGCACAGTGCCTTCATCACACCATGTTCAGTTGAACAGAGTGCGGCGATTCTTTACTCCGGACCAGTTGTGCCTTTTGTACAGGTACGGTCTTGCGTGGAGTATTGCTCGCACATCTGGGACGGCTCCGCAAAGTACCTGCTCGATTCGATGCCTTGGACAGATTGCAGCGTCGCGCTGAACGCATTATCGGCAATACAGAAGTCGCAAATACTCTCGAATCTCTGCAATTGCATAGAGATGTTGCGTCACTCAGCGTGTTTTACCGCTTATACCATAGCGAGTGCTCTGAAGAGCTCTTTGACCTCATCCCACCTTCTCCCTTCCTTTATAGGAGTACACGTGCTGATCTCCGGAGTCACCGCTTCACTGTCTCAAATATCCCATCGCGCACAAAGAAATTTGGTGACTCGTTTCTTTGTCGCACCTCCAAAAGTTGGAATAATCTACCAGCACACGTTTTCCCTCCTTCCTATGATATGGGGTCCTTCAAAAGAGGCGTGAAGAAGCACCTTGTGGGCCGGCAGAGTGAGGCTAACTGATGCTACGTTTGTTTTCACGCTGCATCAGTTATCATCGCGTCTGGACTCCATTTCTACTTAACATCAGGTGGGATGGAGTCATTTGCCGAGCTTTCTATTAAAAAATTAAAAAATAAATAATAATAATAATAATAATAATAATAAAAAGGTAAAAATAAGGCCGAAGGTGGAAGTGCACTTCACCCGGGATCCTCAACTAATGAGGCACTGGCTTTTGGCAATGTTACCAATGCTACAAACTTGATGTTGTATAGCGACATTTAGATAAAGTAGGGGTTGCTTACCAGGCGGACAAACAAGCCCTACCACCAACCAAACCGAGTACACAAACATGTACCCCCCGCTGGGAATCGAACCCGGGACCTCTGGGCCTCAGACCGGTGGTCTAAGCCACAAGACCACAGAGGTGTTTAGTTAGTGGTAAGAGTTGCTCTTAAGTACCAAAAATGTTATAACAAATACTTGAATCAGCGACACAACAAGAAAGCCATCTTCATGAAAATATTGAACTTACTATTTTTAAATAAATGGGATGACATTTTTCTGTATTCACTGTATCGTTCAAAGAAACCTACAAAGCATGACCCACTTTACTGCTTGGCAATGTGTGATGTTGTGAAAATATACACAAATCATTTTCATTTAACATTATTAAAAGTAAATACCTATTCATATACCGGTGTATGATTATATGTATTCTTTATTATTTAAGCGCTTCCTCTATCTCCTTATTTGGGTTCTTAAACCAAAGGTTATCTGGCAGAGATCGCTTAGCGAGACCGCCTTTGCCAATACTAGCTTTAAGGTGATGTGTAACTGTTTTTTTTTTCATTTAAAGAAACAGACAGATCGACATGATCTTGACATAAATATTTTATATTGTAAATATGTTTTTTTATAAAATATTGAAAAAAAATTTCTTTGTTTAATAAAGAGAATAATAATACATTTATTTTAAAATTTAAGTTTACATGGAATCTTGATATTAAACTACACTAGGCTGTTTGATTATATATAGCATCCGCTGCTGAGCTAGGTGTGTGTAGACCCGTATTTCAGCTTCCGGCGCCACCTCCCACGATCTTAACAACTACAATATTAGCCAACATAACTTTAAAAAAAACTGGTGCGTGTTAATGTGAACCTTTCTTTGTATTGAGTGAATGTGTACGTGGAGGTGTGTGAGTATAATAATGGGTATATACATATAGGTACAAATATTAAATAGTGGTAGATATAATACGTATGAATACATTGAAAGAAAAAAGTTAACTTGAAACCTTTATGAGTTTCTTTATAATCAAGATTTTGCAGCCAGGTTGAAATCTCCTTTTTGTAAAATTTATTATTTAGGGGTAAATACATACTTATCTAATATACAATGAAAGGCGTTTATAAAGTTTGCTTTTTTAAGCTTTATTATGTTAAAAGCATATTGCTATATTAGTGAAACTAACCTCATGTTAAAGCTACAAATTATCCAAAAACTAGTGCGTAAAATTTCATTTATTTATTTGCTTTCGTTATGTACTATTAACTCATGGAATTTCGTTATGTACTATCAACATCTTTGCTATACATGCTTATACTTCGGATGACATATCTCTTATCTTATCACATAATATCCGGTTGTTGTGATGAGATGTCAGTCGTCAAGACATAGATTGGCCCTTAAGCGGGAAATGGGAGCGATGTTCGCACCAAATATTGAACCCATATTTTGAAAAAAAATGTATAGATTCTTTCCGTGCTAGTTAACTTTAAGTTAACTAGTTAAGCTAGTTAACTGCCTTTTAAGAGACAGAACTGAGACACGTCACTTTTCAAAACTCGCCAGAAAACTTACAACAGGTTTTTTTATAAAATCTCCTAACTGAAAAAGAAACAACTTTTACGGATCTACTCGCGTTTATTTTATATATAAATTTAATTTTAATGTGGGTATAAATTAACTAACTAATTATGAGACGACCAACACCTCAGTCTCAGTGTGACCACGGATCCCGCAGTGTTCGAAACGTCAGTATAAACATTTAAATTAAATTAAAGTGCACAATAAACGCGAGTAGATTTGTAAAAATGATTTTATATCAATGTGTAGTGTTCGGGTAAGCTTTAGAAAACAAAAAAGTATCCTAACTGGCTCAAAAAGTTAGGGGAATATCATTTATCATTCAACATAAGTGTCGGAACCATCTATCAATACTTTATTTTATGATTAATAGAAACTGGAAAACTTTTCCTAACCTAACACACCTTAAATTAATCCATCATTTAACAACGATGTTAATTTCTACCTGGCAGGTAATAAATCATGCTCAGTTCAGTGTTTTATTTTAAAACCACTTGTTTCACACATTCTGACAACCCGGGTGCTAGTGCGAGTTTGATCACGTTTTCGAAAGCGAGAAGTTTATGACATAATTTCAATTAACGTCGTTTGTCATTAAGTGACGCTGCTTCAGTACCATTTATAAATTTTCGTTTTCATTGATTGAATAAAACTTGCATTAGGCACCCCAACGCAGGTAAGTGACGATAAGGCCGGAAGTGAAAACACACTTAATCGATAATCATTAACTAGTTACTGAGGTAGCCATCATATTTCGAACTGTCAAAACATAAAAATGAGCTTAGCCTTGGTTATAAGGCGACAAGCAAGCCGAGTACAATAATATATTATGTTCACCTCGCCGGGAGTCAACGCGAGATCTTAGGGTCTGAAACCGGTAATCTAACAACTAGAGCACAGATGCGGTTAAATTGAAATAAAACGTAAGTTAATTTATTTAAGAACTCAGTTTCTTGTTATACCTAGGTACTGTGAAGACCTGAGGGTCTTCACTTATATTATCGGGGGTTTTATCGAAGAAAACGCATGAAACGATTTAGCTTTATATTAATTTCTTATGGAATCCATTGTAATACATTAAAATATGACTTGTCGTAGTCGCGCCCTGACATCGAATCCCCGATGCTCTTCTGTTTCCTTCTATCGCCATCTTCTTAAGGCGAAGGGTATCACTTGATAATTGCCATCAATTGATAATTTGACAATTACTAACGGACCGGATCCTTTTTTAAACATTGCGTACCGTCCGATAACAGGAAAGCATCCATAGTATTTATTTAATAATTGTGCACTACTTTTTGTTGCGTGGTTTATTCACAAAACGGGCTATCGCATTTATTCACAAACAATGGCCTCTTTTGGTGTTAGCGAATGAATACAAAAACAAACCAAAAAGTAGTGAATCGAATGCAGAACGCGATGGCTGCCAGTAGACTCGCCTAACCAAGTAGTCTCGATCACTACAGTACCTAATAGTCCCACTGCTAGACAAAGACCTCCATCATTGAAATCAACTAATCGCTGCAATTAATGAGTATTTGCTTAATCACCACGCTTGCCAAATGCGGGTTGGTGATAGCAAACCCGGGCTATGCATCGTAAAATCCAAAACACTCTTTGCCCCAACTGGGAGTTGAACCTTCGGGCTTAGGGCCAAGGGCTTTGTCACTCGGCCTTCGAGGGCTATAATAATTAACCTCTAATCTAAATTAACGGTCCTAAACATGTCCTAAGCGATTAAAATTCTATTGTGTCTGTATTACAGCAGACGACGGGTTGAACTTCAAAAGAGAATAATGGTTTTAAAAACAACAAAATGTTTCATTGTCTCGGTATAAGGTTGTCATAGACGTTCAGTCCACAGTACGAGTCGTACAACACTTTAGCGTTAGTCAAACCAACTTGTCGACTCGCTTGTCAACTTCAAGCTATTATGACATGTTCATTAAGCGATAGCGATTTCCGCTGCCAACTGTACAAAGGATCAAAGAAGTCGAGTTTTGAGTGCGATGCATGCCACGAGATAAAAACTCGGACCAGGGTAGTGTTCTGTTTATAATTGCATCATTAAAGATGAAGAAAAATAATGGCAGTAATTATTTCCTCTGAATAGTGTAACTGTATATAATCCTACCACTCGTTATTCTGTGGAATTACGTCGACTAGAAAAGTCTAAGAAACTGTTTAAAAATTACTATCTGAATTTATAGTCTAAAAACGTACTTAAACCATTTTGAATTGTTATTTTATGCATACACATGTTGTGTCTTCGTCATTTTTCAAACTTATATAATTAATAATTTCAGTGTTTCAACTAAATACTATTTTTTTTTAAATAAAAAATCGTTTTGTAAAAATGTTTCAGAAAATTATTTCTCTAACATATACATTGCGGTGTCACCTGATATTAATTGTGTATTTTTATATTTTACGCTAGCAATATAAAGTCAATCTTTTATAAAACTTAAAACCAGACACTCACTTTTTCATTAAAAAGGAAACGAAAACCGATTAATACATACACTTTCACTTTAGTTACACAATTATTTTCTATTTAGAAACTTTATTTCATTTAACTAAAATCACTGCTCATCATTTGAATAGTCACATAACCTACACATTTAACATATTCTGCTATTTCACAATATCCATATTGATGTAGTTCGCTAGAGTAAGCTCGCGAGATTTTCCGAAACTTCTTTCGCGCTGCAGAGAGCTTTCGGTGTGCGCACGATATTTCAGGCGCGCCATCGGAGTACTACTGACTGCCCTGTGCGAGTTTCATTCGCCATTCGGTCACGTTCACGAAAACGAGAATTTGTATGAGAAAATTTCAAATCTACTCGTATGTCGTCAGGAGGCGCTGCTTCAATGCCATACTAATACGGTCTTATCACTTTAAAGCGATAAGACGGAATTGTAACTTAGTAAATTTATATTTGTTTTCATGTTTATGTTTCATAGTCTTGCAATAAAAGTATTATCTGTCTAATTTTCGTTTAAACAAAACTCACAGTAGGCACTCTGAATGTTCCTGTTACGTCCAGGTAGGCTACTCTTGAACGCAAACTCAATCTCAATACAATTCCAATGTGATTAATATGTATCGATATTGGAATAAGTTTTGCAATTTCGGAACGCCCCATCTCGATAATGATTTGTTCACTCAATTTCCACGCAATTTATTTCCAATGTGGCGCTATTATCGCTTTTAAGAGTGCCATTTGACATTTTTTTGATTTGTGATTGGAAATTGAGTAATGCAATTGTGTTTCAAGAGTAACCCTACAGGAGAATGCGTGCTGCCAACACTATACTATACTACTGTATGCACCACGGTCGTAAGTCTTCACTCTTTTTTGCTGTAAATTCTACCTTCGGCAGTCCATTGATTTGGATGATAAATGTGTTGTGAAAGTTAGGGTCGGCTGATCGGTTGTTGCTCGGAAGCTCGGTGACTGAATCGTCCACATAACTAATATTGAAATGGTGTGTGTATGTTTGATTAAGAATATAATAAATTTTAAAAATAAGGACTTAGCCTTTTAGACTGAATAATTCTGCATTAAGTTCTAAGCGTGCAATGTGATCCAGATTTAAAGTGTGATTTACAGATTTCATGTTCAGATTGTTTTATTATAAAGTAAAATATGTGTTGTTATAGTTAAATAGTAAACGTTTGTTTTAACTTAGATTTAAGCTTAATTTATTTTGTTTAGATTCAAGTTTTATTATTGGGTTTGAAATGACGGCAATCCGACCATTTGATTCGGAACGCTGTCATTTCTATACTTAAAAGTGTGAATTTGAGAGACGTTACATCAACGGCACCTGTATAATTTTTTTTCCTAAAGAAGTTTCAAATAAAGACGTCGGAAGCACTTTTTGAAATTGAAATTGTAGGTACGATATAATAATTTGTGATTACAACTGACGTCTCGTCTCTGTGAACGGCAGTAAGTAACGATCAACGTAACACAAACAATCGATCATTATTTTTTATACACCTTTTTTTTGGAGAGTGTTTGCTGATGAATTTCAGCTTCTCCGGACTTTGGTATACCATCAATACACGTCAATACTCACACTGTTAGTGTTACATAACACTATTTTTAGCCATCAAAGAATTTTATAAATTGACAACTTCCTTCCTTCACATTCAATTCATAATTTGAAAAACCTTTAAACCAATTTGACCTTCAATGTCAGTTGAACCATCGCCATCATCATATATTTTTTTCTTTCCTAATAGATTACTATTCATGCGCTGTTAACTCATTGATAGTAGTTCTGTTAAATTTTTATCGCCTCTGTGGTCTAATGGTTGAGATCACCGGTTTAACCCTAAAGGTCCCGGGTTCGATACCCAGCTGTTTGTGTACTTGATTTGGTTGGTGGTAGGACTTGTTTGTCCGCCTCGCTGATGGTATGGTGGTGTAGCTACCCATTTTTTATGTATTAGGACACCCAACAAGATAAACACTGGTACAAGTAAAAAATATAAAACAAACATAAATTTAAAGCTGTCCACGGCGCGTCATTTGACGAATGCATAACGATTGGGAACCCCGACATTGCCGCTCTGTGGACAGTTTGTTTGCTTGCATCTTGCTTGCATAAAAACAAACTGTCTACAGAGCGGCAATGTCGGAGTTGAAATGAAGCAACTTTTACGGATTTACTCGCGTTTATTTTACACATTACTTTTTAATGTTTATCACGACGTTTCGAACCCTTTGCAGGGTCCGTGGTCACAGGGAGACTAAGGTGTTGGTCATCTCATAATTAGTTAGTAGCTTGTATACCCTTTAATATTTTGTATGATGGGATCCCAGGCTGGTGGTAGATTCCAACCATCTTCTCTATTGAAATTAGGATGTTTTTTAATTTCAATAGCCTCGCTTATCATCCTAGGGATGAATCGTTGTTCTCTAGCGAGTATTTGTGGTTTATCAAATGTGATATAATGGTTGGGCCCCTCTAGGGCATGTTCGCATACTGCAGACTTATTTCACGCTTATAACAACATGATGAGATGAGAGAAGATGGTTGGAATCTACCACCAGCCTGGGATCCCACCATACAAAATATTAAATCCCAGCACCAACACCATACTGCCAGATCAAAAGATACTGTAAGTTTTTACTGCGTAAAACGGAACGCACCTGATTAAATTTAAATGAGGTTAGACAAGCTACTAACTAATTATGAGACGACCAACACCTCAGTCTCCCTGTGACCACGGGCCCTGCAAAGGGTTCGAAACGTCAGGATAAACATTAAAAAGTTATGTGTAAAATAAACGAAAGTAGATCCGTAAAAGTTGTTTCATTTAAATGTGTAGTGTTCGCGTAAACTTTAGAAAACAATAAATGTCAGAGTTCCTAATCGTCATGCATTCATCATTGACGCGCCTTGGACAGTGACCCTACGTGTCATCTAAATTACAAGTTGCCAGGGCGGCGCGGGCGGCGGGCCGGGCGGGCAAAGTGGACTATAATTTACTTTAAAAAAAACAAAACTATTTTTATTAAGTATTTGAGTAGTTGAGTAGGTACGTTAGTTTAGGTTCTTACAAAATAATTTACTTCATTAAAAGTTTTATAATAATGCTTCCTGTACAGGGCTAACTTAACCAACAAAAAGAGAATATAAAAAAAATAAAGCAATTACCATTTGTGCTATTGTTGAATTAACACCGAACTCAACGGTCTCCATGATTTACGAGGGTTCGTGTTATTAATGGCAAAGGAGCAGTTTCAAACCAATTAACAGCTGTCTGAGACCATTCGGCTGTGTTTTGGATGTTCGTTGCATAGCTCCCTGTGTTTTGTGATCATCCACTCTAATTTGAAAGTGTGGTAGTTAAGTCAATACCAATATATTACGTTTAACTATGTTTAACATTACTTGTACTAGAAACAATTGCCAATGTGCGAAGGTAGAAAGTGTCCATCCAATGATCAGGATTACTCAATTTGCTTAGCATTTACTAACTAACTCCACCTATGATTTCAAAATTTAAATGACACCTTAGATTAATATTTACAGGAAACGTGACATAGCTAAGAAATTAAACGTAAAAGTTAAACAAATTGGTTAGTAAAATTTAAAAAAATACCATCTTATTTTTTTATAATGTAAATATTATGTTCTTGTTTATATTACACGAAAGCTTCAACGAAAAGTACAAGAAAGCAGCAACATTTGTCCAATCAAAATGCAAATTCGTGAATATCTATAAAAACCTAGTTTTGATCAGCTTTCGTGGAGCCACTCTGCTTAATAATTAAAGTTGGAAACTAACTACACCTCATTTGCATGTTATCAATCTTAAAATAATACAAAAACAATTTTCACAAACAACTTTGTTTTAATTTTAATTTATAAAGAAAATTCATCAAAAGACGTAATTAAAAAATACAAAGAGCACAGTGAAAATGTTCAAACTAGCATAGAATTAAGTAAAACGCAATGGTCGCCTTGCTTTCAATTCATTTGATGGTACCAATTTTTTTTTTGTTAGAGCTTGCTCATTGCCTCAAGCGGCATTTTAATTTTCACCGGATTTTTTTAAGGGCGGCGCGGCGGCGAGAAAACTAGCAGCAGCACCCTCCTAGGCCGAGGACCGAAGTGCTTCCGAACCGAAAATAAAAAAAATACTTCTGAGCACGAGCCTTCCCTACTGGATGGAAACAACCACAGAGCCGACCTCCGTGATCGAGGGTTAGCGCGCCGGGTCTGGCGTCGCGATCTCTGAGGTCCTGGGTTCAATTTGTTTTTCTGAATTGATTTCGGGTCTGGGTGTTTTTCTATGTTTATGTTAATTTATCCGTTATCTAGTTTATCCGTATTAACGAGTTTCAATAGAAGCTTATCTTGGGCTAGATAATTGGCGTGAGCGTAAGCAAATTTTATTTTTATTTATAGGAACAGTAGGGAGTAGTCACAAATGCTATAGTTATAGCGTGATCCAAATCAAATGCGTGGTGCTCGCCTAAAATTTATAAAACACTTTTTTTAATAAAGATAAAACAAACATAATTATAAATAGTTCTAGTAAACTTGAATGCCACACACCCTGGCGTACTACATAAACGTGTAACTAGGTACCTACTTAATGAAAAATATATTTAATATAAAATTAGAATGAAATAAAATTATTCATTCATTCATTATCAGCCTATACACTATACACTGCTGGACAAAGGCCTCTCCGAGTGCACACCACTGAGCACGTTCCGCGGCTCCTCTCATCCCTCTATCTGGCAGAATTTTGTTGCTCCTAATTTTATTTGGCATAATTTTCTTTAAACGAATATGTTCAATGCGGGAGCCTTTTCGGTCTATATTGACTAGGGCAATTAAGCTAAGTAAAAAATAAATATGGTTTGTAGTCATCTATTGTACTCTTAACTAAACCATTAACAAACAATTTAAAATAGAATAAAATAATAAATGTTTCCCACACTCACACCAATTATCTAGCCCCAAGAAAAGCTTCCTTAAGAAACTCGTTATATGGTTAACTAGACAACGGATAAACATACTTAATATACTTAAATACATACTTATTATACATAGGAATAGGAATAAGTTATTAGTCTGTGACGTCATCTGGCAATTTAGGAGAGAACAGGCAATAAGGCTTTAAGTTTAAGACAGTTGCTCTCTTGGGCTTTACAGAGGACTGCATGCCGAAACAGAAGGCCTTAATAAGCTTTACGGCCTTTGAGCCGAGCGTTGGCCTTCGCGAATGGAGTTTGACGCCATTGCTCCAATTAGCTGTTTACCACATTCACCATTACCGCCATTACAAGAACAAGAAACAGAAACTTTACTTAACTCGGTCTGGTCAATAATTAGATTTTACTTAAATTAATTTATAGTAAAAACAAATTAAAGGAGAAATTCTTTCGTCTTATTTGTAATTTTATAAGATATTATGTTGTTAATAGATGCAATTGTTTTTTTTTTGTTCTTGTGGAAACTTCACTGTTTTATGTAATAATTTATTGGATTTTTTGTAAGATGTAAAAATATAAATAGATTAGATATTTAAAAACATAAAAATTAAGGAAATGTAAGAAATTATTTACTGCCTCTCGCTCTAAGTTTCCCTATATAATTTAAAATCAATAGAGACAAAAATATGTTAGAGCTGATTGTGATTGGTTTTGGTATCTATTGAAACATCAAACAGTTTACATAAACACACACACAGTCATACATACCTAATAATTAAGTATACTGTAACAAATTATTTTTAATCAAACTAAATGTCCAGGAAGCCGGTCGTAAAATCGATCCAGATTAATCACATTAAATTGAATGACATACATATTGACAACCATAACATAAGTGGAGGATATATGACATCACTACTGGTCCCTTGGTGAAAAACAATATATATTACATTAGTTATATACGTGAATTATCATCTTATGGCAGTCTAACCAGTTAAGCAAGATTTTATGGTTAAACTTTCCGCATAACAGTATATCATATTCGACGTATACTTTTAATTTTGTGTGCTGATGGAGGGATCTTAATAGGTATTGTGCCGCCAAATAGCACTTTTGTACTTTTGTGTTCCGGTGTCAACTAGACCCTGTAAAATTATCGGAGATAGAAACATAAGAACTGTAACTAAAGATGCCGACCCTGAAGCTCGCGTGATAAAGTAGAGCAAAAATTCGACAGACATATAAATTGAGAAAAGTGTTGAAAAAAAATTGCACGAGTGGGATTCGAACCCGCACCCCATGCACATCGGGTCAGGTATACCACCAGGTCCACCAGCTATGCTATCCAACCCGCTGAAGTTAATCAACACTAGATAGTGTTACTATCTACTGAGTAAGATACTCGTAATTGATAAGCCTGCATATCTTATTCCAATAAAGCCGGTTTTCCAGAGCGGAAACAGTAATTATGTATCCTAATGGTCGATCCAGCCAAGAGGTGAAAAAAAACCTTAGCTAATCTAATTTATTTCAGGTGTTCGGCCCATGCACGTATCGATCCCAGCATCTCATAAACTCCTTAGCTATCCAATCAAGTAATTGCTTTATTCATTAGTAATGATGTTACCATCCAAAGAATAAAGCTCCGCTTTTCCATAAACGTTAAAATCGGGTCATGCTTGGTGGATATTTGCTCAGCTTTTTTGATGTGTAACATCTTTCCGCTCGCTTTCTATATATACAATTTGTGAGAGTGATTTCGTAGAAAAGGGACGGAAGTAAATAACAGTGTGATCCGTAACAGCCACCAATGATCGACACTTTAAGCCCAATGTCCGTTGCAGGTGTATGTATGTATTTGTGGGAGTGATTTCGAAGAAATGTAATCGTAACAGTGTAATACTGCCGCACAATTTATGAACGCATTAAGTATAACTTACTGTGTTTGTGATTATGATATTTGAGGTGCTGACATTACGATCTATTTTCTCGAAACTATTCACATGTCCTTAACTGAGTTCATAAGTTGCGCGGCAGATATAGGATGTCAGTGTGACATGTCTTCTAATGAGTATTTACTGCATTCTCTTTAGGATTTGTAAAAAACTATACGTCTTTGTTAATTTCTATATTCTATTTTATATTGTAATATAGATTAATAAATATAAATTTACTGATGATATGTCTCAATAAACTGCAGATCATTGATAAAAAATCCAAGCAAGTAATAAATGAAGAACTCAAGCTCGAAATGAACACAGATTACAATGCTTCGACAACTGACAGCGGTACCTACTATTATTGATGCAGTTTTCAGCATTTTTTAAATACTTTAAAATCACAAGTATATGTCTCATATTTTAGTTATCATAAGTCTATTGTATCTGCTCTCCCCCAAATTGAACAATAATAATTGTCTTTAAAATAAAAAAAACGCATTACTCTTAGTGTTAATTAAATAAAATACAATTTTCATTAAAAATAATTATTCTTTGTTATGAAAAATCATTTCAAATAATATCTGACCCATTTTTTCAGAATAAAATGTTAAAATTGCTTATTACTAAGGTAAGATGTCAAATGTTACACATCATATGCGACTACTGTAAGGCTCATCCATTTTTTTTACTTTTTCTTACTCTCAAGTACTTGATCTTCATCTGTGATGATTAGGCACCAAGTACACAAACCGAACCCGGGACCTCTGGGTCTGATACCGGTGGTATAACCACAAGACCACAGAGGCGGTTAAATCTCTAACTTGAAAGCTCTCTCTAACTTGATCTGAGTAGATCAATAAACGCATTCAAAGTGTTGTCAACCACTTCTTGGTATTTAATTCTCTCTGTTTTCGAAGGGGAGCCAAATGATTTTAAGCTTATTTAAGAAACGGCTTCAAGCACTTACGTCTACGTTAAATTCCGACTTGCCCTCTGCTCTGTCTGCACTTACCTCTATTGTCTAGACATACCCTTATTTCTTTAATATCACAAAATAATCGTATTTCATTACTCATTTTAAGATAATGAAAATAGTATTTTGATTTTAGGAATTTTGGCGTACTGTCGTGATTTTTCAAGAGTTAACATTATACTGCCTCGTTTTGCACTATGTTAACAAAATAAAATTGTATTCCTTTACCAGTACATATGTACATAGACATTACAGAGTGTCTATAAAGGATTTACGACGTACCTATAAGATACAGTAATAGGTAGGAGGTATATAAATCAATGAAATTGTATTTTGAGTGGCATTTGGGAACGAATAACCATCTGTAAATAAAAATAGAAATATTTTTTGTACGTGAAGAAAGCTAGCGCAGGGTTTTAATTGTTTATTTAACCTTATCGCCCTAAATCACTATCAGTATGTTTAGATATGAGTAAAGCGTTTGACTCTACGACACACGAAATAGTTCTTAAAACTGATATGTTTATATTTAGTACGGCAGGTTTAGTATATAAATGTATTGACACTTATTTAAGTAACAGAATCACGGATCTTATATCAGAACACACAATATAAAGATTTTGAAACTAGTCCATAGAAAATAACTATATGTATAGAAATCTCTTATCTCCTGCTTGCTCCCAGCATCCTGGGATCTTGTATTTCCTACTCCATACCAATAATGATGTCAAAAAAGTATAATAATGTTTGCTTGTATTATTTTTGATGATAACTTCAATTTTCCTGTGAAAAGTTTGTCACCTTTTAATAACATTAAAATTTATATTTATATTAAAATAACTTTCTGATTTTACAATTATGTTATTTTTAATATTTTTGTACTTTATTTATTTATTTTCTTTTTCTTTGTATTTTTATATAATTATTTTATTATAATTTAGTTTCTTTTTCTTTGCTCCCATTTTTATCTTATTCTTTTTTCTTTTTCTACCACCCAAAGTTGCCTGTTTGAGATTGCTTTTCAGTAATAAGGCCGCCTATTTTGTACCCTGTCAGTTCAACTTGTTTGTATCTGTGTATTTTTGTGTGCATATAAAAGTTAATCTATTAATTATTTTTAATACAGTTTAATAACGTTTCAAGTTTCCTTAAGGATGCGCTTTGCTAAATTAAGTACTACGGCAACAGGCAGTTAATGCGAGGAAAACTTTCTTGGAGGCTTTAAACAGACTTTAAAGTTCTAAAGTTCTTTGGATAGGCTGAGGCTGTTCGTACAGATTACTGTGTTATTATCGGAAATGGCCCAACCCGGGTCGGAAACAAGTTCCTCAAACTGAATATTGTTTTGTAAAGTTAAAGCGATCACTATACTTTGAAGTGAACCCCTTTTTGGGGTGTGTTAGCCTGTACGACATCAAACGCTAGATCACTGGATAGAGGGGTTAATTTAGAACAAATATTTTTTTCAAGTTGTCCTTATTTGTAGGCGTTGTGATACACAATCCTTCAAGTTAAGGCTCAAAAGTATGTATGTATGTAACTTGAAAAGTATGTATTATGTCCCCGGGTTGTGCCTTTATAACAGCAGCCATTGATACTCACCCACCAGCATAGGGCCAACGTGGTAAGTTATAATTAAAATAATGAATGTCTTATAAAATAAATAACTTTTAATTTTAGATTAAAGTAGAATAGATAAATGTTAAAATAATTTTTAACGCAAATTTTGTTGCGAACAAATTACAAAAACACAAATGTTGAAAAAAATTTTTTTCCACGAGCAGGATTTGAACCTGCACTCTTCTGACATTCCGGGTCAGGTGGTCTTCCAATTGAACCGTTAATGTTAGTGACGGTAGTTGTTGACATTGAATGGGCGCCTTTGGCTTTCAAAGTAAAAAGTGGTGAATAATTTCGGCGGGCTGGTTAGAACCACGATAGCTCAATTGGAAGAGCACCTAACCCGGAATGTCAGAAGGATGCAGGTTCAAATCCTGCTCGTGGAATTTTTTTCAGAATAGATAAAGTTTATTAATGCCATAAGTAACTACTTATTACAAACATCACAATACAAAATAAAACAAAACATGCAACACAATACAATTTAAGTATGGCTCTAAAAGGTGTCCACTCAGCATAATGTCAGGTCACCTAAAAGAGTAACCTGACGCTGGTCTTCCGCGAACACCTTAGCGTGCATGCATCATCTCGAGCTTCTCTTTACGTTGGAAGGCACAAGCCGTTGGTCCCGGCTGCATTAGCAATCGTTAGCTTGGCCTACGTGGTGGTTCATAACCCGCTCTGTGTATTCCATCCAAAGGGAATGCTCGTGCCCCAACAGTAGAAAAATTATGTGAACTGGTGAAATTCCTTAAAAAAACATATATGTTATTTAACTTATGTTGTTGTATTATTGTTGTCATTTGTCTTTATTTCTGCTTATGTAAGCGAAACCCAATTAACAAAAAAAAATAAAAATAAAAAAATCTGTCGAATTGATAACCTCCTCCTTTTTTGAAGTCGGTTAATTAGCGTTCATCTTTTCTGCAGACAATTTTCCTGATTACCATTATTTTACGAGCACCTTTTATGTTGTAGGTATATTTGTAAAACTTGGTAAAATGAGACAGAAAAAGAGAGAGGAACTTCATAAGCTTCCCGGAGGACTAAAAACAAAACTCGAAGCTGAAACTAAACGCATTTGCCAACAAAGTTAAGAAAGTACAGTTTCGCGGACTCAACTGATTGAAACCCAAAAGAAAACTAATAACACAATTACTGATAACTGATTTTGAGGTACTCGTTGGTTTGTTTTAGTTCATTATAACTTTGTATGTGTGTGAGTAAATAGAAAACCTGACTGACTGACTGACTGACTAATCAATGCAGAACCGAAACTACCGAAGTTATAATTTAATAATTTGGTCATTATACTTCACTTGCATAAAAAAGGTTTTTTTTTTTCACATTCAAACCCTTATAAAATAGGGATTGAAAGTTAGTTAAAGCGGAGAAAAATCGCCGTGGTGGTCCGGTGACCGACAAACAATAAATTTTCTATAGTGTCTGGTTTTGCGGCAGTCAACATGTTAAGTAGGGCTTGGAAACCGGTTAATTTTTTGAACCGGTTTCACCAAACTATGCATGGAACTTTTTTTAAAAGGTTACGTTCCATTGAACCGGTTTTTGAACCGGTTCACAAAAAATGAGTGTATTTATTAACCGGTAAAAATTTAAAATGATAAACACGATTTACGTTTTCTACCCATGTTGATAGGATGCGCGCAACTATCAAAATGAGATCGCGCTGGTGACGCTACACTGGCGCACGCCGCGCGGGTATTTCATTCAACAAGTTACAACAAGTCGCAGCCAGCGATCATTGCTCCTATTTGGTTCCGCACCAGAACGGTACTTTACGATAATACAGGTTTTACCCCTCAGACCAAATAAAAAGTTAAGACGGAACTCTGCGAACAGCAAAGTGAGGCCGGTTTTTTAAATGTGTGCGTTTAAACGAGTGTTGCCATGATAATTAATTTACCCCAAAGTACAAAAATAACGTTAAAAATTAGCATCATTATTTTTAACGTTATTAGTTAATAACGTTATCATATGATATAAATAAAAGTGATCCATTCCGACGTAAGCTGTGGTAAAAAGTGATGGCGGTAGGAGAAAAGAAATGGAAAAAGTGTTTCAGGAATAATGCTTGTCATTATTTATTCAAATGATTTAATTAAAAACCTTTATGTTTAATTAATTTCTTGTATGCTTGCCTTTTACTTTCTTTAATCGCTTTGCATCTTTGACTTCATGTCAGGTCCATATTTTCAATTTGCTATTACCGAACCAATTTTGATAACATAATTAAGGGATGAGACCCACCCTTAAAATAATTATTTATTTATTTATTTATTTATTTTATAAAAGAAGGAGGCAAACGAGCAGGCGGGTCACCTGATGAAGAGTAATCACCGCCGCCCATGGACACCCGCAAAACCAGAGGAATCGCAGACGCGTTGCCGCCGGCCTTTATTTAACGAAAAAAAACATATACTTAATCAGTTCACCAATAGCGAAGATATCGCATCGCGTATTCATAAACATTAAAAATACAGTCGAATTGAGTACCTACCTCCTCGTTTTATAACGTCGGTAAAAATTTACTGATAAGCATTACAAGAAACAAGTAACGTTACGTTGCGTGTTACAGACGTCACAGTATCAAATAATAGGGTAAACAAAAACACTTCATAATGGCAACACTTGTGTTTCAAGCAATAACGTCTAAACTTTATTTTGATTTATTGAAAAATATTGGTTTCCAAATTACTTACGTGTGAAATATGATTCCATCCCGCTTTTTATCTTTTGAAGATTGATTCTTACACCCTTTCACAACACAATTTGGCATTTTCATAGATAAATTTATGATTTTTCAAAACGACTTGCTCCCACGAGCCGCGGACCTACACTGACAAGTTAAGGCGTAGTTTCGTTGTACGTGTGTGCGTGTAATTGTGTATGTACACGGCAAGGCGTAGTTTGACCCGGCCTCACTTCGCTGTTCGCAGAGTTCTGTCTTAACTTTTTATTTGGTCTGAGTTTTACCCTAATGAAACCGGTTAATTTTGAACCGGTTTCAAGCCTTGGTGTTAAGGGACATTCTGCGAAAGTTACATTATGGGAAAGGGTCATTCTAGAACCGGAAAAAAAGAAACAGACATTATGATGACAAATTAATATGATAATCGACTCCAAAAGAATTACAATAACTTCTTCGTGAGCACAAATTTTTTTTACTCAATTATTGTACGTTTATGAAATATTTATTAATTTCATTGAAGCAGGTGAGAATTGTCCAGGGGACAGTCGTCACCAGACATACGATCTACAGTTACAAATGAATGTGACCTGTCGGTGTTGACGTTAAAGTGACTAGACAAATGGACCCTAAACAAATGGCTGGCATGAGGGGTTTTAGGGCTCACGTACGCAGTAGGATAAGCGGATTATTGTTGTTTTTCTTTATATACAGTGGCACCTGTCTTCGGCACAGCTTTCGTTTTACAAGATGACATCTAGGAAGCGGGTGGTCTGTATTCAGTTTTTTTTTAAATGATAAAAGGAGGCAAACGAGCAGGCGGGTCACCTGATGGAAAGAAATCACCGCCGCCCATGGACACCCGCAAAACCAAAGTAATCGCAGATGCGTTGCCGGCCTTGAGGAAAAAGTTGGTTCTTGAGGATGGGAGTAGGAATTGGGGGGAGAGGTGAGAGATGGACCTCCGGTACTTTCACTCACCGGACGAAACACAACAGCAACGAATGCATGCCATTGTTTCACGCCGATATTCTGTGAGAGGGTGGTATTACGCCGAGCGAGCCGGCCCATTTCGTGCTGCAACGCAGCGTGGCTCTACCACTCAGACAGTGTCACTCATTTCGCACCACCTAGGGGTCACGTGTAGGGTCTCAAGGGTAAATCTACGGACGCGAGTAACTTTAACCCCTTAAGTTGTTGCTAAAACTAAAATCTCTTGCCGTCATCCATAGCGATGAAAACCTCGAAAGGGAAGGGGAACCTACCCACTGAAAACCTAGTGCAATCCCTTTTCTACCACGGGGGTACCACCAACCAAACCGAGTACACAAACATGAAGGGGGAAACCCTTCTAGGAATCGAACCCGAGACCTCTGGGTCAGAGACCGGTGGTCTTATCACTAGACTAATAAGACCACTATAAACACTAGACTACAAAGGCGGTAGAAAATATTTTTTAATAGAAAAAAACATAAGTGAAAAGACACCGTTGTAAATTTAATTCGCTAAATTAGTTTTTAATTTTAAAAACTCAAAGAAATCGACTATACTATTGGTTTCACTCATAACAACTTTAGCGAATGTGAACAAAAAATAGGTACGTATATAAAAGAGGGAAAAGAAAAAAGCGTCGCGCTCTTAGAAAACGCGTCCGCGTAAACTCGCCCTAAGCATCAGAACACGTGTAGAGTGGTGGTGTGCGCGCCCCATTCGTTGACACTACGCGAAACGTTGCGTAATTGTTTACCTGACCTTTTAAGGAAACACTTCAACCAACTAGGAACATTGAAACCACCCAGTTTCTTTAGCCTTGGCGCTTAATGTTTTAATTCAGCGTAATTAAAGCTTGTATAAAAACATATAAGGTCACACTTTATCAACTGCAAATATTTTGACAAAACATCTGATTATATCAGAGAAATAAGGCCCTAGCATTTAAAAAAAAAATCAGGCTAATTTTTTTTTTACTTTTCCTGACACAAAAATTGTAATATTTTTAAGAGCAGCCTCTCTGTCGGCTCTTTTGAATGAAACTAGGGGCACGTGTACGCGGTGAAGGCATTGCGGCCTCTCTGTTTCGGCTCCTTTGAATTGAAACTACCGAAAGTGGTTTATTTTTCTTTTTAATCGAAATTTCTTTTGGCGATTTTCTTGAAAACTAGCGTATAAAGATTTAAGGTTTTTTCATAAACATAGTTATATGTTGTTGAATTTATCCTCAAAATATTTGCAGTTGATAAAATGTGACCTTATATAGGCATTTGAGATTGGGACGAAAAGAACATATTGCGAAATTGAATCTGAAAAGTGCAGTAAATAAAGACGAATATAATTCACTCTGCCACCGTTGTATTTAACAGTTCAACCATTATCATATTTCTAAATTTGTGCACTAACTTATAAGTTAACCAGATAGAATAGCTTTTTCAGACTAGATACAAAATAGATTTCTAAAATTATCGTTTTGTTTCTGACACGACGGTGATATTATTACATTATATACATATTTATTACATACTTTATAACATTATAATTATTTACTTAATAACACGATCATGATGCCACATCGTGTTATTAAGTAAATACCTGTACACAGGTATAAAACTTTTAAGTTCACTGATCTAAAAAAGTCACATTGAGCAATTCAACTTAACCCCCTATTTTAAAATATCTTTAGCAATCCTTTAGATTTAGAAAAAAAAACAATTGTTAATGTGAATTCAATTCAAATTATTATTTAAATTTCTTACAGATAATAAAACTTACTACCCTTTATAATTATAGATGTTTGTTACTCTTTCACGCAAAAGCTACTAAATGGATTTTAATGAAACTTTACAACAATATAGTTCTTACTCCAGAATAAGATATAGGCTATAATTTATAAGGATATTTTTTAATTAATAAGAGTTACATTCAAAAAGCTGCCATATGTGAGCTATATTGCGTGCGCTGCAAAAACCATACGAGTTATACCATCCCTATGATGGAAACGTGTCTCCCTAATTGTTCTACAAAAAAGTCCGCGACAGCATATATCTATCCTTTTTTTAAATGTAAGCCATTATTGACGAAACAGTTAGGCACATACACAATAAAATTTGTTACTACATTTCCAGTGCACATTTTGTAGTAACAAACTGATTTTTATCAAAATAAATACTTTTTCGCTTTTGATATTTAATTTAGATAAAAATTGTCTTTTACACTACGTAATTAGGACAAATAGGTATTTTAAAAGTGACGACGATGAGCAAAATGGTTTGGTCCGGCGCAGGGCGATCGTGCGCACTGCGAGTGAAAACTTCTCGAAATTGGAGAGTAAAGGCCATCTACAAAACCAAGTCAAAGCTGAAGAGTATAACCAGCCTCATTGCTTAGCGATTGTGGACTATGAAAAAGCCTCAGATTCAATCGAAACCTGGGTCGTGCTACAATCTATTCAGCGGTGCCAAATTGACAACTAGTACATCGAAATGTTGAAGTGTTTGTATGAAAACGCCACTATGTCCATCCGTCTTCAGGACCAGAGCTCAATACCTATTCATTTTCATCGAGGAGAGAGAAGCTGAGACGTTATATATCCGAAACTTTTTCACTGCTGCAATGGAAGACGCCTTCTAGCTTCTAGACTGAAAAGAACTCTGAATCAACTTCAACGGCGTACACATCACTCAGCTTCGATTTGCTGAAGATATAGTGGTCATGGCTGAGACCCCTGGATAGGCATGTCATGGGGTGCGGGTTCAAATCGCTCGTGGATTTTTTCAACACTTTTTTTTCAGACAATGACTTGATAATTAATCATTATACGAAAACATATATGAACGCGCCCGGTCTGCGAGTGCTGAGGTTAAGCAACTTTCGCAAAGGCCGGTCATCGGATGGGTGACCAAAAATGTATCATCTCGAGCTCCTCCGTGCTTCGGAAGGCACGTAAAGCCGTTGGTCCCGGCTGCATTAGCAGTCGTTAACAACCACCAATCCGCACTGGGCCCGCGTGGTGGTTTATGGCCCGTTCTCCCTATCCATCCATAGGAAGGCTCGTGCCCCAGCAGTGGGGACATAAAATGAGCTGATGATGATATGAATATAATGATTAAGTAATTATGTGATATGTCTTAAGTGATCTTCGTAACCGCACTCGTAGATAGGCTGATTGTAAGTTGATTCCCAATGACAATTATCAACGCGTCCCAGAGGAGTAGCGGCCCAATTTTAACCCTTCAAAAGACAGAACATGTTTGAATATTTCATTGGTTTTCAACCTTATCTCAATCACTCCAAAGTTCAAAATGTGGCGGGAACATACATCCCTGACTGTGAAAGACACAAGTACAACTCCGAAATGGAGGTGACCGGAGCGTGTGATGCGTCTAGTCAAGTGCCATTAGACCCGATAATATCAGGCTTCTCAACTTAGAAGATCAATCAATCGGCCCTTAAAAGCCGACAGCTGTTGAAATAGCAAATTAACCCTTATTCTTGCTTAATTCAAGGTTGATATCACTTTAATGAGTTTCAGGATCAGTCAGAGTTTATAGTACCTAGCAACGTTTTATTTTAATCACACTCATTGTCTAGCTCGGAGCTGTAAGCATTGTTTGCACAAAAATGCTTAAACGTAACAACTTTTCATAAGCAAAAGCTTATAATTAAAGTTATTTAATTAATGATATCAATTATGAGATCTCGCTCCCGACCGAATGACTATTTGGCAAAGAAAATTCTCGAACGGTTGGTATATAACCAAATTACAAATTCGAAAAAACGAGTAATAAAATAAAACAGAAAATATTGATTGGCACTCATATCGTATCAGGGAATTATTATACTTCATCATCATCATCAGCTCATTTTTGTCCCCACTGCTGGGGCACGAGCCTTCCCTATGGATGGATAGGGAGAACGGGCCATAAACCATCACGCGGGCCCAGTGCGGATTGGTGATTGTTAACGACTGCTAATGCAGCCGGGACCAACGGCTTTACGTGCCTTCCGAAGCACGGATTTTTATACATGCCATGAATTATTTCGTTAATTAATATTTTTTTGTAAATTTTTAACTATTATTTTATTGAATCTGTACATTGTCCTTTTTATTTCCTTTATAACCTTTTTTGGAATTTTGTATTAAAAAGTAACGATTGACTTAAAGATTTTTTTTGTTACCACTGGGCATTTTCAGCTTTACTGGGCTTTTTTTGGGGGCGGCGAGAAACTTAAAGGGTTCCTTAAGTCGTGTGAAACAAATCACCTTCGGAGGTTTTCTAGAGAGAACAGCATTACGCACTAGTGCGTGTCCCCGTACCCTACTACACCGGATCGGGGATTGACTTAAAAGAGAATAAATAGTAGCAATTAATATAAATAATTTGATATTTATCTAATATCTTTAAATTTGTGTTTCTACTAACTTTTATTGTTTTTCTATTTTTTTATAAACATATTAATGAAGTTCGTATTATTTATAATTTATTCATTATAATACGAAAAGAAAACTACAAGCGAATGCCTTTGAAATCTCATTTAGTTATCTTAACGAGTTAGTGCTTAATTATCAAACAAACGTTAATTTTAATGAATTATTAAATTTAGTTTTTTTTTTTTTAGAATTAGTCTAGCAATTCAAAGGGGGAAACGCTGCCAGTATCTTCGGAACCTTGCCTAAAGGGACTCCTTTTAATAATTTATTTTAGTTATTGTATTATATTTTTTAAGGCTTTTAGTTTTAGGTTCATTGTTCTTTTAATTATTACTTTTAAACTTGTAAATAATTTTATTAAATTGTCACGTGTGTTTTAATGTTATTTTCAAGTTCTCTAACAAATGTCCTTAAATGAAGACGTTCTGTTCAAAATTTTAAATGAAAGCTAATAAGCGACTGAGCAGGGTAACAGTTCCTTATGAAGTGGCTAATTAGGGTGAAAATGTTTCTTTGACCAATATAGAATGTAAATTTGTAACTGGGCATAGAAAAAATAAATATTTTTTTAATTATATTAAGTAAGCGCACTCCAAGAAACATTTTTAGATATTCGTGACTTAACCAGTTACATTTGACAAGAAATTACTGGTCTTGACTGTATAACTAAGAAACGGGTTGATGGAAGTCATATGTGACATAAGGCAACAACTTATGTATGTAAAAATATACCTATAGGAAATATCTTATCAAAACACCATACCAAATTATACAGACAAAATAATTTGACTGTTACTGATATTCAGACAAAAGATGTTAGAATACTTGAATGAAATTAATTAAAAAATTAAACTACTTATCTAAAAATATAGCAAATGCGACAATATGTTTGTTTGCATTTTTGCCAAGAGATACCTAGCTTGAAGGCCCGAAAGTGCTTAAAAGCTACTTATCCTAAACAAAGACAAATAACCCAGGAGCGATAAAGGCTTTTGAAACAGTACTTTAAGAACTATTTCACACTTCGGTAACCTATATAAAATCTTCAACGTTCTATGCTTAAGGTCCCATAAAGTCATTGAAATTGGCTAATTAGTTTGAAGGAAATTGAACCTAGCAGTATCCGAAATATGTAACGGCTCTTAATGCAAGCAGAACCTAGTTCATTTTAAAGTTAAAACGACTCCAAACCTTTCGGATCCATCACTTTCGCAAGACATAATCCCCGCTACTGTCGTGTTAGTGTCGCAGGAGCGTCACAGATACGCAAATCTCTTAAGCGTCCTAAACCAAGCCGTGCTTGTACAATGGACTGAGAATACAGGGTGTGAACGTTACTGAGACTGTACTCAAAACACAGTAAGATTTAAAAAGCTTTACCGCTCGGCCTTCACCACTGTGCCCTGAGTGCTTAGTGTGAGTTTTGTT
This sequence comes from Eudonia mercurella, assembly GCA_963082485.1. NCBI lineage: Eukaryota > Metazoa > Arthropoda > Insecta > Lepidoptera > Crambidae > Eudonia > Eudonia mercurella. The sequence goes on along the minus strand of OY720026.1, from coordinate 20,762,415 downwards.
TACTAAACGTATTCATTCGATTACGTTTACGAAAACGAAAATTAGTATGGTATGAAGCAGCGCCTCTTGGCGACATACGAGAAGAGTTAAAATTTTACCATACAAATTCTCGTTTTCGTTAACGTGATCGAATGGCGAATGAAACTCGCACAAAAAACACAAAAGCCTTAACGATATCTTAGCGACTTAGTCGTCGAAACAATTTTTGTATTCCCATCCGTCAATCGAGTCGATTTTAAACTCGAACGCGAACTCGAACCAAGTTTCAACAAACCGTATTCAGAGCTAACGTATACGGTTAGTTGTCACTTCGTTTGAACGACTTTAAAATTTTAGTATGAAAATGGTTTCGACGACTAAGAGCCAATTTCAACGCTGAAATTAAACGCGATCAATTCGAGTTAAACTGAGATTACGCGCTAAATTGAGTTCCGCTCTCAAGTTTGCGTTTCACCGGCATAAACTAAACGTCGTTCAAGTTGAACTTGGTTCAGTTTCTGAACGGTTGGTTTTCGACGTTTAGCTTATCTAAACGCGTTTAGAGCTGTTTGCCTGTCATACGTAGTATCTTTAACTAGTATATGCCTGTCATTGTCACGATTGTGTGGAGTATGGGATATTGATTTGTTTATTTATTTTTAAAGAAAGAAATAATCATTTTGTTAGCGATTAGCTATGGCTGGCACTAGCACACTCGGAACAATGAGACACTGACTGACGTTGATAACTTGACATGGCAGACAGCCTCAAATCACTACAATATTAAAAAGTCTCCATATATTAGTAGTTTTAACAATTTACCGTACTATTACCATGTTTCAAGAGATATTTGTTTTAAAATGTTTGGTCAATATCATCAATATCAATATCTAATTTTCTTTTAATTAGTTTCTATACTAATATTATAAAGCTGAAGAGTTTGTTTGTGAGGAAGGCTATAGGCTATATTACATCACGCTATGAATAATAGGAATGGAGCAGCAATTAAAAATGTTGCGAAAACGGGAAAATATTTTTTTTGAGAGCTTACTTTCCAGCGCACGCAGCTGCGTAAACGGTGAAAGTTACGCAAAAATCATGTAGCACGAAATTGTTCCCCTTTAAAAGTTCTAAAAAAAAGTCCGCGACAGCATTTGTCTAGCTTTTAAGGTTGACTCACTATAACCTTTTTTTATGGTAATCAAATTAGTTCTAAAATAATACACTATTTGCGAAGGTGTTTTAATTTTAATCCTTATCCAAATAAATAAGCTATTTATCACAGGCAATTTTAAACAAAATTGCCCTTGACAGCATTTGATTTCAATGAATATGTAAGGAGTTATCATAGTTTTAAAATAACTATGCAACAAAATAATGGTCAAATACCACGCGCGCATTTATGTGGGCGGGAGCGGTGAGGCGGGAGGGCGCTGGCTTTTAATGCGAAAAAAGGGCTGTAAGGGGTTGAAATAGGGAATGAAAGTTTGTATGGAAATTACGTCATTTTTGAAGCTAGAAGCTTGAAACTTATTTTTCAGGCTTTTAATTAGTATGTAGGTATATATGTTTTATTTGCAAAATAATTAGCCTAAAAAATGAAAATTGTATATAAAATTTCTAATAACTATTACATTCCGAATATTTGTGGACGATTAACGTGATATGAATTCATATTTTTTTATTAATTTTCCCATTTGAGAAGGAATAATTTTTTTTATTGCAATACTTTTAACATAGTTCCAAGCGAGAACAAAAAAAATTTAAAAAAAAACGTTTAGTCGATGACATGTCATTCATTCATTCATTCATTCTTTGTCAGAGCTGAACTAAGTTTTAATAAACGGGATCAAAACGAAGCCGGTGAAATCGGTGCGACGTGAACCGCGATCAAGGCTAAGTTTTGAACTCGATTAGTCGGAACCAGGTTTTATTAAACTCGGTTTCTATTCGGGACGGTGAAATTGGCCCTAAGTCGCTACGATATCATTACGGTTTTGGTTATGGGAATCGGGGGGCCGACGTCTTGCGACGCAGCGAGCAGATTTCTAGTTCATTACATTCTTTCTATCACCGTTGACTGTGACGGTCGTAGTATAACGCGCAATGCAATAGACATCCTCGTGCACGTACGTGGCTGAAGGCCTTACACGGTTATTAAATTATGACGGCTATTGAATACATTACATGTATTACATTTACATGGCAAAGGACATTTTGATGTTCTGTTTATCCAGTATATTATAGCTGGTATCTTTGAAGAATATAAAGGCTATGCGCAGAGCTAGACACAGAAACAGATGTAGATGGCTCTGGTTACGTATTGCAGCCAATAAGGAATTCGGCTGGGTTCAAGCGTGCTCTTTTTAACAAGCTTGACAAAGGCATATCGTCTTCATCGTCTCAACTAGACCATAAAATAAGGAAACCCACAGAAAGTAAGCTTCTGTAAGGTAATTAAGTAAGGTAAGTAAGGTAAGCTTCATACAAACGCGCTTGAGCAACGCACACAGGCAACCTCTCATCCTCATCATCATCATCATCATCATCATCAGCCTATACTAGTTCACTGCTACCTCTCACGGACGCGGAATTTCGCAACAGCTGCGCCCGAGAGAGGGTATATGTGTGCGTTGCTTTCTGTGTGTCTCCTTATTTTGTAACTAGCTGTGCCCTGCGGTAATTAGCGACTGTTCCACTCCTATTAGTCATAGCGTGATGTCATGTAGCCTTCCTCAATAAATAGACTATTCAACACAAAAAGAATTTTTCAATTCGAACCAGTAGTTCCTGAGATTAGCGCGTTCAACCAAACAAACAAACAAACATACTCTTCAGCTTTATAATATTAAATATAGACTAGACCTTGCTTAAGCTTTTAGTTTAAAGCTTGCCCTTTGTCTGTATCAGAGATTAGAAATGTTAAGGTTATTTTTGTCACTTTGCCCACTTTTGCGTATTAGCAGTTTGTAATAGAAATATGTCCCTAATAAAATTTTATAATAATTTTTAAGTAGTTGTTACACTTGAGATTTTGTCCCACTTGGGAAAAGGAAGAAAATCCCAAATGCAAACTCCAGTGGGTGTTGTAAAATAAAACTATTAAATGTTTCACGGCTATAGGTAATATATTTTATATTAAACACTGTTAAATATCACTAATACAAATCACAATAAATGAAACTTTGGGTCGAATGTGACCTGGCAGGTTAATATCCACAATAATTTTAAATAAATTTTGTTATAATTTTATTATCTTAAACAATTCCTCTATTATTAATCCAAACCTTATTACATAACAATAACACACCCTAAACCTCAAGAAACCCTATTGGTCAAAGTGACCCAGCAGGTTAATTAGACAATACAATTTTATTACCGGGTTCTATAAACTACCTAACCAGCCAGCTAATATTTCAGCGGTAAGAGCTATGGTCGTAGGTGGTTGGGATAAAGCCAGTACCGTCCGGATAATTCACACTAGTAATACTTACTAAGCTAAGAGTCTAAATTATGGAGATATAACGCTTTTAATTCAACAAACTACAATGATCCATTGATCTAGGAAAACTAATGTTTACAAGTAATTCTTATATTATCTAACTAATGCCAACCTATCTGTGAATTAACAGAGGCAGGTTGGCTTTCAAATTTACAACGTAACATAATAAATAAAGAATCAGCATAACGCCACCCTGTATTCTATGCATGTGTGCCGTCAGATAACTTCTATCTCAAAATGTTATTCAGCCTCTTCAAATGTCAAAACTGCCTGTTCGTGATCCTGCTTAATTACCAATGAGGCTTTGAATCGACTGATAAAAACGGCCATTATTTAGATAAGGCTATTGATTTTGGACATATATTAATATAGCAAATATCAAAAATATAACTATTATGATTATTTACATACAATTTTACGCAAATATTTTTGCGAACAACACCATAGGGGTGCGGGTTCGAATCCCGCTTGTGGATAGTTGGCGACAGAATTTAAATAAGACCGTGGTAGATGGACAGGCGAACTTATACCTATACGTATACTTATACGTACTCCATCATCATCATCATCAGCTCATTTTGTCCACACTGCTGAGGCACTCTCGTCCTACGGATCTCCGGTAAGTCCCTACGGATGAAAACACCACACGGAAAACGGGAACATTAAAAAACGCTTTTTATTATTATTATTTTAAACCCTCACGCGGGCCCATTGCGGATTGGTGGTTGATAAAAACTAGCAAAGGTTTTAGTATAGGTATTCCCAACACATTCACGAGCCTTCCCTATGGATGGATAGGGAGAGCGGGCCGTTAACTACCACGCGGGCCCAGTGGGCTATTGGTTGTTAACGACTGCTTTTGCAGCCGGGACCAACGGCTTAACGTGCCTTCCGAAGCACAGAGGAGCTCAAGATGATACATTTTTGGTCACCCATTCGGTAACTAGCCTTAGCGAAAGTTGCTTCACTTTAGCAATCGCAGACGAGCGCGATAACGTTAGCTACTGCGCCACCTAATGTGTATAATGTCTCTAAATTTTTTTTCTAAAATTAAGGTGTTTTTTTCAGACAATAATTTTATAGTGACTAGGGAATGAGGGCTTACGCATGCACCCTATGCTAATGGTCACCCCCCCATTTATTTTTCAAGCCTCGTCTAGTTCCGAGCAGCCCCTAGAATACCAACGAAGTGCCCCATCTAACTTTCTGCCGTCGGCGAGTTTTAACCACGCTTATTAACCATGCGCATATCATTTATTCAGTTTTATTGATCTAGATATTTTCAAACTATTCGTAACTAGTTTCTAAAAGTTGGTTCTTTATAGAATAACTTCGATCGCTGAAAGCGCGAAGGACGAATATTAATTAAAATAATTACCTAACTCTATTCAAATATTTTGGATTAACTCGGTGAGAATGAAGTTGAAATGTATGTAATGTATTTTCTTGCGAATGACAAGTTTGCCGCTTTTCATAGTTATTTATGTATTCTTAATTAATTTTCTTTAATTTTTTTAATGCTATTTGTATAAAATAATATGTGAGTGGCGGGTCTCAGTTGCATTAGATAAAGATTTAGAGAACTTTTATAAATATCTAAGGTTAAGGTTATTTGGTATTTAATTGACTGCAATTTTTCGTAAATAATTGCTAAAATTAACATAGTATATTTAAAATGCAAGCTACTTATTTTACTCTGTTTTTTTTTAAGTTAAGTTATGTTTCTTTTTGTTGTGTACATACTACTTAATATTGATTTTTTTTATTTCAATTTGAATGGTAATCATGAAATTTATTTAACAAAAGTTTCTTAATCGTTCTAAAGACAAAAACATCTCCGGGAAAATATTTAACCCGTCCCGCGCTGTAGGTATAATTAGCGGGCCACCTTGTGTACGACCGTGCGTACATATGACGCGCGAGGACTTAAAATAAAACGCTACTTTCACAGCTCCGATTAAAGTTCACCCAAGCAAACAAATTTCCACACAAAGGAATTTTTAATATTCCAGTTGTAAAAGTATGCTAAAAACATGGCTCATTTTAGCCAACGTTGCTTTCTAGAAATGAGTCGAATACGCAACATGTGAGATTGTTTTCAGAATATTAATCTCTTGGGATCAGTATTATTGTTAGAAGGCTGTAAAAATAAATGGAAGTATTCAAAAGTAAAGTAAAGTAAAAACTAAGCCAATAGATAAAGCCGAGAAGAAGCAAAGTCAAATCATTTATTCAATATAACCCTTCACAGGCACTTATTGTAGTCAAAGAAGCGAAATTCAAATTCAAATTAATTTAATGCAATAGTCTCATAGTACGAGTTTAACAAAGCATCATCATACAAAGTCATACAAAAGACAGTTGTCACATAATGAAGAAACATAAAATATATATTAATGTATCATGAAGTATTTATTGCGTAGCAATTATTACCTATATTGAGGCAATAAGAGTGGGAAATGTTTTTTTTTTAATATATAAGTTTCATATTATTTCACTTAATATTATATAACAATATTTTTTTATATAAATATTTGATTCAGCTTAAGTGTATCAATTAACACTTAAAAAAAATGTCAATTTGTGGTATTCATCTCCAAAGATGAATCTGCATGTCCATCGGTTGCAATCACCTTTGGATAGATGGCACTAATGTCGCTCTAAAGCAGTCTTTCCCAACGTGGGCGATAACGCCCCCTTGTGGGCGCTGCAGGCCTAAAGGGGGGCGGTAAGAGACCCAGAAAAAAAAGGGGGCGTTGTGTAGGGCTTTGGGGTCGATATATTAAATTCGAATATATTAAATTCGGATTTATTGAAAATCCCACAAACCCGTAGTCGCCTTTGTGTCTTCTATGTCTAAAAACATTATCGAACGAAGCAATGAAGCCTTCAAGACTGCAAGATCATTTGAATAAAATACATCCAGATAAGAAAGACAAGAATGTAGCATATTTTCAAGACCTAGAGAAAAAGCATAATACTCAGCCAAGTGTATCAAAACTATTTTCGGCGGCTGCTAAGCAAGATGACGACGGACTTCGAGCTTCGTACAATATCTCTTTGTAAATTGCTCAAAAAGGCAAACCACACAACATCGGAGAAGAGTTAATTTTGCCAGCAATAAAGGAAGTAATAACTACTGTGCTTCATAAACCGGCCGCAAATATTATCCGAAAAATTCCTTTGAGTAATAATTCTGTGCAAAGACGAATTGATGAAATGGCTGAAAACATTGAAGAATCATTGTGCAATCATCTGAGGACTAGTCAATTCTCAATTCAGCTCGATGAGTCCACTTTACCAACTAATGAAGCGTTGTTGCTATCTTACGTGAGGTTTATTAAAGATGAGAAAATACGTGAAGAACTATTGTTTGCCAGAAATTTGGAGACAGATACAAAAGGCGAAACCATATTCAATACATTGGAAAAGGTTTGTGAAGAGAAAGAGATTCCTTTGAAAAATATTATATCAGTTGCTACGGATGGCGCTCCGGCTATGACAGGGCGCCATAAAGGCTGCATAGCGTACTTAAAGAATAAAATTCCAGATGTCCTTGCTATACATTGCGTTATTCATAGACAACATTTGGTTGCTAGAAACTTAAGTGAACGACTATTTCCATCACTGCAATATGTCATCAAAGCAGTCAATAAAATCCGTAGCAGCTCTTTGAATGATAGATTATTTCATCAGCTTTGTGTTACTAATGACGAAGATTTCAACCGTTTGTTGCTTCATACTGAAGTTCGTTGGCTGTCAAGAGGCAATTGTCTGATTCGATTTTACAACCTGTTTTACTCTGTGATAGAGTTCTTGGAAACTAAAGATACAGAACTGCGCAACAAGCTCATAACATCAAAGAATGATATAGCTTACATGACAGACCTGTATAAATTGTTCAACGACATGAACCTCCAACTGCAAGGCGATGAACTAAATTTAATTAAAACAAAAAATGTCGTTGCTGCTTTCGCAGCCAAACTGCTTCTGCACAAAAAGAATATGGGCAGACGTGAGTTTCACAATTTTCCGAATTTATCAGTATCCTGCAGTAACGACGACTTGTTTGCCTACTGCCAACATTTGGAAAACCTCCACATTGACTTCACCGAACGATACCAGGACATTTTAAACTTGGAAATACCAGACTGGGTGTTGGATCCGTTTTCAAATGTCAACACAGCAATGTCACCTCAGCTGGAAGAAGAACTTATAGAATTGACAACAAACGAAGAAATAAAAATCAAGTTCAAAAATGGATATCAAGAATTTTGGCTACAAAAACCGATCCCGCAATTGTACCCTGGATTGTGGTTAATTGTTCAACGATTCTTGATAGCATTCCCATCGTCATATTTGTGTGAACGTGGATTTAGTGCTGTGGCAACGCTGCTTACTAAAAAGAGAAATCGTTTGCGTGTTACCGAACGTGACGACTTGCGGCTATTTTTGAGTAAATTGGAACCTGATATCAACAAACTTATTGAACAGCATCAGATTCAACCTTCACATTAGTTTTTATATAAGAATTGATTATGTTTGATTTATTTTCAATAAAAGATACTCTGTCCGAATACTATAAAGTTGCGTTTCAATAATCAGTTATAAGTACTTAGCGGTTTTTAAGTATGTTTAAAAAGGAGGGCGTTAAAAAATAATTTATTCTTAAAGTGGGCAGTAGACAAAAAAAGGTTGGGAACCCCTGCTCTAAAGCATTTCAAAAATCAAAAAGCAGTGACAAAATTCAGCGCTTACGTCAGCCTTCCCGGTAGCATAACGATCAGTGCAGCCGCCCGGATTGCGGAAGACTCAGGTTCGATTCCTGGCTGGGTCGGGCGGGCGTTTAATTTTTTCACTGTATTTTTATATAAATATTTAATTCAGCTTAAGTGTAGCAATTAACACTTAAAAATAAAAGTGTTTTTTTTTATGTAACACTGCATATTACTTCAAAACATTTCAACTTATCGTAAGACGCTTTCGATATATTAAACAAACATTTTCTCCCTAAGTTGGGTTAAGGTCTAAAACCAATTAAAAATATAACATGCGGCCCATTAAGGGATCGGAACTCCTCCAAATCTCGTCTCGATTTAACGTGTGAGAGGTGACATCAAAATCAATTACGGTGACAGATTAAATTAAGCTTTTGTATTGATGGAACCTGTCTCCGCAACTTAAGCTGAATTAATTAACACGTTTGTTAATAATACTCCCGTAACATTAATAATACCAACTCCTTCCATTTCCTTGCAACGCAGAGCTGCTCGAATAGTCGACGACATGGTTATTTCAGGTCGGCTCGACCTACTGGAACTTCGGAGAGACGTTGCGTCTCTCTATATATTGTACCGCATATATCATGGGGAGTGTTCTGAGAAATTGTTCGGCTTGATCCCTGCCGCTGATTTCCTTCACCGCACTACACGCAATCTACTGTCATGCCATCCACATCACCTTGATTGATGGCAGTCTACTACTGTGCGTTTTTCACGAAATTTCTTGCCTCAAACTAGTGTTGTGGAACCAGCTCTCGGCGGCGGTATTTCTGGACCGTTACTACCTCAAAAAACGAGCCTATTCCTTCCTTAAAGTCCGGCAACGCGTCTGCGATTCCTCTGGTTTTGCGGGTGTCAATGGGCGGCGGTGATTACTCTCCATCAGGTGACTCGCCTGCTCGTTTGCCTCCTTCTTTTATAAAATTGATGTGCGGTCTGTACATAGCTGGTAGAGTTTGTACCACAAGACTTGACATGTAATATTTGCTTTTTTTATATATACTTAATATTATAAAGAAGAAGACTTTGTATTTTTGTATGTATGTATGTATGTGTGTTTGAATATATGTTTGCAAGGAATAAACTCAAAACTACTGGACCTATTTAAAAAATTATTTCAACATTAGAATGCTACATAAGCGTTGAGTAACATAGGCTATATTAAAAATAAAAAAGAAATGCGGTACGAAGTCTGCCGGGTCTTGTTCTTATAATGTATAAACATAGGTATCGATATTGTTATTATTATTAAAATCATTATTATTCATTAATCAATTGTATTAATAACTAACATAGTTACAATATATTTATATACATAGTTCTATTATTAAAAATTACATTCTAATCTAACACAATATAAATTAATACATTCAATAAATTATATTTATGTTAGATTTATTTACTTATCCTTAATAAAATCGGACACTGAATAAAAACACTTCTGGAGAAGTAAGTGTTGTAAGCCCTGACACATTGCAAAGGGACTAGGCTGAACTAACTTAACTTTGTGATCATAAATTATGAGTGCGTGACTCGTGAGAACGTAATTTTTTTGAGTGAGGTTATAAATTTTGAGTGGGTCGAAGGGAAATCCATCTACGTCTTTTTTACACATCACGTCATTTTTTATACAGTCAGGAAGGTGTGTGATATTATTTTGAACAATATAAATACTTATAATTATTTACATATGATTTAACGCAAATATTGTTGCGAACAAATTACAATTTGAAAAATGACAAAGTGTTGAAAAGATCCCGCTCGTGGATTTTTTCAACACTGTCTTTTTTTTAAATATAATTTATTTTTGTTGGAGAGTTTGCTGATTGCCTCAGACGGCATTTTCAGCTTCACCAGGCTTTTTTGGAGGCGGCGAGGAACGTAAAGGGTCCCTCAAGCCGTGTGAAACGAATCACCTTCGAAGGTTTTCTAGAGAGAACGGCATCGCGCACTAGTGCGCGTCCCCGTGCCCTACTAGATTCTCCGTAGGGTTCAGATCGGATCGGAACTCAAAATATAAATACTCTTTCCTCTGCTTAAAAGTTGATGTAGTGGTTCATTGGCACAAGTTTCACTATGTCCTTACAGTAGTTACCTTATATAGTATATTCCTTATATATACCTAGTGTCGGCACAAAAAACATAGCAACACAGACAGAATGTACTTTTAGGGCAATCCTTACTACAGTAAATACGAGTTTTACGAGTATTATAAATCAAAGTTAATTTGTTTGTTCCATATTGACCTTTACAGACACTTCAATTGACGTCAAAAACTATTTCCAAATAATCATAAACTTGTATATAGCTTTATTCTAAATTACTTAGTCTATCACCAAACACATTTGAATGAACTACAATTTGTTTGTTAAATACATACCTACCTTTACCTAACGAAGTAGGAGTAGATATGGGGTGCGGGTTCGAATCCTGCTCGTGGATTTTTTTTCAGTACTTTGTCTTTTTTCAAGGAGTAGATAGTGTTAATTTGACACGGAAGGTGCGACGGCCCGATATTTTTTTTTTATGTTAAAAGGAGGCAAACGAGCAGGCCTGATGGAAAGTAATCACCGCCGCCCATGGACACCCGCAAAACCAAAGTAATCGCAGATGTGTTGCCGGCCTTGAGGAAGGAGTTGGATCTTGAGGAGGGAGTAGGAATTGGGAGGGGGGAAGGGTGAGAGATGGGCCTCCGGTACTTTGACTCACCGGACGAAACACAACAGCAACGCATGCCATTGTTTCACGCTGATATTCTGTGAGAGGGTGCTAATACGCCGGACGAGCCGACCCATTTCGTGCTGCAACGCAGCGTGGCTCTACCACTCAGAGATATGTCAGAAGGTGCATATTAAAAGTCGTATTACTCTCCATCGTGCTTCTCACTATGTTTTTAATATTACCACGACATTAGAGACTACAAAATTAGACAAGTGGCAAACTCTAGTAAAATGAAAAATGATTATCGTATGTGTTGCAACAAATATTGCGCCTAATACATCACTACAATTGAATCGCACGCGTCGGATTGCGTCCCATCCCTAGGAGACCTTTTTTTTGTACAGCTATCTTTTTTATTCATATGTACATAATTATCTATAATAATTATGTACATTAAAGTACCTATTAAAGTAGATATGTACTTTAACTAAAATTTACCTTTATTTTTTTTATTAATACTCAACAATCCTCAACGTTCCAATATTATAGGATTAACGTAAGCCTACGACACATTTAAAAATGACGTTTAATTAATTTATATCAATTCCATACGTTTAGCGAGATTCTACTTGTAAATGAAGAGAGAGAGAGAGAGAGAAATGAAGTCCGAGTCGAACTTAATGAGAAAATAAAATCTCCCGACTTCGCTAGCTAGGACACGTGGAGAGGATCGAGCTGCCAAAAAAGTGTATCTGCGGCAGCCAACTGGGCGTCGCCCGGTGGGTTGGCCGAGATATCGTTGGAAGGGTGAAGTCGCCAAGGACCTGAAGGAGATCAACATGCCTAAATGGTCGGAACTGGCACAAAACCGAACAAAAGGCGTACTTTAACATCGTAGGATAAGCTGGATAAGATAAGATGCACTTCGGTTCGCTGAGCCAGCGAAGTAAGTTAAGTATAAGTAATTTCATACGTTTATAATTCTACTCCCTTTCTATTCTACAAGCGTTATGCTAAACAAGTGTTCGACCCTCTGTACTCTTGTACATCAGAACCATACTTAGTTTAGTTTTGAAGTCACGAAATGTTTGCTCTGCCCACGAAGTGAGCCGTCGGAGTTCAGAACTTGCATTATTAATGGACTGCCCTTTGGAAGTATCCGATATAATATGTAGCTTCTGTCTGTTAACGCAAACCAACCAGACGAGGGTTTTCACGTACTAACAGTGTATGCAAATAAAAATCCTTTCGAGGGTTTGTTGAAGTAGACACAAAAAGAGATAGGGCCTGACTAAATGGGAGACGCAGAGGGTAAGCTTCATACAATCGCACTCAACAACGCACGCTTAATCAAACTCTCACGGACGCGGAATCTCGCAACATATGCTATATTATATTCATCTAAATCGGCATATGTAAAGCTTTCCTTGGTGGGTCTCATTATTTTGTGGCCCAAATATTTTTCAACCGCCTTATGGGCCCATAATGATGATCATTAAAAAATTCGAGGAATTTCAAAAAATTGGTAGAACCAAAAAGCCAAGTCAAAAAAATACAAATATGGAATATAGTTTAATTGTTTGATTTATTTTGAATGTATATTTTAAACTACACTTTGACGTTACATACTGAAAATATTAAAGATTTTTTATATCATTATCTGAAAACATTCCATTTAGTTTTACTTAATACTTACCTTGTTTCAGTCTGTGAAATGAAAAATCCAAAGAGTTTTCAATTCCATTATAGTATATTGAAACACTTAAACAAAACAAAACACTTCAACAGAAACGAAACATGTTTACATTCAATAATGCCATTGTATTTTTATTAAAAAAATAAAACAGATCAAATAACATGTTGAGTGGCTTTCTTCGTCCAAGTCCAAGGTAAAATATTATATTAACATTTTTTGTATTTACGTTTACTTTTGAATGACATTGTAAGAGAAACATTGTAGCTTTTCCACCATTTAATTTAACCACAAAACAGAGTCAAAGAAAATAAATATATTTTAATCTACTTCTGTAGTCTAGTGGCACCGATCTAAGACACAAAGATTCCGAGTTCGATTCCCGTGTCCAGAATCATATTGAAAACGCTCGTTCTAAGTGCACTTGGATACCACCATCTTATCTAATGCTATCGCCATAACAAAATGTTGCCGTTATATTGTGTTCTAGCAGTTTGTTAGATGTAGTAACATGTTTTTGAAAATTCTTACTTAATAACACACAAAGGGTACTTTAGGGTGCTTCTAGAAAATCACCGAGTCGAAAAAGGAACATTTGTTCTGTGATCGAAATCGTAGCTCCAAACAATAATATCGATGAAGAATAAAAAAAAGAAAAAAAAACCTTTTGTATCGTGCCATGGTTCCACGTGGCAAAATTTGCGGAAATACAAAAGATATGTTTGTTCCCAGAATTTTGTTCAGTTGTTCCAAACCATAATATTATATAACCCTCCCAACAAGTATAGGAACAAGTAAAAGCCCAGCTACAGGTTAGCTGGGCTTTCACTTGGAGAATGTTCTAAAAAAATTTCTTACAAATAAACGAAGGTACGGATGCTGGTTTGTTTGTCTATCAATACCAAGTAAGATGGAATTCAGTAAAAGGTTTCATAATGTTACCCGCCCGAATAATGAAGTTTTATCTGTCTTCGCTGAAAATTCAAGTGTGTCGTCACCACCAATCTACGCCATGCAGGACCACACTTGCCGAGACTGTTGGCAATGCTCTTTAACTTTTGCTTGAGCCACTCATATCTGCCTGAAAAGATGATTAAAACAGTGGTGATATCTCTAGTTAAAAACAAGACCGCTGATCTCTCAGACAGAAATTACTATAGGCCCATTTCTCTAGCTACAGTTCTCTCTTTAATGGCATGCTTAACACAATGCTGATGCAATACATACAGCCTCACGATAATCAGTCTTTTGAGCTGAGTCTTCTGCGGCTTTCGAGCAGGTTTATCGACGGGGAGTGCAGTGCTGGGTGTTAAGCATGTGGTTAATTATTACACAAAATGTTAAACGTCTGTTTATGCATGCTTCCTTGACCTGTCGAGGTCATTTGACCTGGTCTTCTATGATATCTTATAAAAAAAGCTTGAAGATAGTCATATACTTCTAGAACTCATTAACATCTGCAAATACTAGTACGGGAATCAGGTCAATAGCGAGCGAGGGGCAGGAGCCATATCGCAGTCGTATAGGTTGGAGTGTGGAGTGAGGCAGGGGGGCCTGTCCTCACCCGCTCTTTTTAATTTGTATGTTAACGACTTGATCGCCGCTCTTAGCAGCACCCGTGTTAGCTGTCACATAGATGGAGTTAATGAAAACAATATAAGCTATGCGGATGACATGGTGCTGCTGAGTGCGTCCGTATGTGGTCTGAGGAAACTTGTCGCTATCTGTGAGGCTTATGCTGAGCGTCATGGACTAAAGTATAATGCAACTAAGAGAGAAGTCTTGTTCTTTGCGGCCAGAGGTAAGAGTTCAGTTAACTTTCCTGAAGTTAAGCTTAATGGAACAACATTGCAAAGAGTACACAAATTTAAGTACCTAAGACACCTATTGACCTCTGACCTCAAGGACGATGATGACATAGAGAGGGAACGGAGGGCGCTTGCAGTGAGGGCAAACATGATAGCCCGTAGGTTTACTCGTTATTCTAAAGAAGTGAAAATTTCGCTCTTTAGATCATACTGCGCTTCATTTTACACCTGCAGCCTATGGGCTGGTTATACCCAAAAATCCTACAGCGGACTTAGGGTCTAGTATAATAATGCGTTTAGGGTGTTGTTGGGGCTGCCGCGATACTTCAGGGATACAATGCGTAAAAGATGCCCGTCCCTGGTGCGCAGAGTGCGTGGCAGTGCCAACAGCATTCTGACCTTGATTGCGAGAAGGCTGGATTGTGTATACGTCAACCGCTGCTGCGCAATCACATATGGAATTGCACCTTTGTAATTTTATAAGTAGAATAAGTAAACTCTGTATGCTCATACTAACACTAGAATAAGAAAATTGTTACTATCAAAATGGATAATATTATGTCTGAAATAATTGAATTATTATTATTATAAATCGTACCCTTCAAGGGACCAGTCTGAAAATCAGCTTTGGGCTGCTGAGACTTGGTACCCATTGCCAATAAACTTTGATTTTTATTATTTTATTTTTGCTTTTAATAATAATTTGTTTTATATTAATAATTGTAGTCAGTATTGTTTTTATTTCTCTTTTTTTATGTTTACGGCAATAAAGTTTTTCATTTTCATTAAATTTACAGAGTTTAAATTTAAAAACGGATGGAAAGAAGACAACTTGAGTGTATCGGTGTCGCGGGCCGGGCGTAGCTGGCGGCTACCGACACAGTGAATTTGAAAAGTTGGCAACATCTATGCAAGACCGCACCTTCCCGCCGCCAAAAGCCTACTTACTAACAACTACCCGCTACCTTAATTAGTTAGCAAATTCAAACATACAATGTGTAGCGCTTCTTGACCTCTTTGTGACAAAATTTTCTAAGCCAGTATTTTCCGACATCATCACAATGGTCAAATATGGAACTTACAAAAGGCTACAAGAAATATTTTTTTTTTTACTAGAAATATCAACCGAGATCCAAGATCCCAGATCCCAGAAGACTTGTTGAATTCTTGTAACTATATGTAGCATTGTTAATGCAAAATTCATCATCATCATCATCAGCTGATTTTATGTCCTCACTGCTGGGGCACGAGCCTTCCCCAATAGATGGAAGGGAGAACGGGCCATAAACCACCACGCGGGTCTAGTGCAGATTGGTGGTTTTTAACGACTGCTAATGCAACCGGGACCAACGGCATTACGTGCCTTCCGAAGCACGGAGAAGCTCGAGATGATACATTTTTGGTCACCCATCCGATGACCGGCCTTTGCGAAAGTTGCTTAACCTCAGCAATCGCAGACCGGGCGCGTTAACATGCAAAATTCAAAATAATAAAAATACACAAAAAGCTACTTTTTAGCTCACATTGTTTTCTAAAAGAATAGGCGCGAGAAAATGAGTCTAGCATTCTTGCTCCAAACAAGAATTGTGTGTTTAGATTATCGACCAACATTGGCTTGAATCGTTCTGGTACATAGCAAAGGTACATACGAAGGACGAATTCCTTTATAAGGCTGCAAGAGGTTTTGCTTTGTACTATGCCCAAAGAATATTTATCCCTATCAATGGTATACAAAGGATATTTTTGTTATATTTAGCTAAATCTATAAACGATGTAATGCTTATGTATTAAAATTATAATAAAACAGTAAAAAATAATAAACATTTTTTTTAGAAACTGAAAAGCTCTTAACAAACCTCTTCAAGAAATAAGGAAAACGAAAAATAAACAAAAATCTCATTTAATTAATCACAAGATTAATTAGACGAATATAGCATTGGCTCGGGTCTCGTTTATCTACTTTGTAATCAGAAGAGTTTTCGCCGAATCACCAAAGGTCTTCTTGAGTTTGAGTAGGGTGGCAATAACGCTCTAATATAAATAACGAGTCTACCTCTCCATATTCCCTGCCCTCCCACTCATATTCGAAATCACCGGTGTCAGTGTCAAAATTGACGCTGAATTCTTGAACGGTACAGATCAGCTTCATGGTAAAGAACATATCTTGACACTCGGCCACGAGGCGTTCTAGGTATTTGTAGGTCTTTCAAAGCGCTTTAACTGATAATTATCTGGACATTTTATTTTATTTATTTATTTTAGGGATTACAAACAAATGTGTTACATAATTTGGCTTATCAGTAGTCTTATGTACTAAAATTGGTAACACATCCCACAGGTAGGTATACAGACTAAAATGAACTTAGATGCGAGGTAAAATACATAGATACTTTGTAATATAATATAAATGCAATGATTAGCCTAACTGTAGAGACGCAAATATAATTAACTTCGATATTACGTTAAGGGGGTGCAGCGCGGAATTTCGAAAATTTACATGTTTTTAAGTCACTGGTGCTAGGCGCTGAATAGGTCATATACATTAAAAGGACTAGTGTAGGTTAGCTTGATCCTTCCACAAGGGCATGGTTGTCTTGGAGTTTGAAACAAATACCCAGAACCTGCATTAACAATACGTAAAAGTAATGATATATAAAAACTTATTTCTTCAGAAACTTTGCACAAATGAAACAATGATCCGACATCAAAATGTTTGTATTGATATTCTGCAGGGCACTGTTGTCTTATTTTTCAATAAAAAAATATGAATATGAAAATATTAAGACTTTCATTATTTTTTATCCAAACGCCTATGATTTTACGAAAGTAAACATTGCTCTAATTAAATTAGCAGCCTACTCTGTACAAATATTAGTGTGCGTGCGTATTCGTAGTCGTGCGCCGTTGTCACACCACTGCCACGCGCCGCTCGCTCGCTATCATAAAGAAACTTGAAACTCGCAGTTTTGCGTCCACGCTGCACCCCCTTAAACAAAATATAGAAGCGAAAAAACAAAAAACAAAACAAAAACAAAGAGAAAAAAAACAAAAACAACAACATGCATGTATGATACCTTATATAAACTTAGGCGAGCAGAATATCAACAGCAAGCCTTTTAAATTTGAAGGACTCTGGGAAAAATCGAGTTCATTGAAGTTCATGTTGAAATCAGACAGGAATCTATTCAACGGGGCTCGCTTGCCCACATTGGTTTTACAGCAGTTTATATGAAAGGTCGCTATTTAACGTGTGCTTCTGAGTACAGCCCGTCTAGGGACATTGTAGTGGGTCAAATTGCAGAGGTTTAAGCAATCGATTCCATTATTTATTACATTATAAAGAAACATTATTTTGATGCAAAGCCAGGGCTTGTGATCGCCAACACAAGGGTGGTAGGTGATTAAGCTTATTCATTTTAAAATGTTTAGTGTCATCATCATCATCAGCTCTTCTTATGTCCCCACTGCTGGGGCACGAGCCTTCCCTATGAATGGATAGGGAGTTACAGTGAAACATAAGTTTTATAGTATGTAAAAATCAAGTTAAATGCATTGTAACCAGTTTTGTGAGCTAAAAAAAATAAAAAAATAAAAAACATCAGATTTATATCGTTTTTGTTTTGATATAATTTCTAAATCATCATCATCATCATCATCATCAGCTCATTTATGTCCCCACTGCTGGGGCACGAGCCTTCCCTATGGATGGATAGGGAGAACGGGCTATGAAACCACCACGCGGGCCCAGTGCGGATTGGTGGTTGTTAACGACTGCTAATGCAGCCGGGACCAACGGCTTAACGTGCCTTCCGAAGCACGGAGGAGCTCGAGATGATAAATTTGTGGTCACCCATCCGATGACCGGCCTTTGCGAAAGTTGCTTAACCTCAGCACTCGCAGACCGGGCGCGTTAACCACTGCACCATCGAGCTCCTCTAAATTTCCTCTGAATTTCTAAATATCGTCTGGATATTTATATCAGAAATGATATCAAAAATGATCGGATCAGAACAAGAGCGGAACTACTCGAGGACGCCTTTAAAGGATCATGGGGGTGTGCCTTCTTCATCTTCAGCCTATAAACTTGCCACTGCTGTGCGCAGGCCTCCGTGCATTCTGAGGCGGGGAAGCTTAAATTAATGAAATGTGGTCACCCATCTTTTACCCCAGCATTTAGAAAGTTGCTTAACTTTCAAGATCGAAACCCTAACTCGCAAGCGGCTGCGCTTTCGACATCTTGATTTGGTTTGCACTGCACGTTGCCCCTAAAGAAGAAATTTACCAAGAAGGGCATATACTATGACGTTAAATACCTGGCATTGATTAATAAAACCAGTATGTCTTTATTTAGAGAATACATATTATGGTTTTCTGATCAGTCCTAAGTGCTTTTCTGCTTACTTTCAACGGTATTGTATTTGTTGGTTTAAGCTGAGCACACTTTGTCAGAATGCCTAATTAGTTTGAGCTATTAGACTTAAGCAAAGGTTAGATACTTCGACTTATTATTTGAGAGTTAAACGCGGCGGGCGTGGTGCATCTACGAATAGAATAAGGTTTTTGAGAACCGATAGTTTACTACTATAGAATAAACAAAACTTGCCAAAGAGTAACTTTAGTGTATACGCTACATCCAAACCTTCTGAGATGACTCCCGTGATACAAACGAACAACTCTTTCTATTGGACCAACTCCCAAACTCGAAAAAAAAAGTTTGTTCGTTTGTATCACGGGAGTCATCTCAGAAGGTTTGGATGGTGATATAAAAGTCGACCTGTATATATACTTTAGTATAGTGTATTGTCTTAAATACGTACGACTTTGTAGTCGATCGTATTATATTAGTATATTATTTGTATATTACGTATATTTTTGTAAAAAAATATTGCAAATATTATTCTGGACCAGCAATACATTTGCGCGACTTTCGTAATGAATAGGCGTTAGCGAGTTTTTTGAGTTATCTATATAATATTGCAAATGTATTAATGCTAGGGTTGAATGCGATAAATGACTAAACTGGAACTGATGTTTAGTTTCATTTTCCAGTAATCAAAGTGAGAGGCACTACGGAACACGCAAGATTGTTGGTGTGCTTAACTAAAACACATTTTCAACTTATTTCATTCACGATATTTTTGGTTTACTTTCACAAATTAAGTAATTTATAGTTGACATTCCGAAAACGTCTAAGTATCGCAGAATTCTTTAGAATAGATTTTACGCAATAAGTGCTTTCTTTCCATTTAAAGTCTTTAGTAATAGTTTGTAATAGTAATAGTCTAGTTTATTAATTCTTTAAACTTTCATTAATCATTATTAAAGAACTTTAGTATGACTAATGCATTACAGTAATTTATAACGGGCTTATTACCATGTTTTCATCTGTGACCATGGCGCATCAACTATGTCAAAATATTATTTACTCAAAACCAACAAAAAACTGCCATGTTTTATTATAAACATAATTCCCTTAATAATTTCTGTAATGTTTTATTATCTTATCTATTTACTCTTACTGACCAAGTTAGTTTAAAAAGTTATACTTAGGTATTATTCCATTCTACATATGCGTATGCAAACACTTTAACTAAATGCGTTGGACCATCAGTCTCTTGCCGCCAATTTGTAATGCAAATGAATATATCTTATCTTATCATATTATGTAAAGCCGAATAATGTAACGAGCACATGAGGAGTAGTGCCAAAATTGCTAAGTACTAATGGCATTATAGTGCTTTCCGGTGAGTATGGGCGGCTAGGGAACACTATTTTCACTTAAAGCGTCACAATGACTCTAAAGCAAATTACGACTTACTAACACTAATAGACACTAAAAGTAAAGTACAAATTAAGGAATGTGTTAGCTAGTTTAAAAATCAAAGTTCATTATTATTTAATGAGAAAATGGCAAAGTAATAAATAAAAAAAACCGACTCCAAAGAATTACACTGAAAAAATTGCACTAAAAAGTAAAAAATAATTGCGTAGTTTAGTTTGTTCAATTTACTTTCAATTAACCTATATTATACTCAATCTTATATTCTTTCTTAGGAAAATATATAGGTACAAATATTGTTATTGAGACGAACCGAACAGAATTGAGAACCTCCTCCTTTTTTTGAAGTCGGTTAAAACAGACTAATAGGTTGCACTTTAAAGAGTAACAAAGGAAAATGTAGAACACAAACATTTATTTACGTAAACAGTTTTTTGTTTAATTATTTCACATCCAATGACGTACTTTATAATATCATTGTTCACATCAGTAAATTCTTGAGCTTCGTCTTCTTGACTAGTGAGTGTAAGACAGAAGATGGAAGCGAGCTTCTTCACCCGGATTCGTCATCTACTACAGGATTGACTATTTTACCTCTACTCACATGTCGGAAAACAATGGTTAGGGCAGTAGGCTGATAATACGAGTAATATGAGCTGGCAGCTCACCAGATAGATTATGCTAACGAACCAGCCGGGCGTAGGGTTACCATATCTAAGGATTTGATCTGAGATCTCAGGAATTTTAGGCTCCTGACAGGATTGCGGCCAGATTTTGGAATTCTCAGGATTTTTCGAGTTTTTCAATAAAATTAATTGTTCAGTTTTTTATGACAATGTTACAACAATCAACGTAATTAGACGAAATCTAATCCTCCGTGCTTCGGAAGGCACGTAAAGCCGTTGGTCCCGGCTGCATTAGCAGTCGTTAACAACCACCAATCCGCACTGGGCCCGCGAGGTGGTTTATGGCCCGTTCTTCCTATCCATCGTTCACCGGACGAAACACAACAGCAACGAGTGCCATTGTTTCACGCCGATATTCTGTGAGAGGGTGGTATTACGCCGGGCGAGCCGGCCCATTTCGTGCTGCAATGCAGCGTGGCTCTACCACTCAGAAAATATTATATGGTATTGGTTATAAAGTAATTAATAAGTAATAAATAGTCGGTAATTAATATGGTTATTACGTATACCTAATTACCAAACCAAGGAGGCGGTTCAAACAAACCAATATGACTTTTACACAATGATTATAATTTAATTTAACGTTATTCTAATCAATTTCAACACATCGTCGTCTTTAAAATTGTATTGTTTATAACTTCTACCAACTTCTACCCCGTGTGGTGCCGGGGGTAAAGAATTGCACCACCCTATCTCTTCCCGTGGGTGTCGTAGAAGGCGACTATGGGACCATTCCAGAGGATGGGCAGCGGCGTCTCTCTGTGGTTATTCTCACCTTACTGCGATCGCCAACCCGCCTGCCAAGCGTGGCGATTATGGCAAATTCCCCTCAAAATTATTTATCCTTGAGGGAGGCCTTTGTCCAGCAGTGGACGTCTTTTTGGCAATGTACTTTATAACTTCTACGAAAACTAATTGTTATCAAAGAACTTTTAAGTAAGAATCAACTTATTCATAGGTCGTAGCATTGAATACAATGCATTAAGATATTCAGTCTTTCTAAACTGAAAGGATAAGTGATGAGCTTTTACAAAGCTATTAAAAGTTACTAAAAGATTAACCCATTACAGACTACCCATTCTTCATTAATTTAACATAAAGTATGTTAAATTTCATTTTATTAATTCATTTGCATTTAATAAGGTAACATTTTTAAGATTGTGTTCGTGAATCGCTTTCGTATTTCGTGCATTTTTTTAACACGTAAATATATTGTGAATTATATTTATTTTTTCTAATATATTATATTAACACACAACTACCACCCACGTTGGCTTGTTTGACGCGGCTAATCGCATCCATCCCAATTAACAAAAATTTTCATTCCTATTTTACTAAGTATACACACACACACACACACACACACACACACACACACACACACACACACACACACACACACACACACACACACACACACACACACACACACACACACACACACACAACCAGGAGTGACCACAAAGACGGTGCCCATAACAGTTATCGATAATGTGCCCATGAGCGTAGCCTTGACCATGTAGTAACAAATTATAGAAAATTTATAAATAAAGATAAGATTTTTAATATAAAAGTACACAATTGCACACTCTTTTATATACCATTGTCTACGTTTACACTGTACTTTCGTCATCCAGTAAACATAGTAGGTATATAACTAATTATATATAATGTGGTACCTACCTCAAAACATTGGTTGTCAATAATAGCTTGATCAACAACATTACACTATATCAATTATACTGAAACATTGATGTTTGTTTTTAAACACTTTCTGGGAAATAATCTTTCTGTTAATGATACACACACTGTCATGGCCACGTTTATGAAGGAAAAGGTTACAAAACAATTTGAAACTAAATTATTCCCATCTTCCAGAACACAAAAGTCTTTAATTTCTCCACGAGATGGGAATGCGCGCGGAATATTCTAATCTAGTGAGCGTACTACAAGTGGCGTGTGGTGTGCATACATGATTATCATACTGTGAATAACTTTGCACTGTACACAATTCAAGACATATTAAATCCTATAGGCCACTGTACACTGTTTTAATTTGTTTACACGCGATATGTCGCTGTACAGGGTGTGTTTATACTATAAAGGTTGGCGCGATTTGCATTAGACAATTACGAAATTAAAAACAAGGTATGAATCAAATTTTTCTTTGTTCCCATGGTAATCTGGGACTTAAAAAGAGTGCATGATCTGCTTTAGTTCCCGTACATATCGTAAGAGCCAATTAAAGGATATGCTCGCACATCTATTCCACCTCGGAGCTCTACTTTAATTAGGTATGCTAAATTGGCTTCAAAGTCACTATCGGCGATCTTACTCAAAATTGGTGTGACTTGAAAGTATGTGTATGTGTTTGGGATTGGCTAATCTACATTGGTCTGGAATGTTCTAGCCACTAAACTCCAATTTCCGCTTTCACCCACCCTTTGATCGCCAATCATCTTCGCGTTACATCACGTGGGAATCGAACCGACACTGCCATTGGTAGCACTACATTGTCCCCAACCCCTCTCTCCTCGATTGATGTAATATTTTAAATTAATTTATGAATACACACTTTACGAATTTTAACAGACACGCATCTTTCATTTTACAATATCCCACAATTTATAAAATAATTAAATTCACAACGAAAGCAGTAGCTAAGCCACGATATATATTAAAGAAACCAAGTACCGGTGGTCGCAATTCGGTACATGTGGCCCTTCTTCGCCGAATAGCAAGATTAACGTCCTGTGGAGCGCATAGTCGTGGCTGCTGCTACTGAAATTAACTGGAAGACGAGCATATTTTGAAAGAAGTACCTGGAGGCTAAGCGCATACAGGGATCAAAGCTGGAGTGGCCTTTCATCAAACATACGCATCCTGGTGAGACCAACCATCCTTTCTGTTCCCCATCACCTCCTAGTTCTTTTTGTGATACCCGTGTCTAAACTGATTTCAGTGAGAAATACGCGCAGGAGCATATTGGATAGTTCGTGA
Organism: Eudonia mercurella; assembly: GCA_963082485.1. Classification (NCBI taxonomy): domain Eukaryota; kingdom Metazoa; phylum Arthropoda; class Insecta; order Lepidoptera; family Crambidae; genus Eudonia; species Eudonia mercurella. Next base: position 20,738,526 of record OY720026.1, on the reverse strand, counting down.
GACGAATTTCCCAGCTTGTGACGTTGCTATCACTGCTGACGTGTAACGACATTTCAAATTGTAAGTACTCCTCTTTTCACTGACCACCAAAATGTCTACCGAAAGTGTTAAATCTCGTGATAAATCTCCCGCCTTACTAAATATTGATAGTGCAAATTCGAAGTCTCGCGATAGGTCGCCGGTTATCCAATGTGCAGATCCTATTTTAGTTCGCGACCTAGTCAAAAAACGTGGAGTCATTAAAGGCAGGCTAACTAAATTTTCTACTTACCTACTTTCACTAGAACAGAATGAAAACCTAATTTATTCCAATCGCGATCGCATCGATTTGAAATTACGCGTTAAAGGAGCTGCTAGTTTATATGCCGAGTTCAACGATATTCAAACTAAAATCGAAGAATGTGTATCCGAGAGCGAAATAATTGAACAGTTGAATAATAGAGAATCGTTCGAAAATTCCTATTATGGCACCTTGGCACATGCGGAGCACATTTTGAGTAGTTTTGAGGCTAGTGACAGTTCTGGTGACAAGCATTGCTGTAGTGAACAAGCACAATCTGTTAAACTGCCCACTATTTCACTACCTTCCTTTGACGGTTCCTATGAGCACTGGCTTGAGTTCAGAGACACGTTTATATCTTTGGTACATAGCTCCAAGCGTATCAGTAATATTCAAAAATATCACTATTTAAAATCTTCACTAAAGGGCAACGCGGAGCTGGTAGTTAACTCTGTAGAATTTTCTTCAGATAATTATAATGTCGCTTGGGAGTTGTTACTAAATCGGTATAACAATAATAAAATTTTAGTGCACAATCACGTTAAGGCGTTATTTTCAATTATTGCGTTGTCTAAAGAGTCACCCGCACATATTAGAAGGCTTATAGATACCATTTTAAAGAATTTACGCGCTTTGAAAATCCTAGGTGAGCCCACAGACTCCTGGGATACCCTCATTAATTATATTATAGTGTCAAAACTGGATAAAACGACTGAGCGCGAATGGGAGACCTACAAATGTATGTTAGTTCCGAGCGATAACAATTCTAAACGCATAATTAAGGTGGATGAATTAATCGGCTTTCTAAAGAACAGGGCGGATATGCTAGACACGTTGCAGCTTTCCCATAATAAAGGGTTCACTCCGCAAATTGAGACTAAAAAACAAAGTTCACATTCACATAACACGTCTCACTGCAACGTTTCTACTCATAAGCCGGCCGATCGTCAGAGTCGCTTCAAATTTTCGTGCTTTAAATGCAACGGTAATCATCCACTATATTCATGTCAAAGGTTTATTGAGAGTAATTTAGAATCAAAGTTAAAGTTAATACGCGAACACAAGTTATGTGAGAATTGTTTACGCTCGGGACACACACTCGATAGTTGTCGGTTTGGGCCTTGTAGGAAGTGCAACCGCAAACATAACTCATTAATACATAACGATAACCCGGATAGTTCGGTAGCACTTCATTCTAGTATCGCGACTGGGAGCTCCGCGGCGAGTGCAGACGCAGCGCCGCCGCTACCTGCAGGCGACCCCGCCTCCTCCGCCGCCCCGGGCTCGCTCCCTATTCAAGTAAACAAGGCACACATGCAAATTTGTTCCGCGCAGTCTATAGATGCACACACCGTTTTGTTGTCAACAGCTATCGTTGAAGTAGCCGATATTCACGGTGTTTATCACAAGGCTCGCGCGCTGCTTGACAATGGAAGTCAGCGGTGCTTCATAACGAAATCGTTTTGTAATTTAATTCAAATTCCTATAGTACAGTCCACTTACGAAGTTAGGGGTGTAGGTGATTCAGTTTTACAATGTTCGGAAACTTGTAGTATTGAAATAAAATCACGCGTCAATCACTACACCACGCACATTTCTTGCTTTGTTTTGTCTCAAATAACGTCTACTTTGCCAGCCTTATGTCAATCAAGCGCGCAGTTCAGTATTCCCGACAACATAACGCTGGCAGATCCGCATTTTCTAAATTCAGAAAGCGTAGATATTTTAATAGGTGCTGATAAGTTTTGGGATCTGTTAGGTGAAGGAATAATGCGTCTTCCCAACGGTCCTTACTTACAGAACACTAGATTAGGGTGGATTATTTCCGGACCCGTTGTTAATAAATATAATACACAAAATATAAAGCGCATTCAGTGTAATTATAGTAGTTCGGTTGACTCTCAACTTCGCTTGTTCTGGGAGCTCGAAGAACTGCCTAAGGCAAGGGATACGCGGACTGAGGAGGAGCGTTCATGCGAGGATCATTTCCTTCAGAACACAAAGCGCACTAGTGAAGGAAGGTTTAGTGTACGCATTCCATTTAGACAGTCACCCGATACTTTAGGCGAATCTTTTACGCAGGCCGAGCGCCGATTTTACGCTTTAGAGAAACGTCTCCAGCGCTCCCCTGATTATAAATTATTATACGCGAATTTTATGGAGGAATACCTGGACTTAGGTCATATGAGTCCGGTAACCACCTATGAGCATCCATGCTATTTCATGCCGCATCACGGCGTATTTAGAGAACATAGCTCCACAACTAAGCTGCGTGTGGTCTTCGATGCCAGCGCACCATCAACCTCCGGCAAGTCACTTAACGATTTACAATTAGTCGGGCCGCCTATACAGGGCGACTTAATTTCCATCCTTCTCCGTTTTAGACAGCATAAATTCGTTGTGTGCGCTGATGTCGAGAAAATGTTTCGAAATTGTCTGGTGGACGAAGACCAACGTAGGCTACAAATGATTTTGTGGCGCGATGACCCATTGCAACCTTTAGGTATCTTTAAATTAAATACCGTCACGTACGGAACCGCTTCCGCGCCATTTCTCAGTGTCAGGTGCTTAAAGCAGTTAGGTATTGAGTCACCAGATCCCGACGTTCAAAGGTCAATTAGAGAAGACTTTTATGTAGACGATTATTTGGGCGGCGGCAATGACATCTCTTATTTATTACAATTATGCGAAAAATTAAAAAAAACGCTTCAGTCAGGTGGTTTTCCACTTCGAAAATGGATATGTAATTTTCCATGTGACTTTGACGATTGTTTGTTGAGCCAATCTAAAGAAATTAAATCAAACGAGAACATTAATGCCAAAACATTGGGTTTAGGTTGGAACAATTTAAACGATACCTTCCATTTCAATACGCAGTTTCAAAGGGATGATAAGCCAGTCACTAAAAGATCTATTCTATCAAATATTTCGCAAATCTTTGATCCACTTGGTTTGTTGAGCCCTGCAATCGTTATCGCAAAAATATTACTGCAGCAATTGTGGCTGCTTAAGAACGGTTGGGATGACGTAGTCCCGCCTAGCGTCGCGCGAACGTGGAACCGGTTTGTTATTTCGTTGCAAGCGCTCAGTACGATTCGAGTCCCGCGCCATGCTATAGGCAGCGAACCTATGTCTATTGAGCTTCATGTTTTTAGCGATGCGTCGCAGAGCGCGTACGGCGCGTGTATTTATATTCGCAGTATGAATAAAGACCAAACTATAACAGTTAGATTGCTTTTTTCTAAGGCTAAGGTCGCCCCATTAAAACCGGTCAGCATACCAAGGCTCGAACTGTGTGGTGCTTTACTCGGTGCTAAGCTGTTAGATAAAGTGCGGAGTTCACTTAATTGTACGATTAATAATACCGTTTTTTGGACTGACTCGACCATAGTCTTAGGCTGGCTGCGCATGGCGCCGAATAAATTAAAAACTTTTGTCCAAAATAGATCGGTTGAGATTCATGAACTAGCAAACGATGTTATTTGGCGTCACGTCCGTAGCAAGGATAATCCAGCTGATCTGGCTTCTCGTGGTTGTAGTTTAGATGAACTTTCGTCTTCTACTTTATGGTGGGAGGGTCCAGATTTTTTACGAAGCCCTAGTTTCTCACTAGCCGATCATACTGTTCCGGATACTGATGAGGACCTTCCTGAAATTAGATCGCCTATTTCGTCTTTCGTAACACGAGACTCGTCAGGCACAACGCTGTTCCCGTTTAAGCGTTTTTCACAGTTTAACCGTATGAGGCGTGCTGTAGCATTTGTGTTGCGTTTCATAAACAATGCTCGCAATAAAAATAACCGACGGACAGGCGTCATTAGTGTTGACGAGTTAAACAAATCGGAAAAAACATTGATTTGTTGGTCCCAGTTGGAAAGTTTTCCTACTGAATATTCTCTTTTACTTAATGGATTTCAAATAAAGCGTAAAAATAATTTAAGTAAATTAAATTTGTTTATAGATAGTGATAAGATAATACGTGTGGGTGGCCGTTTAGGAAATTCAAGCCAATTTTGTTACAATAAAATGCACCCGATCTTGTTAGGTAGTAAACATTATTTTACGCGGTTGTTGTTTCGCAGTGAGCACCTGCGGCTTCTCCACGCTGGACCCCAGGCATTATTATATAATTTACGCGAAACCTGGTGGCCTCTTGGTGGCAGAAGTTTAGTAAGACAAGTTGTTGTAGATTGTGTAACGTGTAAACGTATGAAGGGTAAGACATTGACGCCCCCTATGGGCAACTTGCCTAAAGAAAGAATCTCGCCAAGTTTTCCATTCATACGATGCGGAGTGGATTACTGTGGGCCAGTGCTCATACTTAACCGTAAGGGAAAGGGGGCTAGGACTTTAAAGGCATACATTTGCTTGTTTGTGTGTTTCGTGACGCGTGCAGTTCATTTGGAGTTAGTCACAGATCTCACTACTGAGGCATATTCACTAGCGCTCAATAGATTTATTTCGCGGCGCGGCAAACCATTAGAAATATTTTCGGATAATGGTCGGAACTTTGTAGGCTTAATGAATAGCCTTTCAGATTTTTTACACAGATGTGACTCGAATATAATAGAATATGCCGCTAGTCAACAAATCAAATTTTCATTTATTCCCCCTTATTCACCCCATTTTGGTGGTCTGTGGGAGGCAGGAGTTAAATCTTGCAAATATCATCTACGTCGGGTTGTAGGCAATGCGCATCTCACTTTTGAGGAGTTTAGTACAGTGTTATCACAAATCGAAGCTGTCCTTAACTCCAGACCGCTTTCTCCGCTTTCCCCAGATCCTAAAGACCTCTCTCCTCTGACTCCAGCTCACTTTCTGGTTGGTCGGCCACTGACTGCGCCAGTTTGCGACGATCTCAGCGACGTTCCTGCGCATCGCCTAAAGCGTCATCAGATGGTGGAGCAAATACGCCAGCATTTTTGGACCCGTTGGTCCAAAGAATATGTGTCTGAGTTGCAGGTGCGGACTAAGTGGACCGATAACAAATCACAACTGAAGATCAACACCCTTGTACTACTCAAGGACAATAACCTGCCGCCTTTGAAGTGGAGCTTGGGACGAGTAGTCAGAACCATCCCGGGCAAGGACGGCATTGCAAGAGTGGCAGATATACAAACCAATTCGGGCGTTGTTCGACGTGCCTACGCCAAGATCTGCCCTCTCTTACACGACGAGGAGTCTCCGAGTCATCAGAAGCATTGAAAGCAACCGCTTCCAAGGCCGGGGGCATGTTTGGGATTGGCTAATCTACATTGGTCTGGAATGTTCTAGCCACTAAACTCCAATTTCCGCTTTCACCCACCCTTTGATCGCCAATCATCTTCGCGTTACATCACGTGGGAATCGAACCGACACTGCCATTGGTAGCACTACATTGTCCCCAACCCCTCTCTCCTCGATTGATGTAATATTTTAAATTAATTTATGAATACACACTTTACGAATTTTAACAGACACGCATCTTTCATTTTACAATATCCCACAATTTATAAAATAATTAAATTCACAACGAAAGCAGTAGCTAAGCCACGATATATATTAAAGAAACCAAGTACCGGTGGTCGCAATTCGGTACAGTATGTAATAAAAGATTACAAAAATTCTCTCCTCCATTTAAGCTCCTTCATACAAATCAAATAAACGCTACAATTGGTGGACATTGGCCTTATCACCACACAGTTAGGCTGTTTATCGAAACAATGTTATAATTACATTAGCCCTTTTCAACCCACTGCTGGGTAAAAGCTTCGCTTCCTACTTTCTACTCCTTCTGCAGCTGCATTGGACCAACCAGGTGAAAAAGTATATATAAAAAAGTCTGTAATATAATAAATATTTTCATTTTAACACTCCAAATTGAGGACGGTGCCATGGTGGCATGTAAAGAGAAAGCTGGCGTATGTTGACGCTATCTAAGCAAACCTAACTAGCAGAAACGCGGAGGCGGCACTGCAGTCCGGGAAACGGTTCAGACATCGCCAAATTGCTCAAATGCGCTTTAAACGAGATATATCTGCCATATTGAGAGGCTGGAATCAAGTGCGGATATTTTTTAGTACAGCTCATTCAAGTTTGAAAAAAATATGAGCTCCTAAATAAGTTTACCAATTATTTTTAAAGCTATATGCCCACTTGTTATAATGACACCTGTATATGTCACTTTTCCCGTTCTGTATATCGTCGGCGGGCTATGAAATCCTCGCATGTGCTCTAGTCCAAATTTTACAGGAGATGAAAAAAACTGTCTAGTGAAAATTTTTGTAGGAAGCCAAGTAAAACATTCAGTGGATTTTTCATGTTTAAAACATTATTCAAGGATTCTGAAGACAAATATTCGCATATAATTTACAGAAAAGGGTCTAATGTTACTTGAGAGGTTTTCATAGACAATAAAATATCTTAGTATTGTTGTATACTAGGTCATCCGTTGAAGAAAAGACAATAATTATGAATAATCAACCTTTTTATTTAATTATTTTAAAATAACTTCGAATTTTGGATTATTACAGAAAAGGGTTTCTCCCTGAAACAAAAAACATTAACTTAAAAGCCTCATTTTTCGAGGAGTTGTGTAGGTTTTTACTGAACTTTAATTAAAATATTGTTACAAATGTTAATCATATTTTTTAACCAAAATACCTACCTACTTTTAGTCATAATGAGTGACTCTTGGTACTACTAAACTAATAGGTAGGTAACATAATTATACTTACATAATAAAATATTACTCTATAACAAAAACATTTTAGCAAAATGTTTCCTAAAACTTTCAAAAATTACATCGTAAATCAGGATAGCAAACAAAACAGTCTTATCATAAACATCAACATAAAAAATGGCACAAGTTTCAGTCTTTTGTAAATTTAGCGTCACCAAATAACTATACTATTTCTTACCTAGTGTTAAAGCCTGAAAAATTTAGTAAACCTCCATTCATTGAATGAATGACTCTTGATACTAAACAAATAGGTAGTTAACATAATTATACTTATAAAAAATATAACAAAAACATTTTAGCAAACGTTTCAAATACGTATCTAAAACTTTAAAAAATTATATCGTAAATCACAATAAACAAACAAACAAAACAGTCTTAGCATAAACAACAACATAAAAAATGGCACAAGTTTCAGTCTTTTGTTTTAAGCGTCAACAAAGAACTATACTATTTCTTACCTATTATCGACTGAAAATTTTAACAAACTGCGATTCATTGGTGTTACAAAATGAAATAATCAGAAAAGGGTTTGTGTACAGCATATTATCTACATTATATTTCAGTCTGTTTACTGCAATATCTTTCAATAATATATTTTTTATCAACAATAAAACCTACTGCCAGAAACTCAGAAAACGACTGGTAATCCTTTCTAAAAACCAATATAGGAAAAGAACGTAAAATTAAAAATCAATAAAAATTAATGTATAACACTGACACTCACACGACTTACATCTCGTCTGCATGAACAAATATTACTATTTTGAGATCTCCTGGTATCAGTACATTGATGAGGAAGATCGTCGTAAAAAGAGTGTACATCGACAGGTAAAACATCTTTCAACTCCTGCAGATGAATGTACTTACTACGGGGTATCGGTATTCTCGTCTCATATAACAATGGCATTACATCCGTCAGGCCTGGCTTTTTTATTCGTCTTTTTAGCTCTTCCCAATCTTTTTCAAACTCTGTCTTCACGAAAATCTTCCCATCATGTCTATATTCTATGCCTCGCAATTCATACACAGTTGCTTCTCCAGTTTTCCGACCAGGTCTTATTGAATTCAAATACGGCATCGAACTGAACTTTTTAAAGAAGGTGTGCTGTAGATAATGCACTTGGTAAGGTTTGGTCTTACGAGCAGTGCGACATATCTCCACATACTGCGCAGGTGAGTATATTTCGCGATTTTTCAGTTGCCGCTCAATAGTCGAGTGCATAGAATCGCACTCCATTTGTGTATGACCTTTGACAAGGTACTTGTGCGTGATTTTGATCTGTTTTTGTACAGAAACTAGCAAAAGAGCATTCGCTAGGATTGCGTTACGATTTTGATTGGTACACCCGTCGCTCCAAAAAATTATGTGTTTTACATGTTCATCCACGTGGTGGTTAATAAAATAGTGCAAAATGCTGCTAAACTCATCAGCGCAGACACCCCCTTCACCTTCATGCCATATGAAACAATACGCATCGCGGGTATGTAAGTCAAATATTGTAAAATTGTGCACCTTAAGTTTAGTTTTATAGTACAAAGCGGATGCCTGTAATGCAGGGGAAAGAAGAACCGCTTGTAAATCAAAAGTAAAAATTTTTACTGTTTCATCTTTAATTTCTTTGTCCTTCTCTTTTTCCTGTCTTGCTATATTTTTTTCCTGTACGTGACGGCTGTATATTGCTTCAGTAACGTTTCCGACTTTATACGAACAACAAAGGTCACACTGATCCTTTTTTGGCGAAAATAAGGCTAAATTCATGGCATCAAATTCGTTTTTAAATACTTTGAGGCTTACTTTACATTCTAGTTGTCCTATTGCCATAAGATTTTTGACATATTCCTGATAAAGACTGTTTTTACTTTGCCAATTTTGTTCTAAGTACAGTTTGTTTGTAGATTTCCTGCAGTAGTGGGATTCAAGTTTTGGCAAGCTAGTCAAGAACTCTTTTACTTTGTTCCTTCCTATACCTTCTAGAGCTTGTACATTAATATTTCTTGATGATATTTTGCGAGTTTCTTCTTTTTCTTCGTTTTGAACCCAGTTGTGCACGGACCATTCTCCAACATTTAATGTACCTAAAAACATTTTTTTACAAACTTTTATTTTAGATCCTGATACATTAAAACTGTACTTAAATGTGTGTTCCCTCCTATTACTATTGTCGCTGCATTTACGCCGAGCAACTTTCTCCTTTTGAACCGTCTGTTGTATGTAAACCTTTTTTCCTTCCCATGCTAATTTCCAATATTTTTTGAATATATTTTGTCTCATATCTTCGGTGATCTTATGGCACTCAAAAAATTTACTACTATCGTTGTGTTCACAACGAGCCTTTACGCTACGTTCTTGTTTTTTCACGTCGAAGACAATTTTACCATCATCCGTTTTCCTTCTTCCATCGTAGCTTTTCCCTTTCATTCTGTTGTTTTTGTTTTTTATATAGGTCCAGTTCTCTTTATTTGCTCCTTTAGCACGTTTTCGAGTATGACTCAAGTCATCGTCAGGTTCAACAAGGATGGATTCGCATGAGGTGAATGACACGTTGTCATCGGGCTGGTACTCCGAGTCGTCATCAGGTGAGAAATCTCGGTCTCGAGAATCCGCATCCAAATTGCCAATAAACACATCGGTGTCAATATATCTATTTGCAATAGGTGATGACTGCGCTTCATAGTCATTTGAAACCAAAATCGATGGCGATAAGCCGCTAGAGTGGTCAATACTTTTGTCTTCACTATGATTATTTGATACCGAGACTGATAAGTGAGCTGCAATTACCGATAATGAAAGAGATGCGAGCGAGGGTACTTCCATAGAATCAACAACTTTTGTAGTAGCAGTTTCGCATACATGGTTATGTTTCAAGGCTATAGTAGCGGCGGACTGTAATGCTGAGTTGAAGTGCGGCGTGATTTCTGGCGACTGTTTCCTCTTTGTAGGAAAAGCACGAGGTTGTGTATTTGACTTCCTTAAAAAACGTTTATTTGGAATCATTTCCGGTGAATATCCTGATATCTCTTCTCCATGATCATCATTATTGTTAGAGCATATAGATGTCTCGATTAGGTTTAACATAGGATCATTTAAAAGTGGGAAAAGAGTATTGTCAAAAGTAGATGTCAAAGATTTCGGAGATTCACACTTGTTTGAATCAGAAGCTTCTTGGGAAATTAATGTATTCAATGATGGTTCCTTGTGAGAGTCTTTTAAATAAGTAACCTCATCGCTTAGAAAATAATTATAATCCGCTTCATCAATATTGTCTTGAGCCGATGCAAGGCAAAAATTGCTTACATCATCTGATGGAGATTTTTCCATTCTGTAAACAAAATTACTTACTTATAATGAATTTTCAAGTGATAGTGAGTGAGGTAAGTTTAACAATTAGTTAAGAGAGTAAAACAAATAATGATTTACATAGTGATCATAACAAATTGATTTTTATGTATACAGTAGGCCAAAAAAGTGGTCTACTAATAATGTACTTGTTAACTACGAAAACTGGTATGATCATATAAGAGGGTTAATTATTGAATGAAAAACTGTTAGACGCACATACAAGGTTATATGTACAGTACTTTTCAATTCATAAAAACTTGTGAAATCACATACAAGTTTAAAGTTTAATAATAATCAATTTTGTAAAACTCGGGTAGTTGCATAAGAGGTTATCATACAACCAATTTGTATGAAAACCTCGCATAGCTATTTGCATGCTTTTATTTCAAAAGGTAAACCTCGGTAACGCATACACGAGATTTGTTTGTAATAATCACAATAATATGATAAACACGTATCCATTCTTACAAGTTCTTCATTTTTATTTCATACTAAATTATTTTTTATAAGAGGTTAGGAATAAAATATCGCTAAAAAACACTCGAAACACACAAATTTGCATCAAAAAGTATTTCTATTGTAAAGGAAATGCAAAATGTACTTACTTGCACTTATTAAACGTAGGTTTTAGCCACAATTTACACTTTTATTCGCTTTATAAAGCGCCGCAAACCACAAGATGAACTGTCATGCCGAGCTTTTCGAACCACACTGGTCGCCGTGATTTTTTCACGAGGTTCTCATTGACTTCAATAGATGGCGCTACAATGATCGAATCCGAGTTTCGTTCGACGTAGACATGTATTACGAGGTTTTCTCACGAAAAACATTTAAAAGAGTTTTTCACAAAATTTGCGACCTACGAGGTTTTCATAGCCCGCCGACGATATAGACTTTTATACTATCACTTTTATATTGCATATTGTTATTTTGTAAAAAAAATATTATAAAACAACAACAAAATGTTGAACAAAATTAAATCGTAAAAATACGATTTAAAAAATCTGTTTTAATGTATCTTTTTTATATATTCTTATATTATCTCTTATTATTATGAACTTATAAAATGTTACGTTAATTTAAACTGTTGAGGTACCTCGTATCACGTTTATACAATAAATATCATTTATTTCTCACAGTAGTGCAACGTTAATGCTTAAAATCTCACAAAAACAAACATTTACGTTTTTTCTAAGATATGAGATTTTTATCAGTTGGGACGTCGTCGATGACGTAATAGGCTGACATTGAATATGGCTCTCCTTGGCTTACGTAGGTAAGGAGATAGTGTTGACTAAATTTACACATGTCGACGATAGACTAATTAGCGGCAGGAAAAGCGGAAAATGAAAAGAAAAGCGAAATCTTGCTCGTGAAAATGTTTAAGAATTTTAGAGATTACTGTGAAATCGATTGATCAAATAGTAGATGGCATCCATTGAAGAGCTCGATGGCGCAGCGGTTAACGCGCCTGGTCTGCGAGTGCTGAGGTTAAGGAACTTCCACAAAGGCCGGTCATCGGATGGGTGACCAAAAATTTATCATCTCGAGCTCCTCCGTGCTTTGGAAGGCACGTAAAGCCGTTGTAACCGGCTGCATTAGAGTCGTTAACAACCACCGCACCGCACTGGGCCCGCGTGGTGGTTAATGGCCCGTTCTCCCTATCCATCCATAGGGAAGGTTCGTGCCCCAGCAGTTGGGACATAAAATGAGCTGATGATGATGATGTTGCATTGCAATGAGTACTGCAGGTATTTCGTCTTCATTTTCTTACATTTTACGTATTACTCCACGCGAGCACAGGACTGTACAAAGTAGCCTTCAAAAAGAAAAACTTTTATACTGAGACTAAATAAATTATTTAATTTATTCTGTGATATCATTATTTATTACAAAATAAGCTGTATTGTTAAGCTGTATTCAAGCCATATTCTTGAACCATTTGTGGTTCCAAATAACTAAATATTGGTTTATTTATTTAGTACCTAATAGCTACACCAATATTTACAAAGCACAAACAAAAAAATATTCAAAATATACTTGGTTTCCTTAAAAAAAATTCTGATGGCTTACTGAAGTAACTCTTGCCGCGCATTTATCGTAAACACCATAAGTTTATGATGATGGTTAAAAAATAGCTTTACTGCCATAGACATAACATTTAATTGGCTTTTAAATTGATTAACAGCATCTGTAAACAGGAGCTATGGAAGAAACCCATCGTTATATACATTTGGTGGGCTATAATATTTACCTTAAAAGTATGCAAAAAGACTCAACTTTTGCGAAAGACTGGACAGACCGCTGTGTGTTATAGTATGTATTATATTTGTAACAGCTCGATTGGTGAGCGCGTTGGCTTCCGATCCTGCAAGTCAAGCAACCTTCGCGCTGTCGGGCTACCGAATGGGTGACCAAATAAAATATCTCGTTTTTCGGTTGTAGTAAGATGGCAGTCGTTAAAACTCACCCACATTGAGCCAGCATTGACAATCCAAATATTTTGAATGATTCAAAAGTACGTACTAGTATAATTTTTGGGTTGTTGTACATTTTCCACAAAGTAAATTCGTCACAAAAAAAAGTGTATGTGTATCTTATCTTATCTTAGTAGGGCCTGCTGAGGTTTCCCTCTTGCAGTAACACTTCGACCCATCGGGATCTTTTGTGCAACCCCGTCCTTTCACTCTTCTTCCTCTGTAAAGATAGATGCCATAAGTTTGGCCACGTCCTTAAGGGCGAAGAGCCTGAAGTCCTCCGGTCTCGGATAAGCCGACCCCAGGAGTCCCATTCTTTTCCTAGCTAGAGAGTCGCAGTCACTCAGTAGGTGCTGCATTGACTCCGTTTCCTCTCCACATGCCCTACACAAGTTATTTGTTGATAGATGCATTCTGTGGAGCATTTGTTTTGTGGCATAGTGCCCTGTCAAGGCACCGATGGTTAATCGGGCCTGCCTTCTACTGCCTCCGCATATGAACTTACTCCGTCCTAAGGCGTTTTCACCTAAGTGTATGTGTAAATGTGCCACACTTCTATTTTTATGAAGTAAATTTGTAATATTTAAGTTTCAACCTGTGACGAACTTACACATATTTTTAATGCATGTGACAAATTTACTATCAACTTATGGAGTGTACAAAAATGTAACGAACTTACTTTGTGGCAAATGTATAATAACCCATTTTTTCTCATTCAGGACGTCTTTTGGCTTTGCAGAAGAATGGGTCCAAGAAACTGTACAATTTTTTTACTTAGCTAGTTTTGTCCATCTATGATAATGTAATAATGACACTCTTTCATCATTAATCATCAGCCTATACTAATCCAGTGCTGGACATAGGGCTCTCCAAGTGCTATCCACTGATCACGATCCGCACTACACTTTAAACCTCCGTAATAAGTATTGTTTTACAAAATGTCTAATTTAATGATAAGTCAAATCATTTTCACTTTGTTCGTGCCTCCGACTGTGTGATAGGTACTCGTATGTATGATGTTGCATAAAATTTCGAAGGACTACCGTATTGCTATTTTTAACTCTCTACAGTACTTATGTTTGATATTGTTTCTATTTATTTCGCTGGCTTTATGTAATTATTGAATTTTTATCTTGTTCCGGCCTTTTCAGATGATTTTCTATTTAGTTATAATTTTTTACGTAGGCGGGTTTTTTGTTTTTTTAATTTTAATTTTTTACATGAGTAAAACACTTACGAAGTAGTAAGTCTTCGTAATTAAGTTACATTCTCATCTAAAACCAATACCAGAGGTTAAGTATATTTAAAGTCTCATCGAGAACTAGTGGTTTTATTTTTTTGTTTTCTACCGAGCGTTATGTTCTAAGCACTGCACTGCACTGCATACGTACATATTGTACTGCATATAAGTAAAGTTCTTGGTTACAATACTAATGGTTTTTAATCTATGTAGAAAGTTATCCCTCTCTCTGCTTTAGGTATTAAATATAGGTTAAATATAGGTTTAGGTATATAATATTAAATATAGCAGAACAAATGGGTTTCTAGGGTGTTTTGACATACTGATGCGATGAGAACCAGGTCTTTTGAGAATACGGGTGTCATGAGAGACGGATCTTTTGGCATACTGATGCGATGAGAACCAGGTCTTTTGAGAATACAGGTGTCATGAGAGACGGATCTTTTGGCATACTGATGCTATGAGAACCGGGTCTTTTGGGAATACGGGTGTCGTGAGAGACGGATCTTTTGGCATACTGATGCTATGAGAACCGGGTCTTTTGGGAATACAGGTGTCATGAGAGACGGTTCTTTTGGCATACTGATGCTATTAAGAACCGGGTCTTTTGGGAATACAGGTGTCATGAGAGACGGATCTTTTGGCATACTGATGCTATAAGAACCGGGTCTTTTGGAAATACGGGTGTCATGAGTCATGAGAGACGGATCTTTTGGCATACTGATGCTATGAGAACCGGGTATTTTGTCATTCTGATGCGATGAGAAACGGATGTTTTGGAAACGGGTGTTTGGGAAACGGACAGAACTTTTCATAACGACATTTTTGAGGTCTGTAGATAGACAAAGAACGAAAGGTGAAAATGAAACAGCATATTTATTGTAACTTGCATCATTCCGAAGAAATGTCTGTGATATTTGCGGATAACGCAGCTGGTTGCACTGATAGTAATTAAGTAATTAATAATTTATATTAAGCTCTTATTTAGTAAGTAAACAGTGTAATTGTCTGTTGCCCCTAATAAACAAAAAAAAACTTAAAATTTCCAATGCCATATTCATTTCGAAATAGAAAATAGCATGTCATACGATTTTTTTTATGTCCGTTACATTATTTATTTGTATGAACTCGTATCATGTGTCGCGTTATTGGAAATGCCACCTTTACACACAGCAGATGGTGTCGTATCATCTTGCAGTATAAACGTGAGCGGCATACGTTGCAGGCTAACGAATGGACCGAGTCTGGGAAAAGAAAATATCTTTTTCGCTACAGGAAACGAACATTCAACGATTCTTTGAAGAACGAATACTGCACCAAGAGTTTTAGATCAATACTTAATGCTTGAAAGTGCTCTTTTCAATAAATTTGGTATAGCTGTACAAAGTAGAAAATGAATGGAGAAAGCTCAATGTTGAATATACAAGTAAGTAGTTGATAAAAATTATTTGGATTACAGAGATATGTCTTATTTAAAAAGTTATGCACTGCCAAAAAGTTTTGAGTGCTGTGGTGTTGAAATACCATCAAAAATACCAAAAAGCGATCCTGTACTGTTTCTAAAACAGCTAGAGAGCGTACTTAATGCAAATATCAAGAACTATAATAAATCTCGAAAGATTATTTTAGTAGGTGACATGAATATAAATACGCTTAAACCAGGTACAATCACAAATCATTTCAATGATCTGGCTTGGAACTTTAATTTAATATTTCACATAAATGAGCTAACTCGGAAGAATTCATGTTTAGATCATATCCTCAGGAATGTAAAAAATGCCGTTAGGTTGGTACTGCCTTCACACCTGTCAAATCATGAAACAGCTCAAATATTGAAATTCCCAACTACATCAAATCAAAATGCTAAATCGTATTTTATATTCAGGAGAGACTATTGTAAGGGAAATATAGAAAAATTCAATGAATGCATAAATAGTCTCTCTTTTATTGAAGTATTTACAGAAAATGATAGTAATATAGCATTCAGAAATTTTTATGATGTGGTTTATAAACTTTGTTTCCCTAAAATAAGGATAGGAATTAATAATCAACACAATAAAAGACCTAATTGGATTACTAACGGCACAATAATAAGCTGTAAAAGAAAAAGATTTTTAAGATTAAATTATTACAAAAACAAAAATAATAACAAAAAATACAAATATATTAAATATTCTAACATCTTAAAAAAAAGCATAAATAACTTAAAGAAAAATCGTAACATAAATTATATAAATAAAAGCAAAAACAGGTGCAAAGCGTCCTGGACAGTATTAAATAATGAAATTGGTATAACAAAAAATAATTTTGATAGTGTGGAAAGCATTGAATATGATAATAAAATAGTTAAAGACCCCTTAGAAATAGCAACTCTTTTCAACAATTATTTTATAAATATGACAAACAAAGACAAAAATAAAAGCATAGGTGATGGCGAAAAAGTAACATGAATTCGCAGTCAATGTTTTTACTGCCAATGACAAAAAGTGAATACAAAAAACAAGTCATGTCCTTAACTAATACCAAATCTGTATCTTAGAAATAAATGTTCAAATAATTTTTAACGCAATTTTGTTGCAAACAAATTACAAAAACACAAATGTTGAAAAAAATTTCCACGAGCAGGATTTGAACCTGCACCCTTCTGACATTCCGGGTCAGGTGCTCTTCCAATTGAGCTATCGTGGTTCTAACCAGCCCGCCGAAATTATTCAACACTTTTTACTTTGAAAGTCAAAGGCGCCCATTCAATGTCAACAACTACCGTCACTAACATCCGATCATAATATTTTTACAAATATTAAAAATCAGTTAAGAAGTAAGCAAGCTATTTACAAATGTTCAAATAATTTTTAACGCAAATTTTGCACCTGACACGGAATGTCAGAAGGGTGCAGGTTCAAATCCTGCTCGTGGAAATACCCAGATATTTTAAAATGATCTATTGTCAAACCTCTGCATAAAAAAGGCATAAAAAGCGATATTACGAACTACCGTCCGAGCACTAATGTGCTAAGCTAATGCTTCAATATTGCTAATGCTAAGCTAATGCTTCAATATTATCAAAGATTTTTAAGAAATGTATGTTGCAAAGACTATTAGATTTTTGTGAAAAAAATAATTTAATACGACTTGAACAGCACGGACTTCAAAGAAACAAGTCGACTACCACAGCCACCTTTCACCACTACCACATTTCTCTCATTTCCCACATTACTCTAATTTCTCTAATTTGCAAAACTAATTGTATGAAAAGATTAAAAACATAGACTCGACAAGCTGTAGAAGTTATTATTGCATAAAAATTTATATTCGGTAACGAATTTTCATTTCTTTTTTCATTTCTCATTTCTCATTTCTCATCAAGCCCTAGAAGTGAATGGATCACTACTTCCTTATGTTTTAGTTTTTTGCTTAGTAGAGCACGGAATGTTATTGAAAACGCATTTGGTATTTTGGCAACACACTGGCGTGTTTATCGCCGCCTTTTCGAGTATAGTTTAGAACTTGTCGATAAAATTGTGTTTTTAACTTCATCTAGTATAATGCAAAACGATTACCAAAACGTTGCTATTGACCAGAATCTTTCACAGCAACCAAATGTATCTTACGAAAGATTAAGGCCTTCCAGAGAAGCGTTTTGCTTATCGGACTCATTTAGCAACTTTTATACTACTACTACTGGTAAAATAACAACATAAAATAAACCATTATTATTGGCCAATGGCTGCTTTTTAATAACTAATAATCTGTTACTGTCTGTATATTTTTTTTTATCTTATTTCGTATTTCTTATTTCGTATTTTGTATTTCGTATTTCGTATTTTGTAATTCGTATTTCGTAATTCGTATTTCGTATTTCATTTTTCATATTTCGTATTTCATATTTCGTATTTCTTTTTTCGTAATAGGAAATCTTATTTCTCATTTCTCTAATTTCTCAAATTTCTCTCATTTTTCTCATTTCTCTAATTTCTCTAATTTCTCTAATTTCTCTAATTTCTCTAATTTCTCTAATTTCTCTAATTTCTCTAATTTCTCTAATTTCTCTAATTTCTCTAATTTCTCTAATTTCTCTAATTTCTCTAATTTCTCTAATTTCTCTTAATTGCTCTAATTTCTCTAATTTCTCATTTCTCATTTCTCATTTCGTTATTCGTATTTCGTATTTCGTAATTCGTATTTCGTAATTCGTTTTTCGTATTTCGTATTTCGTATTTCGTATTTCGTATATCGTATTTCGTATTTCGTATTCCGTATTTCGCATTTCGCATTTCGCATTTCGCATTTCGTATTTTGTATTTCTTATGTCTTTCGTGATATAATTTTTAATAGAAGTATGTATAGATAAAATACTATCTTTGCAACAATGTTATTGTTTCCAAAGTGCAAGTGAAATATTAAGAAACTCGATAAATGGTTAACTAGACAACGGATAAACATATTTAAATACATACTTATTATACATAGGATACACCCAGACCCGAAACAATTTAGAAAAACAGGTATTTCTAAATTGATCCGACCGGGGATCGAACCCGGGACCTCAGAGATGGCGACACCACGAAAACCGGTGTGCAAGCCACTCGACCAAGGAGGTCATCAAATTCCCGTTTTTTGATCCCGTTTTTTTAGTTTATTGAACCCCGTTTATTCTTAGATTTTTCGTCCTCAATGGTTTTATTTTATTTTATATTTTGTAGTAAAATTTTGTAGTTTTAAGTTTTTTTTTTATATACAGGGTAAGGTGAAAGCGCACTTCGCCCGGAATCCTCAACTAGTGAGGCACTGGCTATCTTATCTCTAGCTGCCGGAACACAACAAAATGCTACAAACATTGATGTTAGGGCGACATATTTAGATAAGATAGTGGCAGCTAGCCAGGCGGACAAACAAGTACAACCAACCAAACCGAGTACACAAACATGTACACCCCCCCCCCCACCCCTGCTAGGAATCGAACCCGAGACATCTGGGTCTAAACCGATGGTCATAACCTTTTTTTTTTTTTTGTCCCAGGGGAAGTCATTACGACTACCGGAGCCTTGAAGAGGCACCCGGTTATGTGGGACTCACCCGTCCGCCTTTCCGCACCCACTGACGAGGCGAGAAGCCTCAAGTCAGCTGCCAGGAAGAAGTCCCGGCTGGGAGGGCGAGACGGAGGGGGATACCCACTAAACCCCTGGGGGACGGCAATCCGAGTACTAGATAAGGCGACAACCACGTTATACGTCCCGAAGGGATTAAGACCGCGGCTGCCACCCTGCGCCCATGTACCAACCTACGGCCATCTCCGCACACTTCTTCCCTCGAAAGGGAAACATGTGCTTTGACGGCCGCGCGCCAGCATACGGGCACGTACTGATAACACAGCATTCAAAGTTAAACTTACGACATAGAGTGGCACAAAAGTGCACCACCCAAGACTAAAGCGCCCCATCTGCCACTGCCGAAACTCGGTATGCGGCGGACAGGGCACAGCTCCAGTGGGAGACTGCAGCGCGTACCGGGACAGAACCCGGCACTAGCGGCACTCCCTTGGCATTCCAGGCGGCTGCCCGGCCAGTCTAGCAGACCGCCTGCTTCTTTTGGGCCTCGGAGTAGGGGAGTGCGCGAGAGGCTCGTCACTCTCTGACTCCTTCTCGCCCCCTCTCAGGCTTTCTCGCTCCCTCACTACCTCCTCCACCACCACGGTCGGGAGCCTCCCAGCACCCCCTCCGGAGGAAGTGGTGTTTGGGGGGGTGCCAGAACCAGGGGAAGATGAGGAGGGCGGCTCCAGGAGTGGGGCTGGAGGAGCCTCCGCTCTGGGTGGCGACTCGTTAGCCGTCTCCATCCTCTCAAGCGCCACAGCAGCAGGCCTCTTTCCCGTCTCCTCGGGTACCCTCATTAGCATAACCTAGTGTGGTCTAGTGACCACAGAGGCAGTTGAAATACATTTTACAGTACATTTGTTACTAACAAAAATGGATCATGTGTTGTCTGATTAAATAAATGAATTATTAGTATTTGTTTAACTTCATTTCAAAAAAAATCGGATTACGGTGGGTTATTAAATTCCTCCACTTTTGCTTTTAGAACCCTTTTTTTTCTTGTATGTCTTTGCTATAGTGATTCGTGCAGTGTTAACGCGCCCTTACGGTCGGTGAACGGGTTTCAACTCGGATAGAGGTATGTGATCCCTACGACGACATTGACACCCCGTGCGGTTTGATAAAAAGGGAAATGGGGTTCAGTAATCGTTTTAATTAAAACCTACAACGTCTTTTGGGGTTATTGACACACGTGTTTTGTTACAATGGTGGTTGTAGTTGTCTTATAGTTTTGTTTCGGCCAACAACCTTTTTAAACCGTTTTAAACCTTTTTAAGTCCGGCAAAGCGGGTATAAGATAGAAAAGGGGATTGTATACCATCATAAAACCATATAAACGAAAACCAATTAATCAAAATGCTTTCAGGCTAATCGGATAGCTATAAGGCAAAGAAGATACTGTATTCACTCTGCTTGTTCGCTTTGTCCATTAAGTACTTGTTAAAGCTAACAAAAAATTAAATCAAATCCAGAAACAATAACCCATTACATGTACATAATCTAAGCAACAACCTAATAAAACTCTGTGTTTGAACACCAAAAGATGCACTATAACAATATAATCAAGTCAAAAGAGTAACACCATGTATGCATGAGTAATTTACGAATAAAGTACCTACCTTGAAATATCGCAACAAATTATCACTTATGGTTATTTACATATAATTTTACGCAAATATTGTTGCGAACAAATTACAATTTGAAAAAAGGCAAAGTGTTGAAAAAATTCCACGAACGGGGTTCGAACCCGCACCCCATGACAGGCCAGGTGCACTACCAACTATGCTATCGTGGCTCAATCCAAGTCGCCGAAATAATATACGATTTTTTTTAAACTTTGTCTTTTTTCAAATTATCACTTTTAAAAGTTTTGGACTTTTTTGCAAACTACACGTGACAGTTCGCTCGCAATGTACATACACACGCCTGCACATAACCTACCACAAAATGTAAAATTTTCTCAACAGACTTTGAACTTTATAACTTTGGAATTTGTTTGATAATGCAGGAGAATGCTTGGATGCAGTACGCGTGCACCGCCCTCCCGCCCGCAAGAGTATGCACATGCGGAGGAAACAATGGATGCATGCGAGCATGCCCTCTCTACGGGGCATCCTCAGAAGCTGTTGACTGGTCGAGAGCTGCGCACCGACTGTTACGGCTACTTTTTTTTTTTTGAGAGAGTTTGCTGATTGCCTCACACGGCATTTTCAGCTTCACCGGGCTTTTTTGGGGGCGGCGAGGAACGTAAAGGGTCCCTCAAGCCGTGTGAAACGAATCACCTTCGGAGGTTTTCTAGAGGGAACGGCATCGCGCTCTAGTGCGCGTCCCCGTGCCCTACTAGATTCTCCTAAGGGTTCGGATCGGATCGGGGGGCGGAACCACCCGAGGGCGCCTCTAAAGGCTCGGACCTCGGCTCGGGTAGACCGGGCCGTGGAGGAGGAGAGAAGCGCCCAGGTACATGTCTGTACCTGGTATAGAGCGCGTGTGAACCGGTTCTTCGTACCCTTGTTCTACGAGTACGGTGTCTTGGACCTATGCTAGTGTGCATGTTTGGTGTATTTTGTAAATGTGTAGTGACATTTAGAGGATCAGGCTGTAACGGCTACGCAGCTCTCGTCCCCTTATAAAGCGCCATCGTTTGACATTTGTGACGTACTACCCGCGACAATACGTACGCGCGTACTGCGTCCAAGCTGGATAAACGAGTGAGTTAGCGGAATTAACACTACATATTATTTCAATTACAGTTTTGGATAGTTTGATGTGCAGGCGTCCGTACGGTTGCCGTCGCCATAACCATACCATACCATAAGATAGGTTACTATATTATTATGTCGTCTAGGACTGTTCGCGGGAATATCAGGGGAAAGTTAGGAGCACAATGAAAACATGATCATTCGGTATAAAGGTTGCGCCGACCAAAAAATGCCAAAAATGCAGTCACGGTTAAGTTGATATAATTGAAAATAATATCGTATTAAATAAACAAAATCTATATTTAGTATCAAAGGGAACGTGTTTCCATAAATTCATAACACACTACCTATAGTTTTTTCTACAATATCATTTAGGTAAAGTTGGGCAAAAATCATGTAGACGAGTGGCAGCGTTTAGTTGATATTTTATAGTTTATCTAAATGATTGTATTCTATGATTTTGTCTAAACAATCACCAATGGTCTAAACTACAAATCGTCCGTCTCACATTTTCGATTTTCGAGCGATTTTTTAAATTATTATTTTTCAAATTAACACGTTAAATTCCCCATACAAAATTAGTATGACCGCGCGGCATCACATAAATATGGACAAAGACATTTCAAATAAAATATATGACACTTGTCACTTACGGACGGCGGCGACGGCGCACCCTAGCTGTTGTTACCCTCATCATAAAAATATAATAATTAAGTTAACTACCCACATCACACAACCGCAATGGGCTGGCGTGGGTTTTGGGCGATTATTCAAGCCCAGCCATGGGACGGTATGTGTTGATGATGAACTACTACATACTATTACTGTAAAGAACCGATAAATCGAACTTAATAAAAGGCCAATGACACGGAATGGTACAAACAATGCTGAAGAAGCACCGAAGCTTGTTTGATTTACAATTATCTTGATTTTACTAGTTACATCCGGCTAATGTTCTAAGAAAGACGTGCTGAACCAATTAAATACTGTATCAAGGTGCTGCAAGTTAAGAAATTGCTTCATTTTCTTTGTTCGAAAATCTTAATTGTACGGGCATTGACTTAACTAGTATTAGGAGTTCTGCCAATTAAACATTTGCGATTATTCTACATCACATGGCGGAGACTGTCTGTAATTAAAAAACAGTTTTGCTTATTCCTTCTATACTTACTTACTTTTCGGAACACGTGCTGAGTTTTTTCACGAGCGAGAATAGAACCTGCGGATCGAGGCGAGAAGGTGTGCTTTTATATAGTTAACAAATAAAAAAATTGTTCACAACAATATTTGTAGTTTGTAAAAAAGTAAGTATCCTATACTATAATATACCTATACAATAAATGATATGAATATGGATATGAATATGAATACAATTGTGTTTCTGGTTAGTTGTAAACATTCTTGTTGACTCTTCAATAAATTAATATAATTTTATTTAATCAGCTAAAAATATTGTAGCAAGAATGAAAAGTACCTAATGAACGATTGTCCGTCCTGGGAATTGCACGTAAAAACTCTGGACATAGGGCCAAGCGCTTTACTACTCACCGAGGCGTTGGAATTATGGAATAAGGATTACACTAGTTACATTATATACTAATTCGAAAGTAGCGATGTGAAAATTACAAATTTTAAAAACCACTAAGCAAGGATTTTGTGTATGCAGCACAACACAATATATCCTTATGATACTTGATAAGAGCCACCCTACCGTACGCAAATTCCAGCAGATTACATAAAACAAAATGCAAAAATCTGTGAAGTTCAGGGCAGAACAATATTGTGCGTCTCCTTCGAACGAAATATTACGAATATATAGTAGGGCTGGCTATTTCCTCCGGGCCTTGTATATCGCGGGAACGGTATTGGCTCAATTTGTTCACTCGTAACAAAATGGGGCTGAAATATATTTTCGACAGTCAGTCTCATTGTATTTTAAAATAAAATATCAAGAGGTTCCTGATCTACATAAGAATGACGCTAACTAAACTATTATGATGACCTACTTAGGTAGAATACAATAATGTTTAGAAGAGCTTATTATCGACAGATTGACCGATATTTTTGTTATTATGCAGTTAAATCATGTATATAAATTACATAGTAAGGAAATGTTCACGCCAGTAGTAATGGCTAGGGATTAAACTATGATTTCTCACATCCAACCCGAGCGTTTATCCGTTCGGTTTTCAAAGCTTTAAAACTTATATCCTCGTTTTCAAAAATGTTTGTAAGTTTTTCGCAAATTTTGTTGCGAACAAATTAAAACTAGAAAAGCGTTGAAAATTTTGTTTTTATTTTATCAAAAATATTAAGTTACTATACTTTGTTACCCAAAGAATATTAGGTATGTCAACAATTATTTATTCGACATTCGATCATGTTTTAACAAATATTAAGGAGCAGTTAAAGATACGATAACTGTCACGAGCTCAATCTTCTAACGCTTGAGGAACGCCGGCTGGTATTGGACATGGGTTTGCTGTATGATATATTGCGCGTACCGACACGCCGCACCCGTCACACACACCTGTTTGCTGTCCCATTCCACAAAACCAACTACGGTATGAATGCAGTATTAACTCGTATTGTTGACAATTATAATTTGCACTTTAGTGAGTTGGACCCATTTATTGGGAGCAAGAGTAGCTACATAAATAAAGTGAGATCTGTCGTGTGAACTTCAGTAACTTATATATAATTACATATATTTACATATTTATTTCATTTTAATTATTTGTTTCAGTTCAATTATATGTATATGTGTATTATTATTAAGCATGTACTATTACGGTTGCCTTAATATTCAATACTGCTAGTGACGGTTTGCTTTTATTAGGATAAGTTAATTGTAAGCCTAGCATAATATATCTAGTTGCCTCTATAGGCGGTTTTGTTATTATTTTTCTGTGGACAACTTTTTAGCCGGATATGTTTAGTTTTAGTAAGATTGTCAAATTAGAAGTTAAGTATGGCTGTTGTTGTCTCAACAAATAAATAATAATAAAAAAATACACAATATCATTTATAATACGCGTATTAAGAAAAAATACTTTTAGCACATATCCGAATCATTTCCTTTTTGTTTCGTAGCTTGGTTTTGGTGACGACCAGTGGTCTAAGAGGGTAGAAAGTAGGGAAGATTGGCGTCTTGTTGTGTCGGAGGGTAAGATCCACTACGGGTCACTGAGCCAGCGGAGTAAGTAAGTAAGTATGTAAGTCTTAACAGCAAAATTTGTAAAATTTTATAATTCTTACCTACACCGCCAACAGATTAGAACCAATAAGGGTGCATTTAGAAGCAAGAATAAGGCACAAAAAGAATGCATTTACAAAAAAGGAACAAAATAAACATTATTCAGAAAAATATAATATTTTATTATCACCCAATCACATAATGTAGTTTATGTAAATAACATTCTATAAAGACCTCATATACGTGGGAGTAGAAAAACACACACGAACCACGCACGCTCACGGAACAACAATTCCTTAATCATTAAGGATAGCAATACAAACATTAAGTCCTCGCGCGCCATATGTACGCACGGTCGTACGTAAGGTGGCCCGCTAATTATACCTACAGCGCGGGACAATGCAGAGTTGTGCCAAAATGATCTAAGCGACAAGTTAGTAGACACCAAAATGAACTGTGATACATACCGAAACTAAGATCTATTTTATATCGTTAATAGTTAATTCACTTCTTTAGAAGAATTGGAAATAGGTCTAGTTTAAGAATATTAGATTTTTTTTATGCAAGATCTTTAAAAAAAACAGCTATGTTTGTATTGATAAATATGTTGGATAATTTTGGCACAACGCTGTCCAAAATAGTGTATTTATATACATACATCCAAGTAGTGCATAGGTACGTTTAACGATGGAGATAGGTATCAAAATTCAATATTGCAGTTGCATCGTAACGTCCTTTAATATCGTAAGCCAAGTCCGAAGCACACTTCTACAACTTAGAGCTGAGAGTTTAGCTATTAGACAGTTGAAAGTCGGACTAAGCTAGTTGTCTAAATGAGGGTTCCTACTTAACTTGCCATCCAGGCTTGCGACGCCACTCGCTACTGTATTTAAGGCTTTGTATTTTAGTCTTTAGAGACTTTTATACTTTATCTCGACAACAAGCTACAGTAAAAATCACTAGAAGTCAAAATGTCATAACATAACTTTACAGAAAAAAAATAACTAGGTTATTATCTCCAAGAGTGGTAGCAATAACGTGTATTATAAAAAGTTAGAAGTGCTATTTTTTTTTGATAAATCAAACCAATTTAATAAATAGGTTACTGGCGCACATAACGCCAGAGGTCGTCGGATGAGAAGGTAATTTGACGTCAATTTATATTTGAAAAATCTAGGACATTTTATAGCAAGCGAGTTCCTAAATAAAATTTCTTCAATATACAAGACTTATTGTGAAATTTAAGAAATACTCTATCTACTTTAAAGTGGATATCTTTTAAAGTTTGAACAAAGTTCCTATTTCCGATAACATAGAAAGTTAAAATTTAGTCCATGTTATCGGTCCGATTCAACAACCGGAATGTTATCGGTAGAAAGAATTTTTTTAAAAGACAAAGTGTTGAAAAAAAATCCATGAGCGGGATTCGAACTCGCACCCCGTGACATGCCGGGTCAGATGCACTGCCAACTATGCTATCGTGGCTCAATCCAACTCTCTGAAATTAAACAACACTATCTACTTTTACTTTATAAACCAAAAGAGCCCTATTCAATGTGTCGACAACTACGTCATCAACATCCGATATTAATATTTTTACAAATATTGAAAGATCAGCTAAGAATTAGGCAAGTTATATTTATGATTTAATAATAATTTTACGCACATATTGTTGCGAACAAATTACAAAGAAAAAAGACAGTGTTGAAAAAGTCCAAGAGCGTGATTCGAACCCGCACCCCATGACATGCCGGGCCAGGTGCACTGACAACTATGCTATAGTGGCTCAATCCAACTCGAAAAAAAGAAAGAAATTAAATGCTGTGTTATTTTTAAGGGCAAATAGAAACTGGATTGGTTTTCATCAGCTTTTTGTTATTTGCTGCATAGTGCTTGTTTTTGTTTAGTTATAATTAGTGTATGTGTAGTGTAATAACAGCAAAGCTCAAAAGAGGTCTTTTTAATGTAGTTTCTCACAATACATAGACTATATCTAACAATAACTGACTACAATGTTCCTATTTTGGCATGTTGAGTTCTTTATCTTCGCTTTGTGTAAAAACAAAATGAGGCATTACACCTCAAACTAAAATTAAATAATCATAAAATATTAGTATACAAAACAATAGAAAATACAGTTGCAATAATAACGTGACCAATGTAATGTCCGTATTTAGAAAAGGTTTTAAATTCTAACAATAGAATTTGGAATGTTAATCATTTTCACTATTCACACATCCTTGTTTAGCAAACAACAAGATTTTTTTTAAACAGACTTAATGACAAAATCTAGCTTATTTCACTCCAACACGCTTTGAGCGACATTTGTTCATTATCGAAATTAATGCTTACCGATGATTGGACGCCATTGATAATGAAATCCATTAAACAACTTTTGGTAAAAAGGGATGGTCCTTTTTGAACAAAGGAACAGAACATGGTACAGTGGAGTATACCACCATTTATGCCCAATATCTGCCGTATATTCCCAATTGAGTCACAAACAAAAAATCATTGTGTGCCTGATTATACGTAAACACCCAAAGAACGTCATCACAAACGGTTACAAACTATGTCACAAGTCATGAAAACCAAATGACCGTTTAAGTTCGGGTCATGTCATTTCCTTCCCAATAAATCCTCTAGTAGATCTTGGTTACTCATACTCGCGTCGTCAAGCAAGTTGGTTTTTGAATCAGCTCTAGAACTTCGCCTGCCTGATATAGACCTCTTCCTATTAGTAGGCACAGTTTCCACAAGAACTTGATCGGTCAACATCCTAAAATTGTTATTTAACTCAGTTAAAGCTTCCTCCGGTATCTCGCCTTTGAAATTTACAAAATCGTTTATTTTATCTACAGCTTGCAATTGCTGAACCAATTGATCGCTATCAAATCTAGAACTATTGAATTGTTTAACATGTTTCTCTATTAGCTTATTGCTTTTCTCAATATCCTGTATTATGTCTTTGCAATATTTTTCGACTGGTTTTCCTAATATCTTTTTCTCTAAAACACTATTTTCACGTTTTATTTTTTGATCATTATCGTTAAACACGATCGTGTTTGTAGTTTCTTCAGTTACGCCTTCGTAGAAGGAAACATTGGAATATCTTCTTCCTCTAGATTTAGGTCGTTCCATTTCATCAGGATCTTTAATTTCCTCTTCAATAGACTCGTCTATAGATTTCCTTCTCAAAGCGCTAGGTTTTCTTGATGGCGCTTCGTCATGTTTTAATTTGTTTAGAAGATCTGTCTTTAAGCTCTCAATTTTTTTCTGAACCTCGTCTGGAGACGTATTTTTAAAGTCTATTTCGTCATCAAATATCGCCAGGTCCGCCATACCGTCTTGGACAGTCTTAGCTAATTCAATAATATTATCATCTGAGCTTTTGGAATTCTTTCTAGTCTGGTTCGGCGTCGACCTAGAGCTGGTAGAGTTAGTGCGAGTCCTCGTAGCATAACGAGAACGAGGTTCTGTGGACGAAGAAGTGTCATCCTCATGTGATAAAGAACTGGTGATGTTTCGAGAGTTTTCAGCGAGTTTTTCAAGAATACTTTGATCCAGCTGTAGACAATCAGAAAAATAATCTCAGTAAACACCATTGGAAAAAGTAACCAGAGATATATTTTTATATATAAGAACGGAAATCTTTTGGCCTTCGTTTCACCTGATAGTAAATGACTATAAAGCTGTAGATGTAAGCGCAATTCTTCCTAAACTATTAAGGAACCGGTTATTTTACGCCACTCTCTTAAACTCTACCACTAAACAAAATTTAAAAAGCTTGATAAATATTAGTCGGTTACTCGTCTCAACTATTAAGGAACCGGCTATTTTATGCCACTCTCTATACTCTACCACTAACAAAAATTTAAAAAGCTTGATAAATATTAGTCGGTTACTCGTCTGTCATTAGAAAAACCGAGGCAAAATGTATCATTACATCATATCCGATTTTTTTTAGTACACATAAACACTTACGTTAGAGCGTTCGTCTTGCCTGATGCTGTCTTGGATGGGCCTGGTCCTGCTCACTGGTCTGGCGCTGTTTACTGAAGGAGGCTTTGTCGGCGACTTCACGTTTCTACTGGCAGCAGTGCTAAGCATTTTCTCTTTCATCTATAAGTTATTAAAATATACATTTTAACAAATGCACAATTACACAATCATGTTTTTAAATCACATGAGAAATAATGAATTTATTGAAATAGATTGTGTTCATTTTGTGAACATTCTTGTATACTTATGCCTAACTAAACTTTTATATGTTTAAAAAATTTTAAATCGAAGGGCGATAGCTACATTGTGTCTGTCTTTTAAAAAACGAAGAAGCGTGAAATATTTTACTTGGTCATTTGGTCACCTAACCTGGGCCGGCATTGCAAATGTAACTTGACTTGACTTCAACAATAGATTCCTGAGCACGCTATACTTAATGCTGTTGCAACGATCTCGTCGTTGTAAATAATATTCTGTTCAACATCAAAGTTTCTGAAGACGAGATTGAAATTTAAAATCTGAGTCATGATCATCAGCCTTTTAACGTCCAACTGCTATATTGCCTTATATTCCCATGTGGGATGGTTAAGTCATCCCACATGGAAATATAAGGCAAAAATCCACCGCGTTGGCCCAATGAACTTTGGTGGGTTAATGATAACAATTTACCCAACTTCAATAATGGTGGATAGCTTATCAGCGTTGTTGATGGCGAGGTCCAGGTCGTGTCGCGTGTCCTTGTGTTTGTTGATCTCGTTCTGCAGCTGGTGGCGGAAGTTCTTCGCCTCGAGCACGATGCGACGCTGGAGCATGCTGATTGTCTCGTTCTGCTGCTGCACGCGAACCGACAGCTCGGCTACTTGGCTTTGCAGTTTCTCACGGTCCAACAGGTTCCTGGAATAGTTCGTGTTTTGCGTTGCTAATTAAAATCCGAGCAACTTACCAAGCAAACTATTACGCCTTTATAAGTTATGTATGTATCTGTTTGGAATAAGATAGGTAAATAATAGATTATGTTTTAAATCCTTATGATGGTAAGTCAGCAAACGAGCATACGGTCCACCTAATCAAAAGCGGCCACCGCAGCCTAGGATGTTAAGAAATCACGCGCACACCCTGAAGCTTAAGTTTTTATGCCTCTTAACTGGATCAATTAGTTACTCTTCAAATCAGTAGAAATCGGTAGGTACGAATATCGAGAGAAGAAAGTATTGTCAAACAATACTTTTGGTGGCCTGAATGGTAGCTGTTCGCGCCAAAAACGCGACGGTCTCATTCAGCTAAAAGATACGCCGCACAAGGCGACGGCGGAGCTAGTGGGTTGATTGGACCGCGCGAACTTCCCTCAGCTCCAAGGACGTGCGGCGTGCATTTCGGTGCATTGAGTTCACAACGATAGACCCGCCCGTGACGTCGCGGCGTTCAGCACAAGCCGATTCGATCAGCCATAGAGAAAAATATTATTTTACCATCAGCTCTTCGCTCAAGAACCTACTAGAACTACTCGTAAATTGCTTACCGGCCGGTACACCTCTTCATAAAGTGCGTGTGCGCGTGTGTGTGTGTGCCCGCGAAATAAGCGACTTCTACCAGCTCAGCTCCATCCCCACGACAGTCGTATCGTGGCTACGCCGTCAACGTCAGCTCGCCAAGTAAGTCCCAAATATCATCATTAATCATCATCCATCCCTCCTCAGCTCCTTAATCCTTCAGCTCCCGTCGTTGTGTCGGCATTGCCTTCCCGGCAGCCGAAACAGTAGCCATTCAGTCGGCCATTCTATGCAAAATTCTGCCACCAGCCTAGATTGTTTTACAAACATTCTACACATAAATACCCACCTATCCTTACTCAGGTCCAACAAATGTTGGTGCTCGTCCTTTAGCTGCTGCAGCTGCATGTCCCGCTCCTTCAGCCTCTGCGCCACTTCCTTGGCCTGCACCTTCAGCTGTTTGTACTTGCTCTGCTGGATCCTGATCTCCTCGTTGTGGGAGTTCAGCACTTGCGGCAGCTCGGCATTCGAGTTTTCGTATCTGTATTTGGTTTAATGACAAATAAGCTTTTAAGTAATTATCTAACTAATTGTTCTTATACTGAAACCGACTCCTACCAGCTTCGTTGTGACTGACTAGTGATAAGTTTATGATGACGTCTCATAGTGGCAGGCCCCCAGTATGTTTACAAATTGACTGCAGATAAAAGTTAATGCTCAACACCAAAATGCTCCCATCTTTTTGGTATGTTTAACAATTTTGTATACTTTATGTGCCACCTGCAGTGTATATTTAGATAATAATCCGAATGAGTTGCGAAGTTGAACTGTTGCCAGAATAAATTAAGAAAACTGCTGAAACCATTATGTTCCTGGCAGTGCGTCGCGGACATAAAGAAACTATTTTCTCGCCTCCTGAATAAAGTTGTTTTAAGGAGAATTGAATGAAATAGGTATACTGCTTGTTTATTTTGTTTAGCTGCATTACTAGACATAGTTTATTTGTAAATTCAGGAACAAATTGATAAATTCAACAACAAATGTCGTTAAGTATCTTTTTAGCCGCGACTCTCGGCCGCTCACTCAACAGCTCTCACCGCGACTTGTTTACTGTTAAATAACACACACACAGCGATATTGCAGTCGGTAGCTAAATTCAACACGTTGTTCCATTTTCCGCGGTAGACCGAGAAGGAGATGGCGGGACGAACTGGATGAATTTAATCAGGATTGGAGTCAAATAGCAGGGGACCGCAATGGGTGGAAGAAATGGAGGGAGGCCTTTGCCCAGCAGTGGGACAGCGAGGGCTAATAATAATAAATAATAATAATAATGTTCCATTTATAAAACTGAATGTCCAAGCAGTTAAAGTTCGAACGAACCGTATTCAGACCTATTAAAACAGTTTGTTGAAATATTGCTGAAATCGTCTGTGACTACGAATACGGTTTCAACGACTACGTCGCTACGATATCGACACTTTTTTACGGGTTAGAGCAGTACTTTCATCTCACCAGATGTTAAGTGATGATAAGGCCAATTGGTGGAAGCGCACTTCACCCGGGATCCTCAATTACTGAGGCACTGGCTATCTTATCTCTAGCTGCCGGAACAGAACAATGTTACAACCATTGATGTTATGGCGACATACTTAAATAAAATGGTGGTAGCTAGCCAGGCGGATAAATAAGCCCTACCACAAACCACACCGAGAACACAAAGATGTAACCCCGTCGCTGGGAATCGAACCCGGGACCTCTAGGTCAGAGACCGGTGGTTTTAACAACCAGAGCACAGATGCGGCTAAAAACGGTTTCCGTTATGGGAATCGGTCTGCTAGGGTTTTACCATGGGTTCTTTAAGCAGTATTTTAACAGCTTCCATCATTTACAGGATCTTGATTTTAAAAACGTTCACAATCGTCCACACGATTGTGGCGGTGCCGGTAGCCTGCTCTTGACGATTTCTCCATAGTTCTAATGTCAAAATCACACTACCGACACACTATTGAGACGTAATTGAATGTACACACTTGATGCCCTGTTGAGTCGACAACGAGATTAAAAATCAAACCTTTGCAGTGCGATTTCATGCTTCTTCTGTATAGCTCGTAGAACGCGATTCTCGTTGCTCAACTCCTGTACGGAAAAAAAAACGTTTATTAGGATCGTGCCTGTTAGAACAAACTACTACCAACCAAACCGAGTACAATAACATAATATAGGTAGGTACCCTGCTGGGAATCGAACCAAGGGGCAAACTTTAAATTCCAAATAAATCTGTGCAAATGCGAAAGTTTGTGTGTGTGTATATTTGTTGCTTCTTCACACTGCAACGGATGAATGGATTTGAATGAAATTCGGCATACAGATAGTTAATAACCTGGATTAACACATAGGACAGTTTTTATCCCGATATTCCCACAGGAATGAAACTTATAATTTACTACTTAGGTCTTGGACTTTATGTTGGGAATAGAACCTATTTGGTATTGGTTTTTATACTTTTTTATTGAAAGATAGACTTTTGAAACTGTCAAAGCGGTACGAAGTCCGCCGGGTCCACTAGTCGATTATATTTAACTTTGCGAAGATCCGTAGGGGATGCCTTTGTCCAGCAGTGGATGTCTTTTGATTGAGATGACAATATGCATCTATTTATTACACACGTAATGCTTTATTAGTTTTTTTTTTATAAAATATACTATTCATTTTATGCTGTAAGTGCCACCTAAGTTGCACTTTGCAGTCGGCAGCTTCCATTCGAATGGTTCTTAAGGTTAAGTCTTGGACAGAAAAACCCCTAGTTTTTAATTTTCAATCAATGTTTTTTTTTTAACGAGCCTCCTAGATGTCGCGTGACAGATATGAGGTTATGCTGTGCAGTGACAAACCTGTAGGTGGTAATGCGCGTCCGCCAGCTGGTTCTGCAGCTGCTTGACCCGGTGCGTCTTGGCGGAGAGCACGCGCTGCGTGACGTACCGGTCGCCGGCCTTGCCGTTGAGCGAGTGGCTCGACATGCCGTCAATGAGGGGATTGAACCGCTTGCGCTTGTTCAGTAGGTTGAGCCGGGAGTTGCTGCTGTACACGCTCTCCAATGATTCCTTCCTAGAATGGGAGTAAACTTTTTGGTCGCACGACGTAAAAAATGTCAAAATGTGTTTTGGTGTACAATAAAGTGTATTTATCTCATCTTATCTTATCTTATCTAAGTTGATGCAGTGACCCAAAGTTAGTCTTGGCCTCTGATAACAAAAACCTCCATCTGGGTCTGTCCTGCGTCACCTTCTGGCAGTCATCTGCATGGAGCTCGCGGTTCCCAATTTTATCCATCACGGGTTCAAAATGCCATCCAAATATAACATTCATTTCTTTGTTATATTTAGTTTAGGCTGCCATCATTGAGATATCTTATGAATGTCACTACGTTTACACTATCGGTTTGTAAGTCTACGGGTGGTAAGTAGTAGACTTTATACCTACTGAGAACGAGAAGAACCGGTAGGAAACTAAGCAAAGGCTTTTCTTTTTAAACTCTCTTTGTTGTACAGAGTTAAAAGTATTGCAAAAATACTTATCATAGAAGGACACTTTCCATCACAATAGTGAAATGAACTGAAATATTGAGAACTTATATGCCTAAACATGCAAGACCAGCTATATGAAATTTCATTAAATTTCATTAGATAGTTAAACAAAATTTTATGCCACCGAACAAGCAAGCAAATAAACAATCTAGTTCATGTAAGTGAAACTAGATGGCGCTGTATTAGACTCACTATACTTATCTACTCGCGTTTATTTTACATAATATTATAATCCAGGCGTTTTAAACCCTTTGCTAGATCCGCGATCCGAGTCTCCCAGTGACTAAAACTCTGCAAAGGGTGCGAAACGTCTAGATAAAATAAAATAATATAGGTATAATATTATTATATCACATTTTATTAACCGCAAACATTTCGAGGATAAATTCAACAACATACACAACTATTTTTATGAAAAAACCTTAAATTTTTATACGCTAGTTTTCAAGAAAAACGCCAAAAGACATTTCGATTAAAAAGTAAAATAAAACACCCCTTACGCACTTTCGGTATATGTAGTTTCAATTCAAAGGAGCCGAAACAGAGAGGCCGCAATGCCTACACCGTTTTTCTACACGTGCCCGTAATTTCATTCAAAGGAGCCGACAGAGAGGCCGTTCTTAAAAATATTACAATTTTTGTGTTAGGAAAAGTTAAAAAAAAAACTAGCCTGATTTTTTTAATTTAAATTTAAGGCCTTATTTCCCTGATATACTTACTTGATTAGATGTTTTGTCAAAATATTTGCGGATGATAAAATGTGACCTTAAATAATATATGTAGGCAACATCTCAAGGCAAGTATGTGAAATAACATCAATGTGTAAACTTCAGTATATATACAACCTACATAATGCCTCGGAATGCCTATTGTACCTAAGTTAATGAAGATTAAGTGATGCCGCTTTGAAATGTTGTTTGCATATTTAAGGGGCCTTAATCGCTTTTTACACCACCCCGCGTATGTTACAGGGCAAAGTTATTCTCTGAGCTGCCTTCAACTTTCTTGGTACATGTAGGTACCATTAACTTAAAAAATAGATATCTGTAATTTTTCTTTTTGAGTAATTATAAAATTTAATCTTTTTAAACCCACTTAAGGCTGTAGATATTTTCTTTCCCAGAATCCTTAACTCTAGGGTGCCTATAGTGAAAACTTTATTTATTTACCATTCGATAACATTAACGAAAAAAAGAATATGTATGTAAAAATTTGCTATCTCATCTTCCATTGAGAGCTATATTCCAAAGAGTGGTGGTACACAAAAATGCCACTAATATAATAGCTATTGTTGCTATGACGTCAGACGTAGATAAAATGTTGGTGGCTGGCCGCCTTTTAATTTACCTTTTTTTATTATGTTCACGGGGGCACGAGATAAAAGATTTTTATGATAGACCAAATTACACGCAGCGAAGACAACATTATTGCTATTAAATCTTCAATACATTCTACAAAGTCCTTTTAGAGGACATTGCCATTGCACAATTACCTCACGACACGGTGGCATACTTAGTTGAAGTATAAGAAACTTCAATGTTATATTTAGTGAATTTAGGTTGAATTCCGACCACTGGACGACCACTTATAAATAAAAATCTTTAATAAGATCTACGTGTGATAGATAAATGAAATAGAGGTGATTTAAATATATTTCTTAGAAATTTTGTAAATTTAAAATATGACATGAAATCATAAAGAGCAGTGAGTTTCAATATGTTTTTTGTGTAATTTTTTGCAATATTTATGTGAAGTGTCTACTTTTGCGATATCAATAATGTGATGTGCATGGTAACGTACCTCCACATTCGTAATCAGCCGGCTGCTGATAAACATGTGCTAAGTATTAGGCTGACTGTCCATTGACGCGGAGCGAGGCTGCGGTGCGGAGAAGCAAGGTTTAAAGAATTTATTCTCATAAGAAATTTACATTTCACTTAAAATGAGATACAGTGTAGTAGTTTATACAATACTTATTCGTTAGTCGTCGGAGCTCGACGCTATATACATCTTTAATTTGCTCTTAAAGCTTTCTAGCAAGCTTTAAGCTCGAAGCAAAGAAATATTAACCAATATGATAGAGAGGAGATTTAATGCAATCCTATCGGTTAATATCTTCGCTTCTCCGCACCGCACCCTGCTCCGCTTCAATGGACAGGCAGTACTCTTATGCATGGATAGTAATAGAAAAGTACACCGTTTATTAGTTAGAAGAGCAAGCGACTTGTACAGTCAGCTACAAATCACTGATAATTTTAGTACTTTGTCTGAAGCGAGTGAATCGTACAGACGCTTCCCAACCTCTAATGATAGCGACTATTTATTATGACACGGTACAAAGTATTCAGCGCCTTTCGTTGATGACCGTTCCTCTTTTTGAAACTTAATATAGCTAGAACTTTAAATAATTAACATAGTAGGTATACAATAACGTAGGTGTACAAGTGGCATAGCGCTCGGCCCGATACTCAATGGTCCTGGGTTTAATTCCTAGGTCGGGCAGTGTTTCGGATTTTTCGATAGCTACTTAGCTCGAATTTGTGATTACCAACTTGAACTTGGCAAGCGTGGGGATTAAACCAATTCCCAGCAATTAGCAATAACCTTATTTCGATGATGGAGGCCTATGCCCAGCAGTGGGACAGTATATAGGCTATAATACTAACTACTTATTTACTCTAATGTCTGAAACTATAACTAGGACTGCCTAGCTATAGATTTAGATTTCAGGTTCTGATGAAGTGGATATTAGTAAGCTAATTTATTAAAACGAAAGATATGAAACTGAAGTTTCAACAAAGACTAATATGAAATCATTATTACAGAGCGACATTCGTTTATTGTAGCGAAAGTTCCCGATTCCCCATTCCACTGCTGGGTCCCTACAGCCTCCCTCGCAGTTAAAAGTTGCAAATCATTTTACCAATAACGATTTGGCATTCACTTATCGGGCCTCCCATAAATCAAGAGTAGATTTATTATTTTATTTACCCAAAGAGATGTGGATCTTCAAGTAAAGGAGTGGGGTATTTTACGAGGTCATATTACGTAAATTAGCACACAAAATTGTCCATTCTCACAAGGAGCTTGCGAACGTCAATATTAGACTTATTTTACAATGAAAATAGTTGTTAAGTCGTTAGCCCGTTTAGGGTAGGTAATAGTCAACAGTAGGGGTGATATCATTACCCTATTTTCTTTTAGGGTGCTTATTGTAGGACGCTGATCACGTCCTCATGGCCAAACTTATTTGTATTATACTCGAATATACTGATATACTTTGAAAATAATTACGTTATCAAATACCCCTGTACATCTTATCCTGTTTGTCAATAAACATGGTATTAAAAGTTTTATCACGAGTTTCGTAACTTTGAACGAAGATGAAGGGAGGCTCAGTATCTAACCTACTATTGATTTCTACAACAAAATATATTATCAAGCACTTGCTATTCAATATTGAATGTAAGATACGATAACCAAACATTACGATACCTTATATCCTTCCGCTTATCTTCCGGTATGAGACTCAGCACTGACATTATTTCGTGGTCACAATTGAAACGCCATTGCAGACACTAAAAACAGGAGAAAACACCTCAAAAGCGAGTCAATTTCCCCAATATTTTTAATGTAATAAATTAAAAATTGCAATGAGTCTGTTGTGCGCACGTTGCTATGGCGACGCTGTAACTTGTCAATCGATTCAAAATGCAATATTGGCGTTACTGGCCAATTGTTTGGAGACGAGGTCGTATTGGAATAATAAAATTAAGTAGTTTTACGTGGTATTTTATGGTCTGTGTATTTTTAAGTAGAGATATGTAGATACCATCAAATCAAAGCTATTTTATGGTAAAATATGTTTTAATGCGTATAGTGTAAGACTATTTTAGCTTGATCAAAAAATTGTAAGTGTTTTGTTATCTGTAATTTTGTAATTAGCTGGCGCTGCTGCCACAGCCCTGCCACCAGCTTTGGGTCGAGAGGACGATCGAACCAATATGTTTTTGACTACTTTTGATGTATCAGGAATTTCTAACTATTGGTCATCATCATCTCAGCCAAAAGACGTCCACTGCTGGACAAAGGCCTCCCCCACGGATCTCCATGAGGGGTATTTGCCGTAATCGCCACGCTTGGCAGGCGGGTTGGCGATTGCAGTTGGTTAAGAGTAACCTCAGAGAGATGCTGCTGCCCATCCTCTGGAATGATCCCTTAGTCGGCTTTTACGACACCCTCGGGAAAATATGGGGTGGTGCAACTCTTTATCCCCGGCACCACACAGGGGGTACTATAACTATAGGTACGTTGCATACATTAGGTTCCTATACACCATCACAACAGAAGAATATGTATGGCTTCAACGTTTTAACGTTGTATCTCAAGCACTATCACTGAGCATCCATCAGTCTCATTTATGAGGAGGTAACCATAATATCAAAATAAGCAACTTTTGTTATAGACCTAAAGTAACTTTTAAATCGCGGAAAGATTTAATTTTAACTAAATGTGTAACTAACTGCTCCTGTCTGGTCCACTACCCTATGAATTTCAGTTTTCTACTTTCACAAACGACTGTTACTTGTTAATATATTGTCCTTACTGGGAATCGAACCCGAAACCTTAGGGCAGTGAGCAAGGTCAGTAATACTATTACACCAGGCTGTTGTAGCAATAACACGGCCATATAAGCCATAGAAGTTAAGTACCTAGTTACCCACTACTCGTAGAATCGTAAGTACAAAAATAGGTCGTATGACTTAACACGTTAAGTCCATTTTCTATCGCATGCTAAAATATCTTTCGATATTGCATCTCCGCCCCACTTGTGCAAGAAATAAAACACAGATTAAATAAAACACAGATTGTAATCAAAGTAATATACTTATTCAACAAATTACATTACTGTACATGTATGTTATTTACATTTTGCGCCTCCCGAACAACTGTTAAATTGGATTAAACATTCAAATAAAATTTTAAAATAAGTTATTTTCTAGTTCATATGAAAACTTAAAAACATGCGGTCTTTAATTTTTTATACAACACTTTTTTACAGTATTCTATACAAAAAGGTCGACGATTTTTCCTTGTCTGTGTAGGCCTTTATGTAGATGTAACCAAGAAACTTTTTTGCACCTGTCAAAATTATATTCTTTCATAAAAATTGTATGGGGTGGCTAACTATGACGTCACTATTAGTTCATCAATTGAGTGCATATTAACCTCTTTTAATTTACATAAATTCGTGTTTAGGTCAAATAAAATAATGGTTATTTATGGAGCTGGTACGTCATTTGTTTTTCAAATATTTTCAAATATGGTTGTTTAAATTAACCCTATTAATTGTATTTTAAAGTTTTCAATTTATTCAAATATACATCATAGAAATAAAATAATTAACAATCAGCGAAAATCTCAATAGTTCGTCTAACAATGCTATTTGGCAGTTTGCGATTGTTAACAATATTAAGTGCCATCAAATAGCAAATATATTATGTACATAACTTTGGTCCTCACTTACATAACATAAGACTAATTAACAATTATATAAGTTAAATAGATCCAGTTCAAACATTACTGGCGGTAATTTTAATACGCGTGTTGGCCTTAAGAAATGTTAGTAGAACAATGAGGGTAGTCCAAGATTTGATTATTTCGTTACAATTAAGTTTAAATTAATGTAATTATAACTATTCCTGATGAGGTAGATGATTTGTTCTATGTTTTAAATTAAATACTGTGATGCATGCCTCAGGTAGAAATATTCAATTGACATTTTTACTTCGGCTTAAGGAAATAGCATGGTTTTTTGTCAAGGGCTAATTTTAGGTATTTTAGATCAATTTACAAATACACACAACTTAACAGCTTAAGTAGGATCAATCGCCTAGCATCAATCGCTTCATTAAGGCATTGGCACGTATGGACGTACTACCCCTTATGGGAGAAACAGAACAGGGGGTAGTAGACCAGTCAGATCTTTAGGTATGGTAGCTGTCTTTCCAAGTGCTATTTACAGTATGGGAATAAGTTATATGTACAAAACTTAATCAGCTATGCGTCGTCGTCAAATATGAAGCACACACCTACACATCCAATTACTACAAACCGCCTAATTTCCCCAATAGACTATGAACTTTATGTATACGGCATATGGTTGAATATTTATTGAAGAAGGAGTACACATGCTGCTCTTCGGAGTCAACGCTTCACTGTCTCAAATATCACATTGCGCACAAAGAAATTTGGTGACTCGTTTTTTTGTCGCACCTCCAAAAGATCGAATCTACCAGCACACGATTTTCCTCCTTCCTATGATATGGGTTCCTTCAAAAGAGGCGTGAAGAAGCACCTTGTAGGCCAGCAGAGTGAGGTTAACTTATGCTACGTTTGTTTTCACGCTGCACTAGTTATCTTCGCGTCTGGACTCCATTTCCAATTAACATCAGGTGGGATGGAGTAATTTGCCGAGCTATCTATTAAAATTAAAATTGTCAAATTTGGATAGGTGCAGGCGTGTCTGTACCTACCGGTAGGGTTGCCAGAAACCGGGAATTCCGGGATTGTCTCGTCCCGTGTCCAGGAATTACACTTTATAGTCCCGGATTTTGAATAGAATAGAACAGATAGAATAGATTTATTTATTTCAGGCAAAAAAACAGTGTACAATATGGTAAAAAACAAAGAGACCCATAGAATGTATACCTAACAGACTAACATACAATCAAATGATATATACATTAAAAATTATTCCAGCAGCAATTCCTACCACTAGTTTTTTTTGGTAGATAGGTGCATAAGTTAGTTTTTACCTTAGATATAAAAGCATGTTTGTAAAACATTACAAGTAAAGCGAATTACAAAAATAATTTATCGATCTTCATATTATATTTTTATACCGACCGAATTCGTAGCCTTCGAATTGTCCCGGAAATGAAATGTCTGTATCTGGCAACCCTACCAACCGGTCGCTTCATTCAGATACCGGTACGTCCCGGTTCCGTTTCTCCCACAGGCTCTAATTAAGCCTGCAAGTAGCTGGTGATGACAGGCAGACAAGCGATATTGTCAGTTACATAACAATTTACAAATACTCCAAACTTAACAACTATGGCCGGCGTCGGTCGAGTGACAAGCATTAGTTTTTTCATATAGACAGAGAAACCTCACTGTTCAGTTTTTTTGTCTTTAGAACAATTTACAAATACACAAAACTTAACATCTACACATCGTCGATCGGGTACGAAGTATCTATCGGTCGTTTTTGGACTCCTCACTTTGGCGCCGGTACGTTCTATTCTGCTTCTCTAACAACCTGTGATGTACTCATCACACATATCAAGATCGGGTCTGCCAGGATCTGTCGTAGTTTCAAAACAATTCACAAATACACAAATCTTAACAGCTAAACATCAATCGAGTTCGGAGCACTAATCGGTCGTTTCACTTCGGTATCGGCACTTCCCGGTTCCGTTTCTCCCACAGACTGCAGTCGAACAAGATCGGATTCGCCAGGAAACGGTGGTGGCCGATTTAAGTTTCTAAA
This sequence comes from Eudonia mercurella, assembly GCA_963082485.1. Classification (NCBI taxonomy): domain Eukaryota; kingdom Metazoa; phylum Arthropoda; class Insecta; order Lepidoptera; family Crambidae; genus Eudonia; species Eudonia mercurella. The sequence goes on along the minus strand of OY720026.1, from coordinate 20,696,852 downwards.
CAATTTACAAATACACAAAGTTTAACAACTAAGCGACATCGGTCGCGTACGAGGTACTCATGAGTGGTTTATGCCCTCACTTCGGCGCTGGCATGTCCCGGTTCTGCTTCTCCCACAGCTTGTAGTAGAGCGAGGTGGGGTCGTTGATGAGCTGCTGGTGCGTGCCGGTTTGCGCGACGGCGCCGGCCTGCAGCACCAGGATGTGGTCGGCGTCGGCCACAGTCGCGAGGCGGTGCGCGATGCAGATCGATGTGCGCCCGACTGTAGCCGCTTTTAGCGCTTGGAGGATCGCCTGACACATAGTTATACAAATATATTATTATATTGAATAATATTTTTTTATCAAATATTAGAAGCTATGTTGGAGTTTTAAAAATATTTTTACCAAATGTTGTTGCTAACAAAATATAACTCTGAAGAACAATATTAACTACTCAAAGTGTACTCTTTAGAAATCTTTAGATTTTACAGCGAAGACTGTTTAAAAAATACGGGTTGAATTGATAATTAATTACAATTTTTGCAATCATATTCGGTCGAAACGTCGGGTATATGAAAAAAGCCTGTGATAACTAAAGAATTTCGGAGAGTTAGATTGAGCCACGATAGCATAGTTAGCATAGATCCAGCATGTCATGGGGCTCGAGTTCGAATCCCGCTCGTGGAATTTTATCAACACTTTGTCTTTTTTCAAATTGTAATTTACAAAAACACAAATGTTGAAAAAAAATTTCCACGAGCAGGATTTGAACCTGCACCCTTCTGACATACCGGGTCAGGTGCTCTTCCAATTGAGCTATCGTGGTTCTAACCAGCCTGCCGAAATTATTCAATACTTTTTACTTTGAAAGCCAAAGGCGCCCATTTAATGTCAACAACTACCGTCACTAACATCCGATCATAATATTTTTACAAATATTAAAGATCAGTTAAGAAGTAGGCAAGCTATTTATAAAATGTTCAAAATATTTTTTACGCAAATTTTGTTGCGAACAAATTACAAAAACACAAATATTGAACAAATATCCACAAGCAGGATTTGAACCTGCACCCTTCTGACATACCGGGTCAGGTGCTCTTTTAATTGAGCTCTTCAAATCCTGCTCGTGGAAATTTTTTCAACATGTGTTTTTGTAATTTGTTCGCAACAAAATTTGCGTAAAAAAATATTTTGAACAATTTGTAATTTGATCGCAACAATATTTGCGTAAAAAATATATGTAAATAATCATAAAGAAGTTTAGTTTATTTGATGTTTGCATTGAGGGGCTGTGGTGGTGTGTGGTGGTGTGTTGTACTGACGTGCTCGGTGAGCGAGTCGAGGCTGGAGGTGGCCTCGTCGAACACGATGACGGGCGCGTCCTTGAGGATGGCGCGCGCGATGGCCACGCGCTGCTTCTCGCCCCCCGACAGCTTCAGCCCGCGCTCGCCCACCTGCGTGTCGTAGCCCTACGGGGAACATCGCAGCGATCATCATCATCATCATCGACACCAAATCATTTTACTTCACACTTTAATAGATAAATTAGCTGACCCGGCAAACTTTGTACCGCATTTCTTTTTTTCTTTTTTTTTTAAATATAGCCTATGTTACTCAGCGCTAATGTAGCATTCTAATGGTGAAAGAATTGTTTAAATCGGTCCAGTAGTCTTTGAGTTTATTCGTTGCAAACATACATACATACATACAAAAATACAAAGGTTTCCTCTTTATAATATTAGTATAGATAAAGAGGAAAGCTTCGTATGTATTAGCGCTGAGTAACATGGGCTATATTAAAAAAAAAATATTAAATAGAATACTGAAAACGATAATTTAATTTTCCAATACAAAATGATTTGTTTGTTTTGTTGTCATGGAAACCATTGATATATATTTTATTCAATGATGAAAACTGTCAAAGTGGTACGAAGTCCACCGGGTCAGCTAGTAATATTATATTAGTTAGTATACGTTGTGCCTGATATCCACGCTTCATCGCTCTTCAAGTGGAAGTCGTCGCTGCATAGGCTTGTTTCAATAGACTGACGTGATGCCATGTAATTTTGTAAACATTTTCATATTTTTTGTAGTCTTTTATTTGTATTTATTTTTCATATTTTTATTTATCCCTTTCCCTCCCTTTAATGTTATTTTCTGGATTTTTATTCAACGTTTATTTATACCATATAATAATATTGTATAAGTAATTTTAACAATATAATTTAATTTTTCGTGTTTTTTTAATGGTGTGATTTAATGTTTAAGCATGTTGTTTACACATATCTGTGTAGTTGCAGTCTACCTATTTTACTAAAATCATGTAAAAACTACTGAACAACTTACTGTAAATCTGTTTTGTGTATTAAAATTAAATAATAAATAATAATAATTTTATGTCCCCACTGCTGGGGCACGAGCCTTCTTATGGATGAATAGGGAGAACGGACCATAAACCACCACGCGGGACCAGCGGCTTTACGTGCGTTCCAATACACGGAAGCGCTCGAGATGATACATTTTTGGTCACTTATCCGATGACCGGCCTTTGCAAAAGTTACACAACATCAGCACTCGCAGAACGGGCGCATTACCACTGCGCCATCGAGGTCCTCAGTTTTATAAGAATTGGGTCCTGAATTAGTATATGTAGAAAAAAAATTATAATGTAAAACTTTAATTTTTTAATTTTCCATACCTTGGGCCACGTCTTGACGGAGTCATGGAGTTCAGCCATCTGGCTGGCCTTGTACACGTCGTCGGCGGACTTGGTCAGATTGCCGTAGTGCAGGTTGTGGAATATCGTGTCGTGGAACAGCACGCAGTCCTGCAAACCGGCAGGCTTATTATCAATCTTTAAGTGACAGTCGCAATCGCGACAGTTTGCAATTTATCACTACCAAAACACATATATTCGTATTACGGAACGTAGAACGCTACGAAAAATGGATTTAAAAAAAATCTTATTTATTTTGTACATTAAAATAAATCATGATGATTCTGGATGCGGGCAGCGCAGGTAGGCTACTCTTGACGCAAACTCAATCTTAATACAATTCCAATGCGATTAATATGTATCGATATTGGGATAAGTTTCGCAATTTTGGAACGCCCCATCTCGGTAATAATTTGTTCACTCAATTTCCACGTAATTTAATTCCAATGTAGCGCTACTATCGCTTTTAAGAGTGCCATTTGAGTTTTTTAAATTTGGGATTGGATATTGATTATTGCAATTTGTGTTTCAAGAGTAACCTACCAGGACCGATCGGTGTGGCGATCCTTGGGGGAGGCTTATGCCCAGCAGTGGGTGTCATATGGCTGACGATGATGATTTTGTACATTTCTCGTAACGAGCACTTATCAAAAAAGCATTTCGCAAAATATTTTAATAATTTAAAAAAAGACAAAGTGTTGAAAAAAAAATCCACGAGCGGGATTCAAACTCTATATACTTACTATAGCATAGTTGGCAGTGCACTTGACCCGGCATGTCATGGGGTGCGGGTTTTTTTTAACACTTTGTCTTTTTTCAAATTGTAATTTGTTCGCAACAATATTTGCGTGATATTATATGTAAATAATCATATTTTAATAAATTAATTAAACTTAAACAGAGACAAACTAAGACAAAGGACACAAGTCTCGTATCGTTTTCCAACCGCTCATCGGGAATCTAGTATATAACTGATCAAAACTCAGACAGAATAAAATGTACTATGTAATAGCATACTTTTTTAGATAAACATTATAAACATATTCTTTAGAACATAAAAAAATATAAACTATCGACTTTTTATTTAGTGACTTGTGGCATATTTTTATTGCTACGTTAAATAAATAAAATATTTTTATTAATCATTATAAATATTACAAACAGCCTCATTGAGGTTTTGGTATTAATTTGAAAAACGTATATTACCTGTGGCACAATAGCAATTGCTCTCCTAAGGCTGGCGAGGTCCAGATCCTTGATGTTCTGGCCCGCTAACAAAATCTGGCCGGATTGCGGCTCGAAGAAGCGGTATAACAACCTCACTAGCGTCGATTTACTGAAAACATCATTTTATTAGTGAAGTTTAAGATATGAACTAAGAATATTATTCATCATCATCATCTTAAGCCTATCATCGTTCAACTGTTAAGCTTAACAAAATAACCCATTGTTAATGTGACAAGACCTGAGCTTAGCAATGGAACGATTTTTTTTTATATTTACGGGTAAGCACAGTGCCTTGATCTCACCTGATGTTAAGTGATGATAAGGCCAATTGGTGGAAGCGCACTTCACCCGGGATCCTCAACTAGTGAGGCACTGGCTATCTTATCTCTAGCTGCCGGAACACAATAATGCTACAAACATTGATGTTAGGGCGACATATTTAGATAAGATGGTGGTAGCTAGCCAGGCGGACAAACAGAGTACACAAACATGTACCCCCCTCTGGGAATCGAACCCGGGACCTCTGGGTCTAAACCGGTGGTCTTAACCATTAGACCACAGAGGCGGTTAAAGTTAAACGATTATGGGTCGATGATAATGTTAAATTTTTCAAGATCCTAAGATGAACACCACGTATGAGGTGATCAGGCCAGCGTAGCATGGTGGTTTATGCATACATGCTACGCTGGCCCAATACAGGTACCAACTCACACCACCAGGCTTTTTACGACTTTTATATTACAACAGCAACGGGGAAATGCGAGTCTTAAGGCCGCCGTACTTTGGATGCGTATGTGACGAAAAATGTACGAACATGTACGAATACGCACGATACATCCCGACCCTTCAAATACTATGGTACCTCGCAGTTCGCACACTTGGTGCAAGCTAGTCGTGCGTGTACGCGCGTATAGTTTCGTCGCCGCCGTCCGACATCAATCCCAACTTGTTTAGATTTTACATTTTACATTACAAACGCATAAAAATATGCGTTTGTACGAATTTCAACAGAAAAACGCAACCAGTGTGCGCGATCAATATGGAACGAGTAAAATTCGTACGAAAACGCATCCAAAGTGCGGCTAGCCTTATTGTTTGTTGCAGCACCTACTGTGTGACTGTGACTCTCTGGCTAGGAAAAGAATGGGACTCCTGGGGTCGGCTTATCCGAAACCAGAAGACTTCAGGCTCTTCGCTCTTAAGGACGTGGCCAAACTTATGGCATCTATCTTTACAGAGGAAGAAGAGTGAAAGGACGGGGTTGAACAAAAGATCCCGATGGGTCGAAGTGTTACTGCAAGAGGGAAACCTCAGCAGGCCCCACTAAGATAAGATAAGATAAGATATTGTTTGTTGGTACTTCTTTCACGACGAATCGGTGCAATGAGTTTGGGCAGCAAAGTAAGGCAGAAGGGTAGCTATCCATTCGGACGTAATCGCGAGTCACTGTGTTCAATAATATAAAGTAACCAGCTCACCCGCTGCCCGATCCGCCGACGATGCCGATTTTCTTGCCCGCTGGGATAGTCAGCGACAAATTGTTGAATATCGGCTTCCCGTTGATGTACTTAAAGTTGATGTCCTTAAACTCTATGGCGGCGGTTTTGTTGTCTACTATCAGGGGTGGCGCTTTGTCTATCTCCTGGCAAAAAACAGAGGTTTTTACAGTTGTAAGCATCGTAGCTTAAGATTGACCAAGAGATTGACCTAAGTGAGATCGACATTGACCATGTGAGATTGACTTTGACCCGTGTGAGACTGAATTTGACTTGTGAGAGAATGACGTTGACCCATGTACGAATAACTTGTGCCCCTTTGTGATGAGCGTGCACGTGGCGTTGGTTTCATGTTTCATTTCAAACGATCATAAATGCAATGCGATGCGGTTACGAATATGACCCGGATTTGTGTGCGACTGACTTATAGCGCGTAAAAGTCACACATAGGTCCGGTTGCAAGGTATGAGCGTGAACATGGTTGTTACGGACAGAAGTCTCTATTGTATAAGTTTAGTTAGCAAGTAAAACGGCATAGATGTAATACGGTTAACATATTTGCGTTAATTAAGTATTATTGTTATTGATAATAAATGATTTTTATTTTGTGCTTTTTATTGGTAAAAAGTAAAGATTTAAAGGTTTCTAAAGTTATAAGGGCCAGGTAAACGTGCCTAGAGGCCTAATGCCTCACTATGAAAAGTTTATTAAAATAAGTAATTAAGTTTTAGAAAATTATAAATATGTAGGGTATCCAGATTACGAGAGATACCGTAGGGTACATGTTAATACGTAAGGAAAAGAGAGGTCCGAGCGAAAGGGACAGCTGCATAAAATACGACGGCTCATGTGGGTAGTTGGTTTAGGTTGATTAGGTCAAAAATGTAAAGCTACCTACATGGGCCGGCAGCTGTACCACAACGTCGCTAGTTCCCAAACCTAATATGTGTTTAAGTCACGGCCGGTCAGAGCAGATTTTTGTGAGCTCTCCGGACCCCAGCTATAAGAATAAAGAAGAAATAATCAAGAATCGAGTTTTAATACAGTCCACATCGAAGCACAACGGCCGACCTGTAGTGGCTACAACCAGTCACGAACAGTATCTTTGATCCTCCGAGCCGGATTTGAAGAACTGAAGCTTTCGCCCATCAACATCAGTCTGAAGATCAACCAACGCATTGACCAACGTAACCACCAACGCATTGACTACATACCACATACTTGTGTTCTGTCACGAGTCTAACGCGGGTGGACCGCGGCTCAAAAACGTCTCACCACCTAACGGTGCCAAACGGTGGGCGTTCTGAGTAAACGCCGTTCAAGGCGGGACGACTTATCGGACAGGGTCGTCAGTTTGCCTTTTTCAAGGCGAGCTTAAGTCCGGCTACGCCAGTACGGTTTGTCGTGGAGCGGGGGTCCTTTCTGTAGGCACTGCCTAAGCTGTCGGACACTCCAACCGATACGCGAGCGCCCCGTTGTCTACGTCGACTCTCTGCTGGGTAGGTCCTACCTTTCCACTCCCGCACGAACTCCATCCTTGGACGGGCTCCCCACATAGCGTGCCCGTTTGAGATTGTTAGGAGTAGGGGCAGCAAGAAAGAAGATGCCGACCACCCGAAATCAACGCCAAGCCGAGAAGACAACGGGACTACGAACGCTTGACAGACCACCCGCATCACCCTCAAACAATGCCTCAACCGTGACGCCAATGGAACCGCTCCAAGAGACCGCTGAACGCGGAATCGCCACTACGGAAGTTAGACGCAACGACGACGCACCCCCACCCGACGCGCCCAGAGCGGGGCCGCCGTCGGTACGATCAACAACGAGCGTCGCCTCACGAATTAAACAAGCGCAATTTCTAGCGGAGGAGCGACTCGCCGAAGTACGCCGGCGAGAAATACAATTGGAAGCGGAAATGATTAATAAGAGACTTGCATACGAAATCGCCGTTATTGAAGAAGAAGGGGGTATAGAACCAGAGAGCTTACCCGCCGATGTAACCCAACGTAAAGTGGATGAATGGTTGGATCGGCGTCGGAACGCGCATGAACCCGATACGGATAAAGTCGGAAATGTGCGACAGAGACAAAAGGATGCGCGTGCAAGTGAGATGGACAGAGGTCGCCACCTCACTTATTCGCCATATATTGAAAACGTTCGTGAAAACGAAAACGCAGTGAAAGAGGCGATGCCCCGTGACCAAACGAACAATGACGACACGGGAATGGTTAAGCTCGCTCTGACACTAGAGAAAATGATGCATAATCGGCCGGTACCACGACAGGCGCTGGATTTGCCTACATTCAGCGGCTCGCCGGTCGAATGGTTGCCGTTCAAAGCGGCAATGCGCGATACGACTAGACAATTTAAATTTAGTAAAGCCGAGAACTTGGCACGATTAAGAAGCTGTCTTAAAGATGAAGCAAAGGAAGCGGTGTCCGCTCTTTTATATACGGCCGTGGACCCGGAAGTTGTGATGAAAACACTCGAGCAATGCTTCGGACGGCCAGAAGTGATAATCGATCGAGCGCTGGACGACATTAAAAGACTGCCGCGACCCGGCACGACGGCCAGTGAGTTGAACACGTTCGCGATCAAACTACAAAACATTGTGTGCATACTCGATAATATCGATAACAGAGGCTACTTACGAAATCCGATGTTAACGCGGGAAGTTATGGACAAGCTCGGACCGCACCTACGCTCAAGGTGGTGCGACTACGCAACTGATTACGGAAGCTATGCCGAGCCTGAGATCGTTACACTATCCCACTTTCTCATGAGAGAGGCCGACAGAGCCCTACAGTATGCATACGTAAGCTACAACCCTACGAGAAAGAACGTTATTACCGAGACGAGAGCGAACGTGAAGCAACGATTCGAGCGAAAGAAAAGCACAGCTGTATACGCAACGAATGATGACGTCATAAACAAAGAATGTCTATGTTGTGGAGGACGTCACGACGTGCCGCAATGTGATCGCTTTAAAACCATGACGGTTAAACAACGATGGGAATGGATAAAGAGAAGCGGAGTGTGTTTCCGTTGTGCAAATGGGAAACACCGTCGCCTACAATGCGATAAACGCGATCTGTGCGGCGTTGACGGTTGCCGCCACCCCCACCACGCCTTGCTACACGAACACCGCACCAGGCCGAACGAAACCGAGATGGTGGCGTCGGTTAATCACTCGACCGATGCTACTAAGGTGTTACTGAAAGTGTGTCCCGTTACCATCAAGGGACCGAAGGGGTCAGTCGACACATACGCCCTGCTCGACGAGGGGTCGACTGTCACACTGATCGATCAAGACCTGGCGGACCATGTAGGCGCGGACGGGCCGGCGAACGATTTGCAAATACGAAGCGTAAATACACAAACGACGTGCGAGACCAAGACGGTGAATATAAAGTTGATTGCTACTACGAATAAACAACGATTTAACATTAAAGCTAGAACGATGAAAGATTTATCACTCAACGGACAGACGGTGCACAACGATTGTTTGAAATACGCACATATGAAAGAGTTATCAAACAGCAACGTCTGCTACGGACATGTCAAGCCTCAAATATTGATTGGGGCAGACAATTGGCATCTCATAGTCACACGAAGATTGCTACAGGGCAAGCGAGACGAACCGATCGCATCGCTCACGAAGCTGGGGTGGGTAATACACGGATCAGCGCCACGGTCAAGCGTGCTGATGGAGAGTAATACGGTTGCGGTGTTATACGTAAACACGCCGCAATGCGCGACGATCTCGCGCACTCTCTCACCCGACAACGAACTTCATGCTATGGTAAAGAAGCACTTCGAAATCGACTCACTGGGAATAACGAAGAAAGAGCGAGTGAGCCCGAGTGATGCTCGCGCCGTGGAGTTGTTTAATACGACGACAAGGAAAGTCAACGGAAAATACGAAGTTCGATTACCGTGGCGACGTGATGACGTCACGCTGCCGCCAAGTTACGAGTCAGCACTGAGACGATTGAAATCTATAGAACGAAAGATGGACAAGTCTGACGAGTTTAAGCGAGCTTACACGAATCAAATAGAGAATCTGTTTGATAAACGCTATGCCGAGGAAAGTAGCGAGAGCGATTTAATGAGCCCGCATTTATGGTACTTACCTCACTTCGGCGTAACGAATCCGAATAAACCCGGAAAGCTACGAGTTGTCTTTGACGCGGCCGCCGAAGCAAACGGAGTTTGTCTAAATGACGAGCTTTTGGAGGGTCCCGACTTACTACGCGACCTGGCGGGCCTGCTACTACGATTTCGCGAACGAGCTATCGCGATTACGGCCGACATACGAGAGATGTTTCTTCAAGTTAAGATATGTAAAGATGACCAACCCGCTCAGATGTTTCTGTGGAGGGGCGCCGATCGAACGAAGCCACCTACGCGCTACAAGATGACGTCAATGATATTCGGAGCGAAGAGTTCACCTTTCTTAGCGCACAGCGTGAGAGATTCGAACGCCGAAGCATACGCTGCCGAGTATCCACGAGCATACGAAGCGATTACGAAGAACCATTATATGGATGACTACGTCGACTGCTACGACACCGAACAAGAAGCGATTGATACAATAAAGGAGGTCGCGAAGGTTCACGCGCAGGCAGGATTCACGCTGGCCGGTTTTAACTCTAACGGACCGTGCGTGTTGCGTGAGCTGCCAGTAGAAAGCCGTGACACAGCACCCCGACAGCTCGGCGCTAGTTATCATCAATGGGGAAGAACGCTCGGCTTACTATGGGACGCTGCTACAGACGAGTTGGCGTTTAATACCGAGATGGTTCGCGTACACGACGATGTGAAGCAAATGAGGCGCGCTCCTACTAAACGAGAGGCGTTGAGCGCGGTCATGTCAATATTTGACCCGCTCGGATTGTTGAGTTATTATACTATACGAGCAAAGATCATCTTACAAGGCATATGGCGGTTAAAAATAGAATGGGACGAGGCCTTACCCGATTACGAGGCCGGCGAGTTCCATGAATGGTTGAACGGATTGAGGGCATTACGTAGTCTGCGTCTACCCCGGCTTCTACATACGGGGGGAGTGACGGGAAAGCAGCTACATGTTTTCTGTGACGCCAGCGAGGTCGCTTACGGCGTTGCAGTATACTGGAGAATGAAGGGTGAAAATGGCAAAATACGAGTCGCACTCGCCGCTGCTAAGGCCAGAGTGGCACCGATAAAGCAACAAAGTATTCCGAGAATGGAGTTGCAAGCGGCGTTGATAGCTACGCGACTAGCGAGTTCAGTATTGAATGAACAAAGATGGCAACCTGAGAGAATCATATATTGGACCGATTCACAAACAGTGTTGAAATGGATTAATAACGACACGGTGCGTTACACCCCCTATGTAGCGCATCGCTTAACTGAGATAACAGAAACGACGATGCCGTCACAATGGCGATGGGTCCCTACGGCTCACAATGTCGCGGACGACGTAACGCGCGGCAATGAGATTACGAAAACGAAAAATGATCGGTGGTTTGTCGGACCGGCATTTTTATACGAAAACGAAACGGAATGGCCCACGAGTGACGTCATCAATAACGAACACAGCGCGGAGAGTGAACACTGCGTAACGCACACGCATATGTGGCAGAGTGCTAGTAGAGTAGTGCCCGATGCTAAACGCTTCTCCTCCTACGAGCGTTTAGTGAGAACGATGGCGAACGTGCTACTATTCACTCAGAGATGCCGCCGCCGCGCTAGTAAGATGACGATTGAACATATCAACGAGGCCGAGCGCCTACTAATCATTGAATCGCAACGAGAGAGCTTCGCAGACGACATCGACCGCCTCAAAGCGTCCCGCAAACTACGTGCGGGCAGCCGACTACGACGACTCGACGTGTTCATCGACGAAAACGGTGGGGGGCGCTATTCACATGTCTCACTACTCGAGCTGTGCATATTGAACTTGCGGCGAGCTTATCTACAGACTCTGCGATTATGGCTCTAAGACGAATGGCGGCCAGGAGGGGATGGCCCCAGATTATATATAGTGACAACGCAACAAATTTTAAAGGCGCGGACCGAGAGTTAAAGGCCGCATACGAACAATGGGAGCCAGCGCTACGAGAATACGCGCTAACGCAACGCACAGAGTGGCGTTTCATTTCGCCAGGTGCGCCGCACCAAGGCGGCGCATGGGAACGGCTGGTGAGAACGGTGAAGACGGCGCTGCGCGTTACGCTCAACGAAAAGTCTCCGCGTGAAGAAGTACTTATGACGCTACTGGCTGAAGCCGAGCACACTGTCAACGCTCGGCCTCTAACACACGTCCCTGTGAACATCGACGACCCGGAAGCGCTGACACCCAATCACTTCCTTTTGGGTAGCTCAAGCGGCCTGCCCACCACTGGGCCGTGCGAGCGCGCCGACCGAAACACATGGCGGGCGGCGCAGGCGCTGGCGGACGAGTACTGGCGACGATGGCTGCGCGAGTATCTACCACTACTTATACCGCGCGGCGGCACGCGCGACTCCGAGCGACGCAACGTACAAGAAGGCGACGTGGTCATAATTGTGGATAACACACTACCCCGCAATGTATGGCCCAGAGGCGTCGTTACGAAGATATTTCCTGGACCTGACAACGAAGTACGCAACGCAGAGGTGCGCACCAAGGGCGGCACGTTCCGACGACCGACGACGAGACTGGCTGTCCTGACGATGGAGTGAAGAGGCTACGCGGATGCTGCGCCGGGGGGAGCCTGTTACGGACAGAAGTCTCTATTGTATAAGTTTAGTTAGCAAGTAAAACGGCATAGATGTAATACGGTTAACATATTTGCGTTAATTAAGTATTATTGTTATTGATAATAAATGATTTTTATTTTGTGCTTTTTATTGGTAAAAAGTAAAGATTTAAAGGTTTCTAAAGTTATAAGGGCCAGGTAAACGTGCCTAGAGGCCTAATGCCTCACTATGAAAAGTTTATTAAAATAAGTAATTAAGTTTTAGAAAATTATAAATATGTAGGGTATCCAGATTACGAGAGATACCGTAGGGTACATGTTAATACGTAAGGAAAAGAGAGGTCCGAGCGAAAGGGACAGCTGCATAAAATACGACGGCTCATGTGGGTAGTTGGTTTAGGTTGATTAGGTCAAAAATGTAAAGCTACCTACATGGGCCGGCAGCTGTACCACAACGTCGCTAGTTCCCAAACCTAATATGTGTTTAAGTCACGGCCGGTCAGAGCAGATTTTTGTGAGCTCTCCGGACCCCAGCTATAAGAATAAAGAAGAAATAATCAAGAATCGAGTTTTAATACAGTCCACATCGAAGCACAACGGCCGACCTGTAGTGGCTACAACCAGTCACGAACAATGGTCATAGCTTTAATTCTAACTGCATGTTATGTAACACTGTTTTCTAGAGCGAACAGCATAACTAGTGCGTGTCCCCGTGCCCTACCAAATTCTCCGAAGGGTTCAAATCGGATCGGACTAACGAGACCTACCACCGACTAAACCGAGCACTCAAACACGTATTCCCCACTGGGAATCGACCCCGGGAGCTGTGGGTCTGAGACTGACCTTGACCCTCGGCTGCACGGTCATGAGCGTGAACATGGTCTGCATGTCGACGAGCGCCTGCCGCACCTCGCGGTACACGGAGCCGAGGAAGCCCAGCGGGATGGACAGCTGGAACAGCAGCCCGTTCACCATCACCAGGTCGCCCACCGACATCGTGCCTGCGGGGGGGCGAGGCTCAATAGGGAACTTGATGACGGCAAACATTCATTCCGGAACATTATATGCCTTAAGTGGCAAGGGGCAGGGCACATCGCTCGCAGGACTGAAGGCCGCTGGGGCGGAACGGTCCTTGAGTGGCGACAGCGTACCGGAATGCGCAGTGTGGGCAGACCTCCGACGAGGTGGACCGACATCTGCGCGGGATGCGAGCAGCACAAAACCGGTCGTTGTGAAGATCCTTGGGGGGGGGGGGAGGCTTTGTCCAGAAGTGGACGACTTTTGGCTGAGATGATGATGTGCCTTACAAATAAACAAAGAATAAGTATCGAATAGTTATTCCGTGTTTTGTTCCCATCATATCACCTTCATTTCAAAATAAAGTAAAAGAGACAAAAAAAGGGATAAGTTTATACTGTGTTTTACAATGGCTTATTGCAGTTAGCATATAAATATAATGAAAGTTAATAGAAATGAGTGGCGATAAATGATTCCCCCCTCCCAACTCCTTGAGTATCAGTAAAGACGTGGGGCATTCCTGAGATCTCACGCGGAATTCCAGACATAATTTTTTAAAAGTGACGTTGCACTGTTTGCATCATTTGCCAACATTATGCACGTTTAAAAACACTGAGGGGTTTATAATCCGCCATTAATATTCGACAAAACACATAGGTATTTTAGAAAATAAATCAAAACCGCAAACATGACTATTCACTTTCCCTCCAAAAAGTCTATGTTCTGTATATTAACTAATCGCAAGCTTATACTCTGTTTTTTGCTATTACATACTAGTAACTACTTCTACTCTGTTTATTAGTTAGTACGTCGAAAAAATATAAATTATTAAAATTAATTTAAACTTGTTATTTCTTTACTTTCTTTAGGGCCGATTTTTCAATTGACAGATAAAACTTATTCGTTTGATAAAGTATTAGATAACCATTTTAAAAATGTATTTTAGACAGGTGACATTTTAACTTGATTGCGTAATACTTTATCAGAAGGATAAGTTTTATCCGATGATTGAAAAATCAGCCCTTAAGGGTGCGCCGACCGTAAGCGACAAGTGCCATATATTTTATTTAAAATGTCTTCGTCCATATTTATTTGATGCCGCGCGGCCACATTAATTTTGTATAGGAAATTTAAGGTGATTAATGAAAAATAATAATTTAAATAACCGCTTTATAAATCGAAAATGTGAGACGGACGATTTGTAGTTTAGACATTGGTAATTGTTTAGACAAAGTCAGAGGTACAATAATTTAGATAAACTATAAGATATCAACTAAACGCCGCCACTCGTTTTCATGATTTTTGCCCCACTTTAAATGATATTGTTGAAAAAACTATAGTGTGCTATGAATTTATGGATCGGACTAATGGCAAACATGTTCCCTTTGATACTAAATATACAAGTAGTATAAAATTGGGAAGTCTGGCGCACGCTTCCCTGGGAATGGATCTAGAGTCCCAGAGTACTGGAGTTCACAGATACAAGAGTACCTGAGTACTCGAGTTTCAGGATAAGCGAAACGCCAGAACAAGAGCGCCTCTTGGGAGGCGCTGTCTCTGGGCGTTTCGCTCACTGAAACTCGAGTACTCAGGTACTCTTGTATCTGTGAACTCCAGTACTCTGGGGACTCTAGATCCATACCCAGGAGAAGCGCGCGCCAGACTTCCCAATTTTATATATTACTTATTGTATTATACTGTAGTCAAAACGTGGTAAAATTGGAGTACCAATGAACTACTCATGTTAGTACGAGTATGTGAGGTAAGTAAATAGTTTTGTTGCTAATTAATAATAGTATTTTTAGATTTAGGAGTACCTAACTGAGTAAGTACTTACTCGTTAATCTGAGAATCTGAGATCCATCCCCCCCCAGGAGAATTGCCTGCCGGACTTCCTATTTTATATTATAATTCAGCTCATAAGCATGATAATAAGTCATAAGTGTTTGAACTTATTTTCTAATATAATATCTCTTAACCATAATACTTTCTCAAAACCATTTGTGAATATGCATTTGTCATAAAAAATCTTATCGTATTTTCCTGTACGTTTAAAAAACGTTTTAAATATTGGAGTACAAATGAACTACTCATGTAAGTATGTGAGGTAAAGTGGTCTTGTTGCTAAATAGGTACTGATAGTGAATCTGAGAACTTTATTATTCAGGTAGGACATTACAGTCTCTGTTTATATTATTGTCTTGCATAATTATGCGAGACTATAGTAAATTGAGAATATTTTTTATATAATTATTCAAGTGTTACACAAGATTTTCAAACAATATAATGATAGTGTTTGTGGGTAGGTATTAAAGAGAAATTCTTACAAGGATATTACCAATTTCACTTTATTTCATTGAAGAATAATATACAAATCGTTTACTTACTATCAATACTATTTAACAAAATATCATTATTATTATTACATAGAGGTACATCATTATTATTATTACATAGGTTACATAGTTATTCGAATATTAAATTATTGGTACAGCGTATCTTGTATATCTTTTAACACTTTTCTAACGTCACAATACACATTATCAAATATGCTTTGAGCAACATATTGAGCACTGATTTCAGGCTCACATTGGTTTTGTTCTTTTAGAGTTTGTGCGTCGTACACTTCAATTTTGATGATTTTTGTTGCTTTCTTGGATGGTTTCTTCATGCTCGTGTAGAAACCAACTTTGGTTTGTCTCCTTGTATGTCTTATAGGACCGACAACATCCTCGCCTTGGTTTTCTGACTCAGGGCTGCGACTTAAGTCAAATGGTTTGGCGGAGATGAATGGAAAAAGATCTTCAGTGTCCTGAAATAAAAACATTATACATTATGACCAATACTCCGGGTGAGTATACTTATTGAGTACAATTATTTTTTACCGTTTTACTCTGGACTGAATATAATATAATACTTACCGACATTGCTTATATCCTCGAAGGTACACGTCCACTCGCTACCAGATTTAAACAAAAGTAATGTTTTTTTTTACAAAATTTTAACAGAATTAAAATGATATTGGGTACAAACCATATCTCTTATTCTAAGAGTATTAAAGTTTAGAATTGAATGTTTTACGAAGGGTGTTACTTATGACCTTTTCTCATTTAGACATCCATCTAATGTGATTCATTTTAAAGTAGCGTGCAGCAGTAGCTATGCACTGTGATACCTGTGTTTTGTTTGTGTGTGAGCGATATCAATAATTGAGAATACGAATTTGGCTATAACGCTTAGCTTGCTATTGCTATGATCTGTATGATAAAAACTAACACATGTAAAGTTACTGAAACCTATAAATATACCCCCTTCACCATAACGACGTAACAGTCTTGTTGGTGTGCTTAGAGGCTTTTATTGAAATCACTTAGCAAGTGTTGTTTAAAAAAGAAAAGAATCATCAACAAAGATGTAAGTACTCATACTTATTCACTTATATTTGATATTTAGACACCGTAGTAAGTAGTTTGAGTACTCAAGTATACAAATTGTCACTTTTATTCATTATTACAACGGATAAGCGGTGTTATATTATTTACTACGTGTTATAGGTTGTGTACTCAGGTACACACATTGTTACTTCTATTCATATAACAAACGAACGAATTTTTGCTAACTACTTACTTGTTATAGTTTCGAGTACCCGAGTACAAAATACTTACGATTTTATTCATTACTACCATGCAAAAGACGTACTGCTAATTTGTTGTGGTTTGAGTACTCTGGGAAAAAACTAAAACTTTTAACCATTAAGTATTACAACAAAGAAAAGATGTAAGTAATGTGATTTATTATTTCAGGTCTAAGAGCAACTTATTCTCAGACGACGCATACGATTCCTCGAGTTCATCGAGTTCGTCCAGTTCCTCGTCTTCTTCATCGTCAAGTGTACAGACGGATAAGCGCGTGACGCTGCCGCCGGCGCCGCCGGTTACCGCACCGAGTGAACTTATCAATATGGCAGAGCCTGGCCCGTCTACGGCGCCTGTAATTGAGACAAAGGCAAAGGCGGCGAAGAGGAAACATGATGAAGATGCTAAGAAAAAATCTAAAAGGTAATCATTATTAATAATTGTTACCGTAATTATATGCTATAATATACTTTTATTTGCCTATTATTATAGCATTAGTTTAACGTTTTTGTTATTGTTGTTCCAGATCTAAGGAAGAGGCTAAGCTGTCAGATTATAAAATACCTAAAAAGAAGTTGGCGGCTACAACTGATGAAATCCATACAGTAAAAGCTGATAAAAATAAAGGGTAAGTTACTAAAGTATCGACCATATTAGAGTTGATTCTAGTACCATGTGGTGTGTGTGTGTGTGAGTGTGAGTGTGTGTGTGTGTGTATGTGAACATTATTTTTATTTATCAATTATTTAACAAATGTATTTTATACTTCCAGCACAAAAGCTACAGTAAAGAAAGTATTAAAGGACAAAAGAGGGAAAAAACGAACGACTGCAAATGATATCCTGGGTGATGATAGTGATGGCGTCGTTGAAGATACGTACGGTACTGATGACTTAAATTCGTATATTTACCGTCGCGTTGCCAACGGCTATACAAAACAATACAAAAATGATCTACAGGGTAGTCATTATATCGACCTTAAAATTTATATGTGTAAAGAACTGGAAAACGTTAAACCAAAACAGAGGTGGCGCAAATCAATATTAACTTTAAAAACTAAAAGCGATGACAACACTAAAGCTTGGCATCACTTGGTTGACTTTTTAAAGGACATTAAGTCACAATTTAAAGACGTGCCGGTATCTTTTGTGAGCACATCAAATCACCCTTGAATTGATTAGCTTACTTATTTTCGTCTATCGTAATCCAATTCTAGTAGTACTTAGGTATAGTATTATGTTCCATTATGTCTTTGTATACAGACAAATTAAATACTTCTTAATTATGTTATTAGTCGTAATTTCTATGTAATTAAACTCATATTCAAATATTTACTTTTTGTTTTTTCAGAGAGGGTTCCAAGTAATAGTATTACATGCGACAAATGTAATATTAAGCTAGACAAAACTAGTTACAAGTATCACTTAAGGACAAATTTACATAAGAAAAATTGTATTTTAAAAACTGAGTTAGAAAATGTAGACATAATCGCCACTGCCTTTAGGAATAGAATCATTACATACAAAGTAAACCCACTTCAAAATTGTATTTATTTGATACCGGAAGAGTTTCTGTGTGATATAGATCAAGTTGTAAAAAAATTAATTAGTTCAGCATTAGAGAAACACAAATGTATTAAAATTAATTTCGAAATGTTTGCTAATTTTGTTTTGCCCAAATCAGATTGGCAACAGATAAAATCATTTAATTCTAAGTATGAATCAGTATTTTGTAATACAGATCTTAATGAAATGTATTCAAATGTTAGCAGTACTTTAAAGGAAAAATTATCTGAATTTGAACATTCTGAATCCGGCTGGTCGTTTGAATCTGTAAGTCATCTTGAGGTAAACATAAACAAGTATTCGCCTTTAAGAGGCGGTAGTTACTTAGAATTACCTAAAGCTATAAAAAATACAAAGAGTTGTCTTAATATAAGAAATAATGACAACTTTTGTTTTGCGTGGAGCATAGTTGCTGCATTATATCCTAGTAAAAAAAGTGTAAATAGAACAAGTTCTTATCCTTATTATTCATCAGTACTAAAGACAAGGGGTATGGCTTTCCCGCCGACTCCATGTGATATAAAATTATTTGAGAAAAATAATCCATGTATAAGTATTACTGTGTACGGTATTGATAAGAAACATACCATAACCGGACCTTTATATATTACAAATGAAAGAAAAAGCAACCACGTTAATTTGTTGTATATTGAAAAAAACAAATGTGGTCACTATTGCTTGATAAAAGATCTTGAACGGCTTGTGCGTAGACAGATGACTCGTCATCATGGACAAACTCACTTCTGTGAAAGCTGTTTACAGTTTTTTCCGTCTGAGGCTAAACTTGATGCTCATAACTGTTCAAAAACTCTAGCTGTATTGCCCGAAGTTAATACTAAACTATTTTTCAAGAACTTCGAAAGACAACAAAAACATAAGTTTGTTATATATGCGGATTTTGAAAGTTTGTTATGTAATCATTCTGAAAGCATTACTGGTAATACTGAAACTTACAAAATACATAGACCTTCATGCTTTGCTTATTACGTGTGTTGTGCATATGATCCTAGCTTAAACAAATTTGTTTCTTATAGAGGTCCAGACTGTGTTGAAGTATTTATAAGACGTTTAATTGAAGATTCATTATTTATTGATGAGATACTCCGTAGTCATAGAGTCATGAAACCTCTTACTAAGCAAGAAGAGAACGAATATCGTAATGCATCCCATTGTTATATTTGCCGGGAATCGTTCACAGTCAACGACAAAGTACATGATCATGATCACATTACATCAGAATTTCGCGGAGCTGCTCATTCAAAGTGTAACATATTGTTTCGAACTAAGCCCTTTATTCCAGTAATATTTCATAATCTTACAAACTATGATTCGCACTTATTTATTAAAGAATTAGTTAAATATGCCGGTGATATTAAAATTATTCCAAAGACTAAAGAAAAATACTTAACAATTACGAAATACTTTGAATTGTCTAATTCCCGGTCCTTGCAAATAAAATTTATAGACTCATTTCAATTCCTTAGTTCCAGTTTAGATATGTTGAGTAAAAGTCTTGAGGAACAAGACTTTTGTCACTTATCAAATGAATTTAAAAATAAGGTGCAGTTTCATTTAGTTAAACAAAAAGGTGTGTATCCCTATGATTATGTTGATTCATGGTCTAAATTCAGTGTGAACCAAATTCCATCAAAAAAATATTTTTTTAATAGTTTAACATCTGAGCACATAAGTGACGAAGAGTATTTGAGAGCGAAAAAAGTTTGGGATGTGTTCAATGTTCGTTCTCTTGGAGAGTACACAGACCTATACCTCAAAAGTGACGTATTGTTATTGTGTGATATATTTGAAAAATTTAGGAACAGTTGTTTATATTACTATAAGCTTGATCCTGTTTTCTATGTAACGTCGCCTGGCTTAAGCTGGGATGCAATGCTTTTGCACACTGGTGTAAAGTTAGATCTAATAAGCGACATCGATATTTATCAAATGTTAGAAAAGGGTATTCGCGGAGGTTTAGCACAATGTTCTATGAGACACGCTCAAGCTAATAACAAATACCTTTCAGAATATGACTGTTCTAAACCGTCTACCTTTCTAATATATCTCGATTGTAATAATTTATACGGTTATGCAATGATGCAAAAAATGCCAATATCAGATTTTAGGTTTTTATCTAATGAAGAATTATTTAAATTTAATGTTCTCAATATATCAGATGATTCAGAATATGGGTACATCTTAGAAGTAGACTTGTTTTATCCAGATCATTTACATACAACTCATAGCGACCTACCCTTTGCTCCAGAAAAATTTGTTCCACCGGGTGGAAGAACAAAGAAATTAATCGCTAGTCTTTATAATAAATTCAATTACATTATACACTACGTGTATCTAAAAGAATGTTTGAAGCATGGTTTGGTTTTGAGTAAAATACATCGCATTATTAAATTCCGCCAAGAAAGATATTTGGAAAAATATATTCAGTTAAATACTCGCTTACGTCAAGCTTCTAAATCTACATTTGAAAAAGACTTTTTTAAATTATTAAATAATGCTATATTCGGGAAGACGATCGAAAATAGAAGAAAACAAGTAGATGTAAAACTGATAACTACATGGAGAGATATTAATAACAAAACCAATAAAAAGAATGGGGCTGAAAAATTTATTGCAAAACCCAACTTACACAGTATTAGTATATTTTCAAAAAAATTTGTGGCTATTCAGCTTAAGCAAGAAAAGGTCACATTAGATAGACCAATATACATTGGTTTTTCTGTCTTAGAATACGCCAAACAACATTTATATCGATTTCATTACGATTTTATGAAAATTCAATATAATAGAAATGCGAAATTATGCTACACCGATACAGACAGTCTTCTTTATTTGATAACAACGAAAGACTTTTATAAGGATATGCAAACAAACTTGTCAGAGTTCGATACAAGCAATTTTGAGGAATATAACATGTATAATATTCCGAGACAAAATACTAAAATTCCCGGCCTATTCAAAGATGAAATGGGGGGTGATGTTATAAAGGAGTTTATAGGATTAAGAGCTAAACTATACTGCATACAGAGCGAAAAATGTCAAATAAAAAAAGCTAAGGGTGTTTCTAAATGTGTTACGAAACGTATCACTCCAACCCAGTATCGAAACACATTAAATGATAACCTAAATATTAAATTTAAAATGAGTGTTATAAGATCAATGAAACATGTTATATACACTCAGAAAATTAAAAAACTTGTTCTTAATCGAAATGATGACAAGAGACAAATAATGTCGAATCAGAGTTCTACGCTACCTTGGGGTCATTGTGATACATTGTTTTGATACTTACGTGAATAATCTTGTTCTATTTGGCACTTCTCCACGAGTAAATACATAATAATAATATACCGATTCATTTACTTGCAGTATTCAATCAGATTAGAATTACTATTGA
This sequence comes from Eudonia mercurella, assembly GCA_963082485.1. NCBI lineage: Eukaryota > Metazoa > Arthropoda > Insecta > Lepidoptera > Crambidae > Eudonia > Eudonia mercurella. Next base: position 20,675,073 of record OY720026.1, on the reverse strand, counting down.
TTTGAGATGATATCAGTTACGATAGTTGTCGGTTTATCAGGTAACCAACAGATGTGTCAGATGTATCAGAGGTAACCGGTGTTTATGTAAACATAGCGTACCATAATATAATATTATAAGTCGAATCAAAAAGTATGATGTTGCTGCTTCTTCAGTATCGCACAGGAAATCTTTTTAAGTGTTTAATGTTAATAAGGTACTTGATTAGGACTTCAATTCTGATTGGCTGTATTGTATTAAATAGTATTGTAATAAAATAAACATATTTGAAGAGGTTTTTGTTTTATTATATACTTACCTAAAACATTTCAAGAGTATAAATAGACTAAGCATTCACTGACTTTCTTAAACATCAACATGAATTGGATTAAGCAACCACTAGCATTAGAAGTAAGTAACATCAATATTGATTTAAAGTCTGAATCATTTGCAAGGCATAGTGTTCTTTTACCGAATAACATTCGCTGCGTAATATGCGGACCGTCAGACTGTGGAAAAACCAATGTTATGCTCAGTTTACTGTTGCACCCTAATGGATTAAAATTTAAAAATATATATCTTTATTCAAAGACTTCGTTTCAACCAAAGTATCGACTTTTGTCTCATATATTAGCAAGAATACCTGAAGTTAATTATTTTGTTTTTAAAGACGATAAAGAAGTTCTTCATCCTAATAAAGCATTGCCACAATCTGTAATGATATTTGATGATGTTATTTGCGAAAATCAAACTAATATACGTAATTATTTTTGTATGGGACGCCATAAACAAATAGACTGTTTTTATTTAACACAGACTTACTCAAAAATTCCAAAACAACTGATACGTGATAATGCAAATTTGCTAGTTGTATTTAAACAAGATGATACAAATTTAAAACATGTTTATGATGAACATGTAAATAGCGATATCTCATGGTCGCAGTTCAAAGTTATGTGTTCGACTATTTGGAAGAAACCCCATACATTTTTAGTCATTAATAAAGACAGTGCAATAAAGAATGGAAGATATAGAAAAGGGTTTGACGTCTTCATAAGTTTGAATTAGCATGCTCTTTAAATAAATCTTATTGTTATACCTATTATCATTCTTAATTTACTTTTAATGAAAAACAGAAGTATATTTAGTTGAAAGATGGAGCAAAGTATTAAAGAAGAACTAATAAAATCAGTTGATTCAATAAAATCCAAAATACGAGCTATGCGAGACGTGGAAGATGAAACTGACATTGCTATGGCAAAAATTTTAAAACCCGTTTCCAAGCCATTAACGGCTTTCATTAAACAAAACAATTATTCTAAACAAGACTGTGAATTTTCTATCATGAATAAAAACGGAAATGATGGTTCCGAAACATCATCAAACTATGAAGACACTGAATACTACAATAGTAATCTTTCTGATACCAGTAACTTTGATTGCAAAGAAGAAAAAAAGAGTCTTACTCAGTATATCAAGCAAGCCGCTGCTAAGCGCGCTTCTTTGCAAAAGGATGACCTAGTTAGTATCTATGACACAATAGGTGTTAATATACCATTTGGTATTAGAAACGAAAATAAAGAATTGTATATGGGGAAATCTACTGTCAAAATGTCTAAGACAGATAACGCTTTGAGTAATGATCCTATTTATTATGTCACACTAGATGATAAAGCATATGAACTCACTCCAGGCATAAGAGAGTTATTGCTAAAGAAGAAACCTGACTTAGGACTTGTTTCGGATAAAGATAAACTTGTATATAAAGATATGTTATCAATCAGTAACGCCCATAAAAGGGATTTTGATCCAAATGGACAAATCAGAGGTGATAAGAGTCTCAAATACCGCGAAATAATAAAACCTCTTATTGAAGCTAGTTGTTCATCGACTAATTTTAAAAGCCCTACAACAAGTATTGCAAAACAAGGTGGCAGTCTGCCGAAATTGAAAAAATATAAATCGAATACTGATTTGATTTACTGGGACGATCCCAACGAATTAATTGAACGGTTAAAGATATTAGTTGCTTCTAAAGATGCGGGAAACAGTAATCATGACAATGAAATTCTTGCTATCATTGAAGAATTAAAAGAGGCTGACATCATAAAGGCATAAAAGAAGATACTTAACGATTTCATTATCAGTATTATTCGATTACAGTAAGAAAGACGATAAATTAAATTGGTTGCGTAATAAAAAAATGAGCAAAGTAGATGTTGTGAATGAGATACACAGAAATGCTAGATTAAACTTTCCGAGAAGACATGTTATAATGAAAGATATAGATGATTTGTGGCAAGCCGATTTAATCGACATGCAAAACATTTATAAGAAGAACTCAAACTTCAAATACATTCTCATAATAATTGACACGTTTTCAAAATACGCTTGGGCTTCTCCATTAAAACGTAAGACGAAAAATGATGTAAGTGATGCTTTTAAAACATTACTTGTAAAAGGACGAATACCTAAAAGCTTACAAACTGATTTGGGGAAAGAGTTTTATAATAATAAATTTAAAGATCTCATGAATTCCTTTTTCATTAATCATTATTCAACATACTCAACAAAAAAGGCTTCCATCGTGGAAAGACTTATTAGAACTGTTAAATCTAAATTATACAAGGCATTCAGTTTAAAGGGTAACTATGTGTGGATTGATAATACACTGAATGACATAATTAAACACTACAATAATACATACCATCGAACTATAGGTTGTAAACCCGTTGAAATTAATCATTACAATAAAAAATCCGTACTAGAGAGATACGCACGAATACATAAGATTGACTGCAATACAAATAAAGAAAAAAATTGGGAGTTGGTGATTATGTACGTGTAAGTAAGTATAAAGGAGCCTTTGAAAAGGGCTACACACCTAATTGGTCTGCAGAAATCTTCAAAATTAATAAGGTACAAAAAACTTCACCATTAACCTACATTTTAGAAGATTCAAGACTTCAACCAATTCTTGGTGCATTTTATGGTCATGAACTGCAGAAGACAATGCATTCTCATTTATATCTCGTGGAAAAGGTTTTAAGAAAGAAAAATAATAAAGTTTTAGTAAAATGGTGGGGACTACCATCCAGTGAAAATAGTTGGATTTATCACTCTGACATTGTGTAAAGTTATATTAAAATAAAAAACATAGTATTGCGGTCTTAGTTTTAAAAAGAGCATGAAAGGATGCAGTCTTCTTAATTGGTTAATAAATCATTTACCATTTGAACTTCACTTTCCTGGTTATAATTACTGTGGTCCTGGAACAAGATTACAAAAAAGACTTATTCGAGGAGACAGAGGTATAAATCTTTTGGACGAATATTGCAAAGAACACGACATTGCATATAACAGGTGCTTATCTTTAGATAGTCGTCATAAAGCTGATTTAAAGTTGATGAAAATGGCAAAGATACGGGCAACAGCACCCGATTCAAGTTTTGGTGAGAAATTAGCTGCACATTTTGTCAACAAAGCAATGCTGGCTAAAGTGAGTACTGGTGCAGGGTTGAAGAGCACTACCAAAAACAAAAATCTTGTTTCCAGAGCTGGTTTTAAGAAGCATTTAAAGCACATTATATCCCACACAAAGAAACGTCTTTCAAATATCAAACCAACCTGCAAGAAAGCAGCTATTGATTTAGCAATTGCCGCTGCTCGAGAAATTGCACCAAGTTCTTCTATTAAACTTCCCAGAGTAATTCCTGTACCAAAGACTGGTGGATTTTTACCGCTTATACCCATATTTGCTGGACTATCTGCTGTTGGCAGTTTGGCTGGAGGAGCTTCGGGCATTGTCAAGGTTATTGAAGAAGTTAAAAATGCTAAAAAACGACTTTCAGAACTTAAAAGGCACAATGAAAAAATTGAATCTGTATGCATTGGAAAAGGTTTACAACTGAAGCAACATAAAAATGGTTTAAGAATTTGTTTATCCAAGAAAACGAATAAAAAAAACTAAATCGTAGGCTACCCAAACGACCTCTTACTAACATTGATATTCTAAAGCATGCTCGAGATATCCCATACTTTAGAGGTGTATTTATGAGAGATCAGTTACCACAATGTCCCCAACCAATAGAATGTGGTATTATTAATTTAGACAGTTCTCAAAATGCAGGTTCTCATTGGGTAGCCTATGTGAAGGTTAGAGACTACGTTGAATACTTTGATAGCTACGGTAATTTAAAACCTCCTACAGAATTTATACAATACGCAGGGTCTCGTATAAATTACAACTATGACAATCACCAAAAGAATCATCCCTACAATTGTGGTCATCTGTGTCTTAAATTTCTCAATAACTTCTGGAAAACATATTACGATTTTGTAAGATGACAATCTAATGTATTGATCCAAATAAATGGCATGAATCAAATCACCAAGTGAACATTCTTCTATTGTCTGTGATAAGGATCGAATGTTATCTTGTGTGGGAGGATCTTACATAATTGTATTACTGTCACATAAATACGTGAATTAGTGCTTAAAACTCCATTGGACCATCAGTACTTGAACTTACCATAGAACATTATAGCTTTACCAGTGACTAAAAAAAGTATTTACAACACATTTACATACTTCCGTAGACCAAAATGATTGTTTTTGATAAAAATGTGAATACAAAATTGCAAAAACTCAATAGTTCTTCTAATTCTAAAGTGAGCAGACGTATTAAAAAAATTAAGCAAATAACAAAATCTAATAAGAAATTTCTTCAAGCACTTGGATTTAAAATATGAATATCCTACAGATTTCTGATGTACCGCAATTTGATAACACAATTGAGAGTTATGAAATACATACGTACAGTCCCTATAGTAATAGCTTCAGAGAAAACGATGAAATTCGGATACCTATACAACAACAAGACTTATATGTACTCCCGTCCGCTAGTTCTATTTACATCGAAGGGTATGCTACGCCGATCGGGAAAGACCAAAAACCGATCAAGAAAGATTTGGCTTTTACTAACAACCCTTTTATGTTCTTGTTTCAAGACATCAGATATGAACTGAATGGCATTGAAATAGATCGTACAAAGAATAGTGGAATAACAACAACTTTAAAATCATGTATATCCATGAATAAAGGTGATAATAGAGTAGCCGCTTTATGGGGTTGGAAATTAGACGGTTTTAAAGGTGATGGACACTTTAGCGTTGTAGTACCTTTGAATAAGATATTAGGCTTTGCAGAAGATTATAACAAAATTATTATGAACTGTAAGCATGAACTGATTTTAAACAGAAGTAATTCAGTTTTAAACAGCTTTAATATCGTGGATACTGATATTACACATGTTGAAGTGAACCTACAAAAGGTACAGTGGCGCGTACCTCATATTAAAGTATCCGATCGTGAAAGGTTAATATTATTGCGGCAGTTGGAAAAAGATAAACCTATTCAAATAGCGTTCAGAAACTGGGACTTATATGAATATCCTCTTTTACCAAAAACCACAAAACACTCATGGTCTGTTAAGACTACTTCTCAAGTAGAAAAACCACGGTATGTTATCTTAGGATTACAAACTAACAGAAAACACAGTAAAATAAATAACAGTACCATATTTGATCACTGTAATGTTTCTAACGTTAGATTGTTTTTAAATTCGCAATATTATCCCTATGAGGCTATGAATTTAAATTTCAAACAAAACCGATATAGTATTTTATATGACATGTACATCAGATTTCGTCAGTCGTATTATAACACACCAGCTGACCCGTTGTTCGATCTGATCAGTTTTAAAGGGACTGCTCCGTTGTTTGTAATTGATTGTACAAGACAAAACGAAAATTTAAAATCTGGACCCGTTGATGTACGACTAGAAATTGAATGCTTGGAAGATATTCCAGATAATACAACAGCCTATTGTTTAATAATAAACGATAGATTAATTGAATATAAACCGCTGAGTAATATAGTTCGCAAACTATCATGAACGCCATTGTAGATATTCAAGGCTTCAAATCCGATGACAACAAATTTATTTTAAAAGAATTGGCAATTTTATGTAATAATCGTATGCAAGTATTTTTAGTAAGACCTCCCTTTCCATTTTATGACTTATCTAAAACAGAAAGAAAGCAAGTATGCTGGATAGAGAGGAACAGAAATATATTTTGGAAAGAAGGATTTATACCGTATCATAGTTTTAAAGATTACACAGATATAGCAAGAATTTTAAAAGACAAATGCATATTCACGAAAGGTTTTGAGAAAGTATTATGGTTAAGAGATTTATTAGAAAATAAGTTTATTTATAATTTAGAAGATAAGGGTTGCCCAAGTATTATTAGTTTATATGATAAATATAATAGATCATCGGAGGTATTGACTTGTATGTATCATTCAAATGTATGCGCTTTAAAAAATGTAAAATGTCTAAATATGTGGTGTATGGATAATAAAGTTTTTTGAGAAACATTTGTTTTTTTATTTTAAGATTTTTCTATTAAATCCATCAATGTTCAAACACCTAAGACTTATCAGGCTTATGAGCTCTTCAAGGTATGTAATAGATAAATCTTGTATAATGACTGTACATCATATACTTACAACTAATTATTATAGTATAAAATAGGAAGTCCGGCGCGCAATTCTCCTGAAGGATGGGTCTCTGATTCTCAGATTAACGAGTACTCAGGTGCTTATAAACCTAAGAATACTATTATTAATTAGCAACAAAACCATTTACCTCACATACTCGTACTAACATGAGTAGTTCATTGGTACTCCATTTTTTACCACGTTGACTACAGTAAAATACAATAAGTAATATATAAAATTGGGAAGTCTGGCGCGCGCTTCTCCTGGGTATGGATCTAGAGTCCCCAGAGTACTGGAGTTCACAGATACAAGAGTACCTGAGTACTCGAGTTTCAGTGAGCGAAACGCCCAGAGACAGCGCCTCCCAAGAGGCGCTCTTGTTCTGGCGTTTAGCTTATCCTAAAACTCGAGTACTCAGGTACTCTTGTATCTGTGAACTCCAGTACTCTGGGACTCTAGATCCATTCCCAGGGAAGCGTGCGCCAGACTTCCCAATTTTATACTACTTATACATTTTGTTTATGTAATACGATAGTATTTTCAATTATATCAACTTCACCGTGACTGCACTTTTGGCTTTTTTTGGTCGGCGCACCCTTAATTGAATAGTGTTCTGATTTTGATAATTGACACAAAAAGACGATCGTTTCGGTTAGCTGTTCAGAGTTTTAGACTCACCTTTGGCGATCTCGTTGGCGGCCAGGATCATGATGAGGCTGAGGCCGCCGCTGAAGATGGCGTGCTGGCCGAAGTTCAGCAGCGCGAGGCTGGAGGCCGTCTTCAGCGACGCCATCTCGTACTTCTGCAGGCTAGCGTCGTACTTCTCTAGTTCGTACTTCTCGTTGTTGAAGTACTAAAACAAAAAAAGGAAAAATAACAAAAGAAAATGTTAAAATAATTTTTAACGCAAATTTTTGTTGCGAACAAATTATAAAAACACAAATGTTCAATGTCAACAACTACCGTCACTTGAATGGGCGCCTTTGGCTTTCAAAGTAAAAAGTGTTGAATAATTTTGGCGGGCTGGTTAGATAAGCGAGTTTATTTGGGAGAATTAACTGATTTTGCTGACTAAAAGTTAAAAATTAGCCCCTTCCTTTAATTTTACATGTGACATTACTACAAATAATTTTGATACTTACAAGCGATACTATTGGGTGGTGTAATCTAAGGATGTAGTTTTTTTTATTAATATGGGACCCGAGATACCATTGCGTATTTTCACTATCTATATACATATAATGACTTGTCCTGACTGATTCACCATCGCCAGTGATCGGAATAGGTAGGGCTAATTCACCTAAAATTCGAAGAACATAGACAAAAATTAATGGAGACTTCTTTATCACAATTTTTTTTCGGAACAACTGTCTGGGTTTCCGGACATCACTTGAGAACATTAAAAATTTATATTATCAATACAGTAATTGATTTTATTAATTATTTTGTATTCCGGAATTACCGAAAATAAGTAGACACGTTTTTTATTGTTTTCCAAAATGAAAGACAATCTCGTCGTTATTTATTGGATTAAACTTATTTTTTGCGCGTGTCTAAATCTATATTTTTGTTTCGCTCATGTCTCGCAAAACTTGGGCAGCCTCGAATTTCTCGGAAGTGGAACAATGCCGTGCGTTTACCAGTAATATATAATAGCGAGATAGTATTCATTTTTGAAAACAATAAAAAACGAGTCTTCTGATTTTCGGCAATTCCAGTAATATAATCAATTACTGTGTTAATAATATTATTTTTTAATTTTTTATGCGATGTCCGGAAACCCGGACAGTTGTTCTGAAAAAAAATATTGTCATAATTAAGTCTCCATTATTTTTGTCAGTTCTTCAAACTTTACGGGAATTAGCCCTACCTATTCCGATCACTGATCATCGCCGAGCCGAAACCGCTGAAGCTAATTAGATGAAATTTAGACTATAGGTTAATTGAGTGACGTAACCAGCCACTAAGAAAGGATTTTACGAAAATCATACCCTAAGGAGGTCAAATAGGGGATGAAAGTTTGTATGAAAATCCGTCAGTTTTTAAGTAAAATACATGAAAATTAGTATTTGACTTTTTGAAAAGAAATAAAGAATGACGTGTCTCAGGAATTTTGTTTCTTTTTCTTGTAAGGAGTAAAATAGGGAAGAAAGTTTTTTTGGGCAAATCGATATTTTTAAAGTAAGAAGTAATTGTATAAAAATAAATAATTTAATCGATCTTTAGATTTTTTCATAAAATTAAAGAATGACGTGTTTTAGAATTTTTGGAAAAACCTCCCCTAAAGAGGTGAAATAGGGGTCTAAAGTTTGTATGGAATTCTGTCATTATAAAAGTTAAATCTTTCGGTATTTGGCCTGGTTAAAAATTATGAAATGTTTCAGGATTATCCTTATAGACATTTTTACCTTAAATAAGTATTGCTTTTATTAAAAACAATTACAGGTCGTGTAGCCCATGTGAGCAAAGCCGCGAACAAAAGCTTGTTTGTCATAGTTTTGGATTCGGTTCATAAAAAAACATCTGTACATCCTGTACATGATTACATTTACGTACTTATGAAACACATAAAATAAAATTTTGTACGCGCGCAAATTTTAAAAAAGCTAGCATAAGCGCCTTTCGTCCTTTATTCATTGGAATAAAAAAAATATTATTAATTCATATATAGTTAACGCAAAAACGACAAATAAGAATCAATAGGTACCTTAACGGTCTCGTAGTTGATGAGCGAGTCGATGGCCTTGTTGCCAGCCTCGTTCTCGGCGCGGTTCATGTGCACGCGGAACTTGGTGCGCCACTGCGTCACCGCCAGCGTGAACACCGCGTACACGCCCACGCAGCTGAACGCCAGCCCTGGGCACACGCCATATCTCGGATCCGATCCGAACCCTTCCGAGAATCTAGTAGGGCACGGGACACGTACTAGTGCGTGATGCCGTTCCCTCTAGAAAACCTCCGAAGGTGACAACGACAACGGGTTTTTAAACGCGTCCGTACTTATCGGCGAGTGAGCAACGACGACGCGACGTAAGTAGGTATAGATCGCGCCAAACTTCTAGTCCCCTCTGAAGTTGGCGCGATTCGCGTCGCAGTAGTAAAAAATAGGCGTCAGTAGGGCGAAGGCGGAGACGAGCGGTAGGGCCCGACTGTACAGCTGCGCAACGAAGCAACTTCAGAGGGGACTAGAAGTTTGGCGCGATCTATACCTGCGATGCGAGCGCTCAAAATATTGTTGCTTTATATCAAATCAAATTATTTATTCACTGAAAATAGAGTACGTATAATGATAGTAGTTATATATTATTATAGTTCGTCTATTTTACTAACAGTGCATGTGAATGGGAATAACGGAACAAGAAACAAGAAAAAAAATATTATAGGTTAATTTACATGATAATACAATTTATACATTAATAATTATAAGTCAATCAATATTAATCTATACTAATATTATAAAGCTGAAGAAATTGTTTGTTTGTTTGGCTGAACACACTAATCTCAGGAACTAATGGTTCGAATTGAAAAATTATTTTTATGTTAAATAGTCCATTTATTGAGGAAGGCTATAGGCTATATTACATCACGCTATGACTAATAGGAGTGGAGCAGCAATGAAAAATGTTGCAAAAACGGGAAAATCGCTGGTGAAACCGCAGGGCACAGCTAGTAATAGAATAAAATAGGTACCCACGAATACTTATTGTTTCGGATAATGATAGACTCTATCCTCTATCTATCCTATCAGATAGACTCTATATCGATAGATGGACAGATAGAGGATCGTCTTACGGCGCGGCGGCCCTCTTTACTTTCTACGGCGCACCAGGGCGAGCGCCTCGGGCACACTTTGGGAACCCATCCCGCTTAGTTGATGGCTTCGCACGGTTGGCACATATAGCCAGTGTCAAAGTAATTTTCTTACAAGTTATATTAATAAATAATATTTCTTTTGTTAATATATTATAATGATGATGAATGATAATAGTGATGAGAAGTGTGAAATAATATACCCTTCAACATATTGAGTATCTCAGTAAAGATGTGGGGCTTTACTAAGACCTCACGCGGACTTCTTGAGAGAATTTGAAAAGTGACGTTGCACTGTTTTTTTTTTATTTGCAACACACTTTACTTTACATTTAAATTCGACATAACATTGAACCTATGCTTTACATAAGAATATCAATCTCTTTGACATAAAAATAGTCATCTTTTGACGTGGCTTTAGGCTGCTTTTCCACCACAGCTGAGCGAGGTAGCTAAGGGGTTCGCAAGGTAAAAATCCACTAATGGGATCACACCATTTTAAACCGCAGGGTAAAGGAAGCTAAAGGAAGCGAAACTATATTATAAGTCGATATTTTTCTCGCTCACTTAGCTATCTCGCACAGATCTGGTGGAAATGCTACTTAAGGCGAAGGGTAAGGCACACTAGCGCCGCTAATGGATTTAATTTGATAACTGCTAAACTAGATTTTTTTCAAACATTGCGGACCTTCCGACACTAGGCAAACATCTATTATTTAATCATTGTGCACTACTTTTAGGTTTGTGTTTTGTTAACACCAACAGTGGCCATTGTTTGTGAATAAATACGATAGCCCGTTTTGTGAATAAACCACGCAACAAAAAGTAGTGCACAATTATTAAAAAAATACTATGGATGCTACCCTGTTGTCGGACGGTACGCAATGTTTAAAAAAAGATCGGTTTCGTTAGTAATTGTCAAATTATCAATTGGTGGCGCTAGTGTGCCTTACCCTTCGCCTTAACAGGACTTCTAATAATGTGATATTATTAGTGCATTTAAATTAATCGGAATATTGTCTAAATTGTCAATATTCACCTGCAAATGCCATTCCTCCTTTTATCCCCAGAATGCTCGACACCAGTATTAACTCGAATATCGTGGGCACCACGTTGAACACCATCGCTGATAGGACGAAATTGATGGCGCGCGATCCTCTATCTATGGTCTGAAATTAATGGAATTATAATATTAATACGTGAAGCAAAAACTTTGCACCCGTTTTTACGAAAATTGCGCGGACGGAGGAGTATGAAATTTCGCACACTTACAGTTTATATAGAGAAGGTTATCCGAATGTTAATAATTTTTTTTTATTATGCATGAAAAATACATTAAATCAACAAAAACAACATTACACACACTCCCATGTATTTGACACACACGTATTGTTTGTCTTTAATCCGGCCGACATCTGTCAATGCCAATCCAAACTAACATTCTATATTTTTTAATTTTTCATTGCTTAGGATACCATTCGTGCAGCCTTAATAAAATTACGGTCGAATTTCGACCACTGGGCGACCATTAGTTCACTTAAATAAGCAATGTATTGAAAACGCACTGTGTAACACGAAAAATAAATTAAGATCCGGCCCATAGGACCATTTGTTGAGTGCTGTGTTCCTACCATATTAAAGAACTTAATACTTACCTTGCTGATAAAAACCACACTTTTTAATAGCTTTTAACATTAAGCAATTATTTTTAACAAAGCTTTTTAACATTTCAGTTTCAAGCAAAAGTAGAACCATTTTAAGCAAATTGTTCCATCAACTTTTACAAGGAATTTTAGTAAGGTTTGACAACGCCGCCATGAAACATTCGCTGCTTTTAATAAAATACTTTGTGGAGTTAATTGTCTACTAAAGTGTAAATAGACTTTGTGTCACTAATGAATAGAGTCTACATTACCTTGGACAGCGCTCCCGTCTGCCTTCCCAGGTGGAAGCTGAGGTCCAGGTTGTGCAGATGAATGAACACATTACAAGCCAGCTTCCTTATAGAGTGCTGAGCCACTTTGGCGAATACTGCGTTGCGGAGTTCGTTAAAACCGGCCGCTGTCGCCCGCGCTATACCATCTGTAACGATATAAAGATTGCCAAACTACTTAACCTCTAAAGGCGTAGGAAGAGAGCTTAGACTCGCTTGCATACTCAGAAAGTTAGTGTATAAGCGTCCCATACTGACGTCCTAGAGTTTTTTCGTCTTTAGATAAGATAGTGGTATCTGGTAACAGTCTTAAAACAAGCCCGACCACCAACTCGGAAGAGGGAGGTACTTACTTGTTGCAACAACATGTAAATTTTCACATAAAACTATGGCATTTGTGTGGTGCCGGGGGTAAAGAATTGCACCACCCCATCTCTCCCATGGGTGTCGTAAAAGGCGACTATGGGACCATTCCAGAGGATGGGCAGCAGCGTCTCTCTGTGTCTATTCTCACCTTACTGCGATCGCCAACCCACCTGCCAAGCGTGGCGATTATGGCAAATTCCCCTCAAAATTATTTATCCTTGAGGGAGGCCTTTGTCCAGCAGTGGACGTCTTTTTGGCTGAGGAGATGATGATGATGATGATGATGATGATGGTCATTTAAAGCTTATAAAAATGCAACTTACAGCCGACAAGTAAACTGAAAGCCGTCGTGCCCAACGCCTGCGGCACGGTCGCCATTCCCAACAGCGCGTCGCCCGCCGGTGTCACACTCGCCTGATTAACCTCATCCACCGCATACTTTAATAGGAAGGGGACGGTGACGTTTATCACTTTCGCACCGAACAGGAGCGAGAGAGACAGCATCACGCGGTTCCTGATCATATCGTTGTCCTGGAAATGAATGAGCATGTTTATTTGATTGTTCTGTAATGGCAGTTATACAACAACTGTAGTTTTAGAGCCTTACTAGTAAACAGATTATAAGTTTGGAATAGATATTACCGTGTTCTGTAATCGTCATGTAAACTTAATTTCACATTGGAGTAAAAGACACTAAACACGGAATAACTATTCGGAGCTTATACTCTTAATCTATACATATAAAATACTTTGTCCTGAATGACTGATTGACGGATCAACGCAGAGCCTAAACCGCTGATCGTAGAGACCTGAAACTTGTAGGGTGTGTTCTTTGTATGACGTAGGCATCCGTTAAGTAAGGATTTTCCGAAATTCTACCCCTAAGGGGGTGTAAGAGGGGGGCTAAGTTTGTATGGGACAATGTGATTCATTGAAATACATCCCCTAACGGGGTTAAAAAGGGGTACAAAGTTATTTTGGCGGTGATTTGCTTCGAAGTTGATATCAATACTTCCTAGTGCTTTTGATTTAAATTACATTTTATTTTGACACATCTTTGAAGACTCAATCCGATTTTATTCAAAATAGTTTAATTCATTTAAAAAAAACAGGCCAAGTGCGAGTCGGACTCGCGCACGAAGGGTTCCGTATTATTATTTATTTAAATATTTCAAGTTTCTACCTGTTATCGTCATTAAGAGAAAAAATTGGAAACAAATCACGTTTGTTGTATGGGAGCTGGATATGGAATATTTAAGGGGATATTTATTTTATTGTTTCTTAGTATTTGTTGTTATGGCGGCAATAGAAATACATCTGTGAAAATTTCAACTGTCTAACTATCACGGTTCATGAGATACAGCCTGGCGGTGGACAGACAGACAGGCAGACGGACGAACGGCGGAATCTTAGTAATAGGGTCCCGTTTTACCTTTTGGGTACGGAACCCTAAAAAGATTGATTTTGCTAATAAGCTCAAAAATTTTTAGGAGTTTGCTGTTATTTGTAAACGGCCTTCACAGTGTCACCGGACTTTTTTGGGGGCGGCGAGAAACTTAAAGGGTTCCTCAAGCCACACTGTTTGATCACGATCAAAACAATGGCATCACGCAAGCGTGCTTCTGCACTCTACTAGATTATCCGGGTAGTTTGGATAGGATTGGGATGGCCTTTACAGGGCTACAATAGTGGTGTACGTTATAAGCAGATGTGTGTCTAAATCAGAGTTTATACCCTAACTATCCTAACTAATAGTAACCTAACTTAATATGTGAAAGTGAGTTTGTTTGTTATTTGTTACGCTTTCACGCGTAGGTATACTATTCAACCGATCATCATGAAATTTTGTACATATATTCCCAAGAGTATAAGTAGTCTTATTATTATAAAAGTGAGTTTGTTTGTGTGATACTCTTTCGCGCGTAAACTATTTAACAATTTGTGTTGTTATAGAAACTGTCAAAGCGGTACGAAGTCCGCCGGGTCAGCTAGTCTATAGACTAGTCTATATATTATTATAGATAATAATATTAGAAAGAGGAAAGCTTTGTATTTTTGTATGTAAGTTTGCAACGAAACTACTGGACCGATTTAATAAATTCTTTCACCATGTGAATGCTACATTAGCGCTGAGTAACATAGGCTATATTTAAAAAAATATGCGGTACGAAGTCGGCCGGGTCAGCTAGTTATTAATATGGGGGCTAAAGTATTTGGGGTATTGCTTCACGATGATAACTTTCACTCTTATGAAAATAAGAGATTTATGCTAAAAAGTACCTTGAGTTGAGATACATTTTGTAAAGTGTATATAAAATTAGGTAAAAATATTATACAGGCAAATATTAATTATTTCAAAAGCCTGCCTGAATTACCTATAACAATAATAATAAATGTAAAACTGGAAAATATATTTTATCCTATTATTTTGGACAGGAAAAATTCCAGCAGATTTTTTAATCTTTTGTAATTTGTAAAGTTGTAATATTTCTTTATAAATTGAAAATAATAAAATCACATGTAGGACTGTCATAATTTTTCAATATTTTAAAGCTTCTTCCATTTCTGTAATTTCTTAATACATACATAATTAACATTTTTCTTTCATGAAATTCTATATTGACTCCTTAATATAAAGTATGCAATCTCACCTTAGGCCATACATATGCCAACATGCCGCGAAACATATCAACTCCAGACACCGGCTTCGCATCTCCCAGGTTTATATCTTCACGGGACAAAACAGAGGCACCTGGGTGAAAGCAGTCCCTTTTTTGGATACCTAGGATAGGAGATATATCATCAGGAATGTAGGAGAGGTAAACAAAGGATGGAACAAAGCGGACTAAATACAGGGATGCGTGCAAGGAACAGAACTGCTATCAACCAAGTATTAATAACAAAACATAGTGTATTAGCAAAATACTAAAATGGTAAACAAAATTAAAAATTATGTATGAATTCAATCCATAGTTAATACAGCTGTAGTCACAAAGAGGTATGCAAAGAATGACATTTTAGATTGTACAAATAACTTTAAAAAAACACACATATAACAACAGACCAAATTTGTGCCAACTTATACAAAAGTTTTATTGATTTTGGTTTAATTTAAGCCAGTTAGTATTCAATCACTGAAAACACGACAATGTTGCTATAGATGTAAGAAGATGGTACTCATCTAAAAGGGATCTGTACTATGACCAATATTTCAGACTACACTAGTCTACTGCTGGAGAAAAACCTCTCCAAGTGCACTCCACTCAGCATGATCTGTGGCTGTCATCAGCTCTTGCCAGCCACCTTGCGAAAATTGATACAAGGTATCTATACTAATATTATAAAGTTGAAGAGTTTGTTTGTTTGTTTGTTTGTTTGTTTGTTTGTTTGTTTGTTTGGTTGAACGCGCTAAGCTCAGGGACTACTGGTTCGAATTGAAAAATTATTTTTGTGTTGAATAGTCCATTTATTGAGAAAGGCTATAGGCAATATTACATCACGCTATGACTAATAAGAGTGGAGCAGCAATGAAGAATGTTGCAAACACGGAAAAATATTTTTTTAAGAGCTTTCCTTGCCTGCGCTGCGTAGATTGTTTGCTAATTAACGTGGGTGAAACCGCGGGGCACAGCTAGTTTACCATATTAGCAACTAAAGTATCATAAGAATTATGTTTAGATATTTGGTATGTGCTTTAAAAGATTTATAAACAATGCTATATATGACATAACATGCATATTTAGGCAATACAAATTCATGATTCACTTAATTAAGATGATCAAAGTAACAAAGATACACACTTAAATATTATAACAAATTATAATGAATTAGTGCTAAACAGTTTAAAGAAAACAATAAAATAACAACAAATCAAAGATAATTTGAATTTTCATATTAAAATTATTGATTTACATAGAAGATTATTATGTTATTTTAAAATGAAACAGTAAATAAAATTAATTTACGAAGCTTTCAAAGCAAACAATAACAGTTTATACTAAAATTACCACTTGATGGACTGTAATGCCCACAGATGTTGAGGTAGTGGAATGGGATATGACATGAATGACTTAGCAGTAACTAATTAAAGTCAATAAGTTTATTGTAAGAAATTCTTTATTATTTTATGAATTGGTTAGAAAATAAAAATAAGTTTATTCATAATAACTAGTACCTTGTATTATGTAGTTAACCAGATACTTAATACAATTTGTTTTGAATATCAAGTAGGGAAGTAGGTATTGATAAAACTGAATTTAAAGGTAATTAGTCTGGTGATAAAAGTACCAAGTAGTTAAGGGTAATTACTTGTCAGAATTTCCCTTGTTCATTTATTAACAGCTGATAAGTGTAAGTATCAGACAAGGTCATGAAATTTCATAAGGTTATACAATAACTGGAAAACCTAATGAATAGAAATAATAGAAAAATACGTCTTTAAATAAGAGAAAATTCAATAATAATACTTACCAACTGGTATTTTTCCAGTTTTTGGTTTGTTTGCCAACACTGCGGCCAGAACATTTTTGGCCGTATCGCCGCCTGCAGAACCGCTTTGAGGCGGTGTAGAGTAATACTGGATATAAAAAATAAAATAATTATACAATTTAATAACACAAAACCACAGAAAACAGATAGGTATCTAATCAGTAACCGAAAAGTAGTTCATGAAAACATACCCGGTAATGACTTGTTACGACGCATTGCTTACAAATTAAATTTAACTGCGGTTTGTTATAAACAACAGTTCTACTATTAATTAATGTTTTAGTGAGTTTTATGTGATTACTAATAAAATTATTGAAACTCTTATTTGACAGCAGCGCGACCGCCATGGTAGCAGCAAGCAAATTTGACAGCTTGATTGACAATAATTGTCAATTTGACATTGACAGATTGACCGCTTTTTAGTTTTCTTCTTCCGGGCGAAGTAAGATAAGCAAAGAGATCTACCCGACTCAATCAGTACTTTAGATTTTTACATGATAAATTAGTGATTAGAATATCTTCGATCAATTTGACGAAATAGTTGCAAAGTAGCTAACATACATTCAGTGAGACGGTGACTCTTACTTATAAAAGAAAAAGTTAGTCTATTAGATTGTTGTGATGTATAGTAGTAACAAACTGAGGCTAGTACTTGAATTAACAACCATCACATCAATAATAATTGTAATAATGACTTGATTTCAGCGATGGAGGCCTTCTTCCAGCAACGGGACAGTAGACTAAACAATAATAGCAATAGTATGAGTTGATATACACCAAAAACATTTGTTTCAGGATAATAAGTAATTTTTGTATATTTTGTAAATAAAAGTTCAGTATACCACATCTAACATTTAATAAACTTTTCTAAAATATTAACATAATGACTCATGAGACCTATACAATTTGCTAAAATAACACATTTATTACCATAATTAATCAATTTGTCGACAGTTTTCTTAATATTTTCTAATTTATTTGCAATCATTGGCTTCAATATGTCATTCAAGTCTTTGTTATTGGAACATACAGCAGCTGAATAGATCAGCCTACTTACATCCATTTTTTTATCATAATAATACTTTACAACCATTAGTAATCCATACAAATTAAAACTTAAACCTCTAAAATCAATGTATAAATCTTTATTTAGTCCATGACTATTAATGAAAGAGTTTTGATCCTGAGAAAATTTCACAGATTGAGAATATAAGAATTCCACTATACTGTTAAAACTTAATGATACAAAATCAAGATCATTAGCAGGTAAGAAAAAACCATATTCTGTTATTAATTTTAAATTATGACTATCTCCATAACATATAAATACTTGTGTGTAGGCTTCAAAATTAATCTTCGTATATATGGAAAACCACACATCAGCAAATAAATCTTGGTTCAAATTTGTGATGCTTACATCCAAAATATCTTTCTTGATCATCAATTTAGTCTCGTTTTTGGCATTAGGACTATGATTTATCATGTCTAAGTAAGGACAAAGAGATATCTTAGTGTTATCACTAATTAAACACAAAACAGTTTTCTCGATATTACCAAAATTTAAAATATTTGTTAAGTCCATATAGACACATCTGGTGTTGACAGTAAAATAGGCCCATTCATATAACTCCAGGTTAAATTTTTCTCTTAAACATTGTACCAAATGGTTATCACATAAACATGATTTTAAAATATCTTCAAAAATACAGTAAGACGTAGTAATAACACTTTTTTGATTAGAGATAGCAGTAAATATATCAGAATCAACTTCACATTGTATGTCTTTAGGTAAAAAATATGGCACAGTATACTGTTTTGGTAAACTTTTTAAGTAAATATACCATTTTGTATCAGTTCCAAGTATTTTTAAATAAGTCAAATAAAAAGAAAGTAACGACTGAAATGAGATAGACTGCTTATACTCCACAAAACACTGCTTCTTGTTGTTTAAAAATATTCCACAAAAAGAGCAATCCGCAAGAATAGTGACCACATTGATAGTTGAATTTATGGGTAAATTTATCAATTCCTCTCCAGCAGATATCTTCTTTTTCGTCAATACCCCACGGCCGGTATCATCAAAAACAGCCAATACAAGTTTTTGATTTCGTCGAACTCCTTCTTTTGATAGCCAAGAGTTTAATTCAATCAGTTCTTTGTCATTTTCGCAAGTAATATAGTTGCGTTCTTTATTTTTTCTTTTTCTTTGGGTTCGGCCCATCGTAACATGTATAGTTAAATAAAACTTCAAATGTCAGCAGTTCCTTCCAAATTCGTCATTTTCAATTACATTCTAAGCTTTTACCTTAAAATTAATTAATAAAATAATAAATCATTAAAAACTACAAGTTTGTTTGTGATGGGTTTTTTTTTACTACCTTTTTCTCATATAAGAAAAGCAAAACGATCTAGCCAATAGAGCCTAGTTTTTAGCTTAGCTATATATACGCGCTATAAAATACTAGCAGTTATAGTATCAGCCAGCAAGCTCCGATGAAGAAAGTTTGCTGTAATCTTAATTCGAAGAACTACATTGAATCCGTCATAAAAAATATTTTTACGAAAATTCGGGGTCGTGAGCTTTAACTGGATGTGGCGAGCGCCGCAGCCGGCGCTTATTCTCGCCCGAACTGTGCTATGCATGTTGTTTGGGAAATACGATGGTGCTGATACAATGACGATGACCTTTGTAGCTACCAAACAAACGAAATTTTCCACTTACACCAGACACAATAGAAAATGTATTGTTTCGGATTTAAGTGGAAAACTTCGATTGTTCGTTAGCTACAACAAAGATCAATCGTTGCGCAAAGGTTGCGCCATAGTATTTCATAAATCATTATCGTTAAAATAATTAAAGTGATACGAAATGTGCTGATAGCTTAGTCTAAGTAAGGCTGGTAGTGACGTTTTTCGGTCTTGGTTTTGGAGTGTTGTTCTTTCTTCTGTGGTTTTGGTAACATAACATCGTTCCCAGTTATTAGTATTCAATTCAATTCATTTATTACTGAACACATCATGCTTTGTACAACTTTTATTCATTAATAATCATCGTCATCATCACTTATATAGGTTAATTTATTAATTATCTGTTATATATAACAGACGCCATAATAAAGTAAAATATTCTTTTTTTTACCATTGAAAATGGTTATCAGATGCAAATCGCCTGAGAAGTATTTTTGGCCATAGCTCCAAGGATTTTGGAAGAATCGAGATAAAAATAGTACCAAGAGTTGAGGAATTTATCGAGACACGTGTAAGCGTTTGAATTTTGAAAATCAGCTGGAAACTTTTTTTGGAATTTTGAAAAATGTAAAAAAAAGAGAGATTTTTTTTAATTTGGTTAATAATTGTGACCTTAGTGGTCCCTTTAGATTTGGTATTTTAGAAAAACGGGTATTTCCGTATATAAAAAGTGATGTAGTTTCTTTGATTATTGACCGATCGTCATGGTAATGGTATTAAAAGATGCGGATGCAGGCGAGAAGTGCATTCAAGTTGGAATTGTGTTATTTAAAATAAATGTTTTTTTGCTAAATTGTTGTATTTATTTTCAATGCTCCGATTCTTGCGGGGACTGCGAAATCTGTGAATTTTGTTTTGGTGACCCAGGGGAAAATATGCAAACATATTCCGAACTACTCGCATTATACAGTGCTTTCGCGAAGATCCGGGGCTGATCTTTTATAGGAAGACCGACCCGGTAACAACCCTTGGGGATGCCTTTAGCCTGGAGGGCTGTGAAGGCAATCGGAACGCTTGCCTCTCGGAGGGCCAGGAGGCGATGTATAGAAAAAAGGCGTTACTCATAAGGAGTAACTAACCGGACTGCCCGCAGTGAAGCTGCCTATATCGGCTGACTTAACTATCGAACGGACTGGCTGCAGTAAAGCTGCCTATGTCGAAATGACTTAACTAACTGACTACGTCGTGGGCTATTAAACGAGAGAATGAAGTTATGAGCTCGTCTGTGTGATACCAGACAAAATAGAATTTTAATTGTTATCGGCCGGTGATCGGTCGTTCGACACACAATGGGTTAAAGTGTGTAATTTCTCTTTTTGGTAGTAATCTATTATTTTACGGTTCATTTATTTAAAGTACAAATATAAATACAGTCGCATCACTAGTCACATCAGTTTGACAACTGTCATTTCCACTATAAATCAAGCTATATTTTAAGGACTTGGCTGTATAGTCTAGATCCCTTAGTAATAAATAAGTTATAGGAAGTAGATAACTAAAAATAAGTTTTATTTTAAAAATACCTAACGTAACGGCTTCCGCTGGCTGCTGCTCGTTATTTGGTAGTTTTTTTATTATTTTGTAATTGATTTTAAAGTTATTTTGGTTTCAAACGACGTAATGTCGCAGCAGCAAACTAAAAACTGTATCACTCTCCGTGGATCTGCGCAAATTATATGTGAATATTTGAGTAAGTGTAATTATTATTATATTACTTTATGGTTTCAAATATTTTGTTTCCTCTGAAATAAATTGATTACTATAAATACTTACCAAAGTAGCTTAAACTTACTATGTTATTGTCGCTTAAAATTGACCAAATATATAGTGGTTACCATATAGGTACATTATTCTTTAAGTATACAGTTATGTATGTGATCTTTTTTAATATTTTGCTTATTTTGTGATATTCCAGAGTTTGCGATTAATTCAGTGTTATTTCAAAGAGGCCTCTATCCCCCGGAAACGTTTAAAGCAGAGCAGCAATACGGCATAACACTCCTGATATCCGAAGACGCACAGATCAAAAGTTTTCTCACTAATCTTTTAACACAAAGTGAAGGTATTTTTTTTTTAAATCTGTTATTACTTTCAAGCTGTACTATCCACCTTTACTTACGGTCTAACTATTTATAATTTGTACTGGTTAATTATTTTATGATGTTTATATAGACTTAAATAGGCAAGAATTAAAGTGGCATTCAGCCACCTTTTCATTTATAGCTGTGAAATATTTATCATTCATCATCATCTAGTGCCATCTTCATACTGAAGTTTGGAGATCAGTATATCATTGTAAACACTTTACTGCAATAAATTAGTTATTTACCATTATATGAGGAAAATTCCTGTAAATTACATACCCCGAATTTTGTATACAAAACAAAATAATTGTTACACTATAAATAATATTGTAACAGATGAGGTTATTTATACTAACTGCTTTACTACAGAACAATCCTTGGATAATGCGTAAAACAGATACTGTCATTTTTTAACTAATATTGTTAGATAGGGCCACATCATTTTAAACACATATTTTGCCATTGTTTAACTTTAATGACTGTGTCGTAGTATTAGGGCTAAGTCT
Organism: Eudonia mercurella; assembly: GCA_963082485.1. Taxonomy (NCBI): domain Eukaryota; kingdom Metazoa; phylum Arthropoda; class Insecta; order Lepidoptera; family Crambidae; genus Eudonia; species Eudonia mercurella. The sequence continues at coordinate 20,652,595 of OY720026.1, read as the reverse complement.
TTAAGTAAATTATTTTTAAATAATATAAATCAGTTGTGTCTAAAAGTAAGTAGTACTTAAAAAATTCTTAGGTGTTTCGATCAATTGGCTGTTTCAATATTGATCTTGAATAAAGCTACAGAGCATGCAAGATACTTTACACAGAAATATTTTTGTATAATTTCATAAGTCAACTAAATGCAATCTTTTATTTTCCAGAATGGATAGTGAATAAAAAAGTGAGCAAGCTTTCCCTTATCATCCTAAATGTTGCAAACAAGGAGGTGCTAGAATGTTGGGACTTCAACGTTCAGTACGAAGAAGGAGATGTGGCTTTGTCAAAAGAAAAGAACGAAACCGTAGGCACCAAAGATCTTAAGAAAATTCAGCAAGAAATACGAGATGTCATGTTACAAGTTGCTGCTACAATATCTTACTTGCCCTTCCTTGATTGTCGTTGTTCATTTGATGTACTAATCCATGCCAAAACGGACTGCGATATCCCAGAGAAATGGGCTGAAGCTGAACCGGTTGCTATAGCAAATGCTCAAAATGTACAATTGAAAGCATTTACTACAAGTCTTCATAAAATGGAGACTGTTGTAAGTTATAAGTTATCAGATTAGTGTATACTTTTGATTATAGATTTAAGAGTCTTGTCATTATTCTATATAAGTTGTGTGATGTTGGTTGTAAAGCTGTATATTTTTATACCAGTTTAGTGCTTTGTAGAAAATATTTGGTATTTGCTATGCAATTGTAAGTATCATGTATTAAAATCAATACCATTTAAATAATATTTTAAAGCTTACAACATTAATTTATTGATTAGCAGGCATCATTGAGTAGCAGTTTTTTACCTTGTCACATTAGTGTTCCATGACAACCAAGAATTTATTATTATTATCTTAATTGATGGCTTTCAATTTAGCATTAGTCCAATTTCAAGTAGTATTATACTATAAACTATGGTAGATTACAAATAGAGTTTCACAACACATGTTACTACAGAAAAAACTCAGGTGAAACTCCTAACCAAGATTTGATGTAGTGACAAGGTACAAGCTGAAACTTGACATAGTTTTGAAATCTAGAGGCTTAGTATTACAAACATTGTAGATATTAATTTTATTGAGATAAAGTTTCATATTTTTTTAGTACGCTTGAATTAATTCCTTTATACTTACCTCATTTAAGTGATAAATATTATGTTAGGCTCTTTTTCAGGCACAGTATATTAACCCATCGTTGACCGTCAATAAGAGACAATAGAATTTTATTGTTTGGGGCTTACATTTAAGCGCTCGGCTCACAAAGGGTTAATATTAGTAATAATTTCTTTAAAATGATGATAACTAATATAACAAAAGAGCTTTATCAAGCTTGACAGTACATTGGATACATTTATAAATATGCATAATGCTTGCTAGTGTAGCTCTTAGACTCTAAGAGCTATATTATGTACAAACCCAACCAGTCTACAATCGCCGAAGGTCTAGTTTACATTACAATTACAACTGTAAGGTCTCTTTTCGCTTGCAATTATTAAACAGAAAATCCTTAGTTCAATCTAAAATATTTTTCTGCTCTGTACTTATCATGACAGGCAAACAGCCTATTGTCGCTTTTTAAACATTTTATAATTTGTATAATATTGTGTTATTGTATAAGTCTCAAGATATGTCTGAAATTTTATCATCAAATTAGTAAATTTTATACAGAATGTCCAACAATTATGCAAGCACAAATTATTAACCCATCACCGTGGCCAGAAGCCAGTCGGTGGGTTTTATCAATAATGATGATGAGATGCTCGATGGCACCGCCGTGATTAACGTGCCCGGTCTGCTGTTGTTAAAGTTAAGCATCTTTCGCAAAGGCCGGTCATCGGATGGGTGACCACAAATGTATCATTTCTACTCCTCGTGCTTCGGAAGGCACGTAAAGCCGTTGGTCCCAGCAGCATTAGCAGTCGTTAACAACCACCAATCCGCACTGGGCCCGCGTTGTGGATTACAGCCCGTTCTCCTTAACCATCCATAGGAAAGACTCGTGCCCTAGCAGTGGGGGCATAATGATGTGCTGATGATCAATAAATTCCAAAGTATGGAGGAACTCGAGATACTTTAATTGGATCCTTATGAAAGTTAGGACATTGCATGTCTTACAAAATTGCGACCCAAGAGCGCGAGCTTCTTCCGTTGTACCCAAAATGTCACATCTATATCACAACATAAAGAGACTGCTAAAGGTTAGCTTCATACAAACGCTCGAGCATCGCTAGGGTTGCCACCCGTACTTTATTATAAAGTATTGTTCGTTATTTCGGGTATTGTACTCTATACTTAGGTACTTTAATGAGAACAATAAAGTACGCGAAAATACTTTATTTCACATATTTTATTTCTCTGAGATTCTTTTTTACATATAACACACAAAAAGTTGCTGTGCGGATATATAGCAGTGATAATCATTTGTTAAAAAATGAGAAGTATGTTTTTAAGCGAAATAAATAATCGTACTTTATTTTGACACAATGTACTTTTTTTCTACCTTGTAATAATCAATATGTACTTTATTTGCACAATAAAAGGTAGCAACCCTAAGCATCGCACACATAGACAACTTCTCGCATCGCACACATAGACATGGGCACGGAATCCGGACTGGTAGGCTACTCTTGACGCAAACTCAATCTCAATACAATTCCAATGCGATTAATATGTATCGATATTGGGATAAGTTTCGCAATTTCGGAACGCCCCATCTCGATAATAATTTGTTCACTCAATTTCCACGCAATTTAATTGCAATGTAGCGCTATCATCGCTTTTAAGAGTGCCATTTGAATTTTTTAGATTTGGGATTGGAATTGTATTGAGATTGTGTTTGCGTCAAGAGTAGCCTACCTGTTCAGGGTGCCTAGTGTGAGTTTTGTTTACTATCCGTATTCATTCGATTACGTTTACGAAAACGAAAATTAGTAAGGCATTGAAGCGGCATACAAGAAGAGTTTGCCATACAAATTCTCGTTTTCGTTAACGTGATCGAATGGCGAATGAAACTCGCAGTAGGCACCCTGAACTCGAGCAGCATAGCATCTGCAGTCTCCTTATTTTGTGTGTATATGCTGTCGACTATTATTTCCGCAATTATAATATTGAGCCAACATTCAAGAGGGTATTTTTATAACATTTTCCATTTTAGATGGATCATCATCATCATTACCATCATCAGCCTATACTAGTCCACTGTTGGACATAGGCCTAGATGAATGTCTCAATAAAATTCCAAATGTATCAGTTGATAGATATTATTGAAAGTTCAATTGTGTGATATTTTCAATGATAAAATTACGAATAAATTTTTAACAGTATTTTTGTAAATAAGTAATGTAGCTAGTTAATTTTAGCTTTTAAGGTTTGCTATGAAAATATTTATTGTAAATATTTTTAATGTACACTACACCACTAACTGTCAAATTTTCTCAATAGATTTTGAACCTTATGTCGATAGCATAATATGTCTGAACACTTGAAGATATTTGTCAGTTTTGGATAGTCTGATGTTCTATGTAAAACCAGCTTCAATTGATGAATAAAATCATGAGCACAGAATAGATCTCTCTAATTTTATTGTACTTATATTTTTCTTCAATTCTATATGGCGTTGATAAGAGAAAAGACCGAGTTTTATCATTCATTTAATATTTAACAAAGCACTTAGGAAATAATTAAAAGCTACAAAAATAAATATAATCTATTCAGCAAATAATACTGTACAAATGTGTTAATATAACTTAACAATTGAAATAAAATTAGGTAAGTATGTGTAGTACTTTTACACTGATGAGTCAAAATAAAAAGGGTCTGTTACAAAACAGTTTAAAAATCTTTTTAAAGAGCAATTTGCTGTAATAACTGCTGGCTGTTTGAGCGGCTAATAGCTCCCCCGATCGGATCCGAACCCTTAGGAGAATCTAGTAGGGCACGGGGACGCGCACTAGTGCGTGATGCCGTTCCCTCTAGAAAACCTCCGACGGTGATTCGTTTCACACGGCTTGAGGGACCCTTTACGTTCCTCGCCGCCCCCAAAAAGCCCGGTGAAGCTGAAAATGCCGCCTGAGGCAATCAGCAATCTCTCCAAAAAAAAGGCTAATAGCTTTATATATTTGGTATAAAACCTTTAGTAGATAGTTGAGTTTTAAGTTTTTTGTAACCGACTTTTATGTTTTGCTCACCAGTGTGTTTTCTAACCCTCTTGTAAAATGTAGATTGCGCGCCATCTTTTCTTTTGATCTGTCAAAATATCAAAAACCGACGCTCATATTCAATACATAATCACCTTACTAGTAACTGCGATCATTAAATAAATAATGTGTTACACTTATTACATTTTGTGACTTAATAACAAGAGAATAGGGTCTGCGAAATATCACTATCCCATACATTCGAACTCGACAGATCCAAAATCGATACAGGGAGGTGCCTAGAGCGAGTGTCAATCGCCATTTAATCAATTTAACGAAACCGAGAATTTTAAGACAAAAAAATAACTCGCGTTTTCCACCAGGAGGCGCGCTGCTTCTAATGCCATACAAATGTATGTTTTTGTTAATGTCACCATCGATTGGCGGATGAAAATAGCACTAGGCACGCAGTATTAATTTGGGAAGATAAATAATGCCCGTTTTCTCCGACGATCCCTACAGTTCTAGGCCACCACTAAGCCATGTTAGGTGACATCACTATTTCACCTAGCGATGCGCGATTATGACTAATTTCATTAATCGAATAAGTATTACTAATTAGTAATAAAATCGAACGATTATTGATATTGAAAGAAAGAAAGCTAAAATGTACTTTAATGCAACAGCATAAGGCTCATAGCGGTTACCAAGAGAGGCCGGCTATAATCGAAAATGGCGATCAGTGTATTACTTCCGCGGGTCTTCTTTACTAAATTAGTTACTTACGTTATCATTCATTCATTATCAATGAATGACCATTCAGTTGCAAAATTCTGTATTCGTTAGTGGTTGATTCCTACTACTCACTGATTAGCGCCCGATTAGTACTGCTTAGTAATTATACATTTTAAAAGTCATTTAAATTATTCGAATGAATGTAATAATCGAATGATTTAGTTAGTATCATTCCAAATCGAGCATCGCTAATTTCACCTTGTATTGTCTAACTAATAGTTACCTTTGTCGGTGGAAACAGGCAAAAGCCTTTAGAGACTCACTATCTTAGATTCTTGTTTGCCTAACTTCTGTTTAGTGAGGCCTAAGCCCTTGTGCATAATTATAGACATTACAACACTTTGAGATTCGAGTCCAAGCAGGTAAACAATAATAATTAAAGCTTCTTATACTATACGTTGTGGCAATCGCATAATAAGTCACATTTCTAAGCACCAAAGTATATAAATACTACATATAAATAAGTTATTATGATACAATTCATAGTTGTCTTGATTATACAAAGTATTTTTGGTTACATTATATTATTTTTCTGTTTATCTCGTTACTAATTGATTATAAAAGTTATAATTCTGTATATCCTTAACGAACAACGCTTTTTAATATTGTCTATCTATGGTGGGACAGTACTTTCATAACTAATAATATTCAAGCTAATAATTTATCGCCGAACTAAAATACAATCTAAGTGACCTGCTATATTTTGAGAGGTCATTGTCAATAAATAGGAATGATTATTTCTTGGGCGTTACCATGACGTATTGCGATACAAATTAGGTCAACATACTTAATACTTAGCCTTGCTTTTCAAGCTTCTCAAAATGTAAGCTTGAAGGTCTTTACCTACTACAACGTAGCGTACTATGACAGTTTCTGTATTGAATCAAATCATGACAAATTATCTTTGTATGATTATGTATTAGACAACGCTCTCTCTCTATCGAAATAGTACAGCTGAGCTAAATTGAATCGCAATAGCTGTTCACAGTAAGCTCATCTCGATTGAGTTTCACAGCGTTACCAGAGGGGGTCTCCTTTACCTGTCAATAAAAAAAATATGTTTATATTTTTAGGCCACAACTCTTAACTGGTTATCAGCATGCAATGTTAAGGCATATTTTTAATCTCACAACAAATAATTAAGTTGTTTATGTTGAAGAGAGTTTCTCAAATTGTTGCCATGCATGTAATATACCTGATTATTAGTAATGACAAGCATTAGATACTAAATACTATATCAGATGAAATGTAGAAAATAAAGCTTTCGCCATTAAACTAAATAAATAAGTAGGTAGGTACATCGAAAAATAATTACTTTCATTATAAAATATTTTCTACATTTCAGAAAATGAGTGCGGACAGTGTTACATCAGTGCACGACAAAATAATAGAAAATTTCGAATATACATACCATTGTTCGTGTTGTTCTAATGACGCCGTATTTCTAGGACTAGGAAATATTATGTGATATGTGATTGAAAAAGAAAACAATTTGTCGCCTTTCTGTTAATTCCAACACTCATTCTTTTATTGTGATTTTGGTATATTCCATTAAGTACATTGACTTTTCGCGCCTTAATATTTGTTGTGAGAATACAAACTCGGGATCAAGCGTAATGACGTCATTAAAAGTTATAAAATTTCTCTGCAAGTTTTGTCAGTAGGTAATTAGTTTATTAATCGTTTATTTATACATAGTCTCTAAAAACTTTTTGTTATCTATTTGTATGAGTATTGTAATGACGTCATTCTGCTTTAGGCATGAACACCCTTAATCATCTGTATTTAAAATAAATAGTCGTTCTGCTTTAATTAATTAAATATAAATAATGAACTTAAACATTAATAAGTAGAAGAACTTTATACAAAACGAAAAAAAATATGTAAGTACTACTTAATTAAACTGCGCATCTATTCTGTGAGTATTCCGTCTCAAAATCATTAAAAATAATAATATAAAATTCGCAACAAAACAAAATGAATTTTGACAAATAATAAAGAATAGATTTCGCTATATCCACAACCATACTTTCGATTAACCACACTCAAAAATTATACATTATAAATTCACCTACGCCTACCTAGTTATAGCATTAAAACTGAATTCTGACTAGGTGGTAATGAATTGTTGATAAAATATATGAGATTGTTTTTAAAATTGTTTCACTGGTTTCACTCGCTACATGAAAACAAAAACAATAAGACTGTTAAAAAAAGAGCTTCATATTGATAAGCACTGCAAAATACTTTAGCATGATTGTGTGCATCACATGAAGGTCGTCTCGGGACACTAACGACGTAACCAAATTCTTGTAAAAAAAGCGTCAATGTACAAAATAGCAGCATCGTCTAAGCTATACCTACTTGTAAAGTTGCAAAAAGGTTAACGTAGTGGGTGAAAGCCCGATCTCTCCATGTGGAGCTGATGGACGTTCATTGGCTGATGAATTGATGATGAATGTAAATAATAGTAAGTTACGTGCAGCGAGTAATGCTTGTTTTCTTTTCTCTCGGTTTTATTTTTTATTTTTACAAAAAGTCTTATCCTAATAGATATGTACATAACTTGCAAGTCTCATTATCAGAACGTACCAGCTACGAATTGTCAATCCCTTAAATTTAAAATAACAATAAAATAAATCGCAATATTACGAATATGTGTAAAATATTTACAACTTTAATAATAGAAAAAAAATTATAACTCCATTCAAAGGCGTTTCTGTAAACCAACGCAAGTAGGCGTCTAATATTTTATTTAATGAAAGCTAATATAAATTAAGATATTTGTTTCGCGATTATCAAAAGCATTAATTTATTAAAAATTATGGTTGGCAAACAGTCGCCTACCTACAAATCGAAAATCTTTTCGTTTTTATCTAAACTCGAATGCGTTCAGTTCTTTTTATATTATAGAAATAAAAATCGGAACATAGAAAATAAAATGCTTAAAAGTTATAATCTCACTGGGCCAGCTATTTATCTACAAAATGGAAAAAAATACAACGCTAATAAATAGCAACGATTATCGCATTTAAAAATAAAAACAATTTATTTAATTTATTGAGGAATCATCACAATTTCTCATCGTTACAGCGAGATGAGAATGAGATTCAGAATAAGTATATTTACAATAACTATGTTAAACAACTGACCCCAATCAAACTATAAAAACAAAAATTAGGCGTGTTTAGCTACTTATATCAAACAAAAACGTACTGCTTCGACAAAACAGTTATTTTCGCTAACAGTAGAGGCACCCTCAGTGGCGTGGGAAAGGGAGTCGAAAATTCTATATACAAGGGTAGATGCAAACTTTATGGCGGCTGTGAAGTTAGCTGCGAGTGCAACCCGCAGGTCGCGGACACGTGCACACCTCGCGGATTGGTTGACGCCTATATTTTATTATTGTGGCAGGACTTGCGCCTCACTTCACGACCGCCAAGAAGTTTGCATCGAACTATACCTAAACAGTTTTGAATGTTTAAAAAGGAATCTCCACAGCCACAAAGGAGGCCGCTAACTAAAGTTTTTAATTCAATATTGGAACAAGGTGGGTTCTGCGCGGGCGCAGCGTTGGCTAACAGTAGTAGGACGTCGATAGGCCCAGTTTGCACGTGTAGGGGTGATGATACATACTGCTCCTATTTGATACGTCCTTGTTTTCGCAGCGCTGGCCGTTGAAGCCTTCTGGACATCTGGAACAGAGAACATGGTAACTTATAAGTCTGATGATGGCCAATAGATAAAATTGCCTAGTATTTAGATTTAAATAAACAGTAAGTACCGGAAAAACCGGTAACTGTTTACTGTGTGCAAGTAAGTGTTCATTTCATGTGCCGTGTCCCAGCAGTAAGGACATAATCAGTGATGTAAGTAATATGATTAACATCGCACATAATTGAACTTAATGTTGTCTCTGCACCACCCTATGGTTTACTGTTAGAGAAAGTACCCATGTTGCAAAATTTTAAATTAATATGATACTCACTTGCAAGCCTGTTCTCGCACTGGCTCGAAGTATAAACAGGTGCCTCCGTTGAGGCAGTACGACGACGGGTCCGGCATTGGACATGGAGCGCCAAACGACGCTGAAATAGAGTAAAAAACGAATTATGAAATGCGATATTGAGAGATAGCTTTTGCCTAGAATCCGACCGATTGCAACAACCCTAATGACTACCAACAAACATAGATGACAAGGCATTCTACCATAAGATATACAATGCTACTGTGCATGAATCCTCTTTGTTATCCCCCTCACGAGAACGCAATGTTGTACAACGCAAAGAAAAGTGAGTGTGTGGTCTTTCAGGTCCGGGGCAGAAACATAGGGAGTATACCGGAAATTAAACTGAACGGGTGTCCTCTTAACAGAGTAGACAACTTGGGCACTGAGTAACTTCGGACCTGAAAGATAATGCAGACATTGAAAGGGAGCGTAGGGCGTTGTCTGTACGTGCTAATGTGATAGCCCGTAGATTTGCTTGCTGTTCGAGAGGCGTCAAAATCACCCTTTTTAGGGCATTTTGTACGTCCTTCTACACTAGCTGTCTGTGGGTCGATTAAACGCAGAAGCAGTACAATGCACTACGCATCCAGTACAATCATGCGTTTAGGGTGCTATTGGGGCTGCCCCGCTTCTGTAGCGCATCGGGGATGTTCGTCGAGGCGCGGGTGGATTGCTTCTACGCAACCATGCGCAAGCGGTGTGCATCCTTGGTGCGCCAGGTGCGGAGCGGCCGCAATGCTATCCTGCAGGCCTTCGCGGAACGTTTTGAACTTTTGACAACTTGAACCATTGCAACATGGTTCATGTACTGACTGATTTAAAATACTTTTTTAATTACTGTGCTTTTGCTTGAAATTTTGTGATGTAAGTAAGTAATTTTATTTGATTTATTTATTTGTATTGAATTTTATTGATTGTAATTTAATTTTATTAGGTGTATTTTAATTTTATAGATTTAATTTTAATATTTCAATACTAATTGTATTAATGACCCAAGTTGGTTGAAATAAACTGATTCTTAATTAGACCCGCCCGTTAACATAATAGTTAGGTTAGGTGATACCTTTTAGTAGTCTAGCTTTTAAAGTGTCTCTTTTGCTATCAAGAGCAATCCTCCTTTGTTCCTCAAAGTCGTTTATTTTTACTTTGGTCATAAGTCTCCATTCAGGACGTTTGTCTGTCTGATCCTCCAAGGAAGGCAGAAGAACAGACTTGAAGTTAGAGGGCTCAATATTACAACGCTTCAAGTGCCTCTCCTGCACATCTTTGTAACGGAGAAATTGGCCGCCCTGTGTCCGCTTGCCGTCTTGCAGTTCTGAGTTGAAAATGCCTAAATGCGTGAAAGGTATACTAACTGGTATCCGGCGCCGCTGTGCTTGGCAGCGCAACGGTGACGTTGGCGGAGGCGACCGCTGGCGGGCCCACGGCGCCCTGTGCCCTGCACTCATACGTCGCGGCGTCCTCCGTCTTCGCGTGTCTTATCACTAACACCGAGCGCCTCCTGAAATTAAAAACACTCGTGGTTAACTTACAAGAAATCTTAGCTTTATGACTTACACCTTCCTTTGTTGATGCCTACAACGGGGAAGTGTTCTAACGCCTAGATACTAGGTTCTGGGGCCGAGAACGGTGATTGAATTATTAGACCATTAGGTATTGCATAAAACAATAATTTATAGGTAATAAATATGTCAAGTGTGTATTGCTACTATTTTTTTTTTTTGAGAGAGTTTGCTGATTGCCTCAGACGGCATTTTCAGCTTCACCGGGCTTTTTTGGGGGCGGCGAGGAACGTAAAGGGTCCCTCAAGCCGTGTGAAACGAATCACCTTTGGAGGTTTTCTAGAGGGAACGGCATCGCGCACTAGTGCGCGTCCCCGTGCCCTACTAGATTCTCCGAAGGGTTCGGATCGGATCGGGGGGCGGAACCACCCGAGGGCGCCTCTAAAGGCTCGGACCTCGGCTCGGGTAGACCGGGCCGTGGAGGAGGAGAGAAGCGCCCAGGTACATGTCTGTACCTGGTATAGAGCGCGTGTGAACCGGTTCTTCGTACCCTTGTTCTACGAGTACGGTGTCTTGGACCTAAGCTAGTGTGCATGTTTGGTGTATTCTGTAAATGTGTAGTGACATTTAGAGGATCGGGCGGGATTGCTACTATTATACAGCTACACGCCTTTAAAAAGCTACTAAAAAGCTGTATAAGTAGATACTTATAGACGCCTGGTAGCTGATCCATACAAAGTGTAAGTAATGTAGGTACTTTTTGTTTTTGACACTTTGGTGTGTGTTGATTGATATTACAGGCGTTATTATTTGTACCAAATACGAGTTGTAATTATATGTTGTAAGTAGTTGTACAGACAAGCGAATCTAAACTACTATACCGACAAATTTTATGTTTGAGCATTTATATTAGTTTCGAAGCGGATATTCTTGCTAGGTTCCACAAAGCCTCCACGCGAATCCGATGAACGGACGGAACGGATTGTGTTTTTTACATGTAAAAAATGGGGGAAATGGGGGGGGGGATTGGGTAGAATTATCCAATATATTTATAACGCTGTAAGGAACAAAAGAAAGACTTGCTGAGTTTCTTGCCGGTTCTTCTCAAAACAAGGTCTCCCGCCCTGTGTAGATTTACGAACCGATGGCATAGTGACGTTCATAAAAGTTACTTGTAAACTGGATAAATGATTTTGAATTTTGGAATAATGTGAAAATGTGGACGAAGAACCGTGACTTGAGATAGTTACGTAGGTACTCCTTTGAGCCAATGCTGAGTTGGATGTTTCTTCGATGTCGAAAGCTAAACAGCAACGTTGACGAAGTATTGAAGAAAACTGAAGTATCTAGGTAAATACAATTGATACGTTTGAGTGCGTATCGCAGCGTTGTGATCTGAATCACATCTAGCCTTTACACATTTTATATCTAACTCGAATTCAAAGACAATGGGTATCGGTCCGCTGAAACATCAATGAACGTTGCCGATCAATCAACGTCAAAGAATTTCATTCAGGATAACATGTCTTATAAGAGCATTATATGATTATATGCTGTAGGTAACGTTCAAACGATGTCGTTACGATGTTAATCTCCAACGACCCGTGAAATGGCTGTCCGCGTCACTTCGTCATAATTACTTGTAACAGTTTGTCTCGCACTGTTGAATGCATCATTTGACACCCTTCGAGCATCGGTATAAGGACCGTTATCTGCTGGCTGTCGACTCCGCCGATACCTTAGGTCGGTCAATGACAGCAGCTTGCAGTTGCGATTAGCTCAATCTGTTTGCAGTAACTGCAATGAACATTAAACGCGAACGCCGTACGAATGCAAGCACCATTTTGTTTGCTCACATTGCGTTCGACTGTAGATACAAACACATCAGTTAGTTTTGGATCAACATCAACACGGCAAATGTAAATGGGTCATACGTACGCACTCAAAGATTCTCTGGAAAAATAATTGTGTCACGTACTACCTACCTACTAACAAACATGAGTTGTGTTAAGAATTAAAACGTCACTTTCGTTATAATATTTTGATATACGACGTGTAAAGCTGGTGAGGAGGTTGAAATGATTTCTTTTATTATTAATTAGATGGAAATAACCGAGCGTTAAAGATTCCTCGCTCATTATAACATGTTACGTTTGTGGGTGATAAAAATCCGCTCACGTTTTCTCTGCTTGCTAACAACAAAACTATAGGACTGTATTTTTTTGATGAAGTCCAGAAAAACTAATATTACATTGCATACTTTTTTTTCGCGTGCTCGTTTTCCTCAGTGGCGCAAGCGTCCATGGCCTGGTAGCCACCATTCCCAGGTTCAGTATTTCAAAAAAGCTATAGTTTACCTAAACTTTTGCACCCGGAACCGCCTCAGCGCGATCTCTGTGACGGGCTTCCCGTCCTTGTACCACGTGATCCGGGGAGGAGGCCGGGCGCTCGCCTTGCACTCCAGCCGCACCCGGGACCCTCGCGTCGTCCGCACCGACGACATCTTGCTCACGCGTGCTTGACTACCTGGGTGGAAAGAGGACACGTTACTCATTCGCTCTCATCATCACCACCAGCTCAATTTATGTCTCCAATGCTGGGTCAAGAGCCTTCCTACACAATACAGGGAGAACGGGCCTTAAATCCATTTTACCCAGGAATAATATTATGCATGGATGGGTGACCTAATTAAAATACCTCTAGTTCCGCCGTACTTCGGGAGATACATTATGCCATTTGGTTCTGGTTATAATATACCTAGCAGTCGTTAAAACCGACCAACCCTTGTTGGTGACTTGCGGCCCGACCTCTCCATGTGCTCATGCAGCAGTGGGACATTTAAGGGCTGAAGTTGATGATAATAATACCATATAAAAACATTTTCACGCCTGAAAGTGAAAGCATTCTAACAGTTTCGATAAAAAAATGGATTGATGTGTGCATTAAATCAAGGATCTTTGTTTTTCAAGCCTAAATAGATATTGACTCTTTAAATGATAGACGAAGTAATGGAGTACAGGATACATAATAACTAATGCGCAGACGTCAACAAAGAAGCAGTACAAATTGTTATGTTAGTAAAATTGAGTGAATAAGAAATCACCGGAAGTATTGTGTCATTAGACTTAAAAGAGTAGATAAATAGGTCAGCCGGCTGTATTGAAACGTCGAACATAATACTTTTCGCGGAAATCTGAAGCGTAAAACAAATGCTACATTATACCTACCCACTCTCTTCGTGATGACTGCGTAGGGACATGAAACTCTTGCGCAACTAGTTTCGTTTTCCTTAACGTAAGTAGATAGACTTCAAACTCCAGTGGCAATTTAGGAGCAGTACATTTCAAGAACGTCATGAAAGGGTGAGACCGGAAATGGACAATATTTATGCAATATTTCCGTTAACCGATGTGAACGAATGTATTGTTGAATGAAGTCGGCTGGTGTTTCATAACCTAGCTAGGTTCGTCAATCAATTCTAGGTTTATTCTGTTGACCCAGTTGAATAGAAAACCACAATATACAAATAAGAAAACAAAACATGTCTTAAAAACACAAGAACAGTTTTCAATAGATAACAAGCTTAGTTTAAATGAAAATAATTTGCCTTCACATAAGACCCGACCTAAAAATAAGTCCCTGTCATTAGGCCAATGGCCTTATTACTTCGTCTGACGAGTAACATTTGTAAAATCCAAAATAAACTGTATTATCTAAACGGGAGTCATTCGTTTGGACCATATCCCGTCAGTGGATGACAAAAAAAAAATTGGCTACGTTTCAGCGTCTGAAGAACATTAGTAGTAAATTATTTAGTTATGGATCATCTCGATGGCCGTTTGCAATGAATTCAGTAAGATTTAAATGTTACAAAATATATTTCATAAAGAGTTTTCGTTTGTAACTAAGTGTTGATGCTACTTGAACAGTTTGATCGTCAATATCTCCTGTAGCTGTGATTTTCGTTTCTTGTAATTTTTTACTATAGAACTCTAAAAACTCTACGACAATACAATGACGTACTCGACGTTCCTAAGTGCACGCTGTGTGCCTCAATTGAACAAAGATTTATAATTTTAATTTATGGATAGGTATTACCTTAGAGCAGGGTATTTCTGCAAAGCTTTCTTGAGTATGAAAATGCAAACAAAATTCTTATAAAGAACCTAACTATGACGGCTCTTTAATCGCTATATGCATATCGTCAGACAATTTTCATTTGGTAATTATAACACCCATTATTGTAGCGATGACTTGATTTCAATGACAAACATCTTTAGCCAGCATATGAACAGCATAGCTAATAACTAGTTATTACTACTTCATCTCAGCCAAAAAGACGTCCACTGCTGGACAAAGGCCTCCCTCAAGGATAAATAATTTTAAGGGGAATTTGCCATAATCGCCACGCTTGGCAGGCGGGTTGGCGATCGCAGTAAGGTGAGAATAATCACAGAGAGACGCTGCTGCCCATCCTCTGGAATGGTCCCATAGTCGCCTTCTACGACACCCACGGGAAGAGATGGGGTGGTGCAATTCTTTACCCCCGGCAACACACGGGGAGTTATTACTACATTATAATCATTTATTTTTCTTTTTATAATATTTAATCTATTTTATCTGTCAAATGCGCCATTAGTGATCGCCTACGCCTCCCCTTGTGGAACGGCTAGTGATGTGAGGGTATCATTATGACCTCACTATGGCTCGTAGGCGGTGCGAGGCCCATCGGCGTGCCTACTCAGGCCATGAATGAAATGACGTCCCCCCGCGTCAATAGAGATGCCGACGTCCTTGCCAATTCGTCCGCCCACGCGTCTAGTCGATTAGCGTGACGTCACAGGATAATGATCTCAAGGAATTAGGGAAATTAGGTTCCCAAATTAATGGGGCCCATATCTACTTTAGTGATGTTCAACTGACTAAAGGCAATGAGGGTTTCCAGACTTTCTGTTATCACGCAGTGATACTTGTACCTCTCTAAATGTATCAAATTTAATGTATTCAAAACTTTTCTTCATCTGACTACGAGTAGAACTACTCGGAGAATTTGGTAAGGTACTAGGTTTTGTGATGCCAGCCGTTAGACAACTTTGAGGATTCGTCCACTCACTATGGTCACTCGCTACTTCTTAAAGAACCTAACGTTTCTCGCTCTTCATAATTCCTTTTAGGTACCTACGCTGTTATGGCAGTCAACATCAATTTCTTTAAAATAAAGAAAAACCCATAAGCACCTGTAAAAAATAGAAGCTTGGGTTCCTTCCATAAATAATGGATTAAATTGTAAAGTACCCGCTTTCGTCGCAGTTTTTCTTGTATTGGTACTATATCGTTTCTCATGACACTGACTACTTGCGTGTATCCATAACCGTAGCCATTACTAATACCTCATTGACACGACCCGTGCATGACAATGCCCTATTGATATTGTATGATAATACAGCCGCACAAACAGTGCTTCAGTTTACTGGTGTAAACGGTTCTCTTGCCAGGTACCATTTGTCTCGACCTCACATTAGTAGGCAAGAGCTAATAGGTACTCATTAATTTTGTTGGTACTGTAAGGTTATACGAATGTCGTGGTCTTGATATCAACACTTATATTCTGATGTAGGTTACTACAAAACTGGGTTACTAATACTGTAATAATTGTATCAGCCTATCATCATCATCAGCCTATACTAGTCCACTGCTGGACACAGGCCAGTTATATTAAAGTACCAAAATTATGTTTTTTTAATACATTATTGTGACTGATTCTGCTGGTAATTGATAATTAGTTACTTATTATTAATTTACAGAATAATACCAATAGGTAGGTACTCGTCGCTACTAAAGCTTTCATTTCTTAACAACAAAATCAAATAATTCCTAATCCAAAAACCGTTACATTTAAAAATTTATGAGCTGTGTATGAGGGGATTTTCATGAAAATCCTTTCAGCCCGCCACGCCGGAGTGTCCAGCACGGCTGTACAGATCAATCGGTTCGTCACCCCATTATAAATAGAGCTTGGGCAGGCCATCACCGACGGAAGCCGAATGGGAGCGGCGCGGCCGGCGCAGGCGCAGGTGAGCTCTCCTGGACGCCCGCCAAATCAAAGCACTCACTCGTGTTGCGGACACGAAAGTGCAAGTGAAAAAGTGGCGCGATGACGCTTCGCGGAGTGTTGACGGCTGACGCTCGGAGATCCGGGATGCGTACCTGCCTATTGATTGGTTGGGAAATATTTATTTGGGTTCGGGAGTCTTGACATCAAAATATTCTAGTTATAACCAAAATATTCATAATGCACAATGAATACCTATGATGCTATGCTAACAAAAAGTTTTTACCTATATGCAAAGATATATGAAGTTACGTTTGTATGTTCTGAAAGACATTTAACGGCTATATCTGTCACTGTGTCTGCCAACGTAGCTCAAACGAATGATTTGAATGCAGTTATTTTCATAAGAACTATTAATTTACCAATAGTTATGGTGACGTTCTCTTCCGTGCTAATAACTAACTGAATACAGATAAATATCGTTACATTTAAAAAAGGTACCAACAATTTTTAGGTCGCTCGTAAATTTTCGCTTAGTGTTCCTATTAATCCATAGATGGCGTTAATAGTACCTAACTGTAACTCACAAGCAAGATTGAAAAAAGAGTTTTAATATGTTTACTTTTAATTTAATTGTTTACATACCGATCAATATTAGTTTCTACAAGAATGTAACAATTTTACAATCTTATATATTTAACATCGAAAGCGAGTCTAAAAAGTATTTCAAAGTCACGATTGTTAGTAAAGAGAGTAAGTGCAAGTAAGTAAGTATTACGGGCCGTATTTATTGCATCCACGAATCAAAGGCTATAAAATAAAAACTAATTTGTTAACGGAGCAATCAAAATAAGGAGGGCGCTTACCGGGGGTGTTATAAATAAAGCACGGTAATTAAAGACGAGACAGACAGTCGACGAAATCAAAATAAACCGCCGCGTATTTTTAAACCTGCTCAATAAACGCGGCTTAAGCATCGGCAGCGTTACTTAAGGAGTTTTAATGCTTCCTAGACTACAAACGTAATGGGACATCGAATTGGGCATTATTGGAAGAAGTTTTACATATAAATATTATTAAATAAATGTTTTACTGGCTTACACCGATTGCCTATATTAAAACAAGACAAGGTGCTAATATTATTATAATATTAATATGTGAAGCAGAAACTTTGTACCCGTTTTTACGAAAATTGCGCGGACGGAGGAGTATGAAATATCGCACACTTATAGTTTATATAGAGAAGGTTATAAGATTGTTAATATTTTTTAAAATTATGCATAAAAAATACATTAAATTAACAAAAACAACATTACACACACTACCATGTATTTAACACACACTTATTGTTTGTCTTTAATGCGGCCGACATCTGTCAATGCCAATCCAAACTCACATTCTATCTTTCTTTGCTTAGGATACAATCCGTGCAGCTTCAATAAAATTACGGTCGAATTTTGATCATTGGGCGACCACTAGTACCTATAGATACTTATTATTACGGATGTAATGAAATAAAAATAAATATTATAATAAAGCGCCCATGTGGGCGAATGGCAAAGTTCTGCCTGATATCAAGAGGTCAAGAGGTCCTGAGATCAAAACAGGTGTGATTTTTCTTCGTATATACCGAATTTGCGATCGATCACTTAACAGCACCTTAAGATAATGAAATAAACACTATTCATTGACAATATCTAATAAGTAACTGACCTATACGGTCCCATTACTGGCGAAAGGCCTCCATTATTGAAATTAAGTTTTGTTACGATATCACGCTTGCTTGACGCATCAAAAAATCCGAAATACTTCGCCCGACCTGGGAATTGAATACAGGAACTCGGCCACTGAGGTGTCATCATCATCATCATCAGCTCAATTGTATGTCCCCACTGTTGGGGCACGAGCCTTCCCTATGGATAACAGGCCATAAACCACCACGCGGAGCAGTGCGGATTGGTGGTTGTTAACGACTGCTAATGCAGCCGGGACCAACGGCTTTACGTGCCTTCCGAAGCATGGAGGAGCTCGAGATGATAAATGTTTGATCACCGATCCGATGACCAGCCTTTGCGAAAGTTGCTGTACCTACCTCAGCACTCGCAGACTGGGCGCGTTGCAACTATTGCACCATCGAGCTTCTCACACTGAGGATTGCCAATGTCTTATAAATAAATTAAAGCAGACACTGTGCGGCCTGCCTAAGAACAGGCGTCTCATACACCTCATACATTGGTGATTTTAATATGATCGTGATCGGTTATCGCTGCAATAAAGTGCCACTAGCCGCCGCCCGATTAAGGGGTTGGTTTTTACGAGCCACGTCGAGGAACACACAGCGTGCTGTCCAGGGCTTCACCACTTGTGACTGCAGCTTGCATTATTAGTCTTTACAGTACATCTGTTTTCCTTATGTATCTCGGCAAACTTCATGTTTCGGATTTCTATCAGTTAAAGAGTATATAGTGTTGCTACCTACCCTCCTTTTACTTTTCTGAATGAGGGGAAATACTTTTGTGACATACGTAATTGATTTATAATAAAAATTCTTTATTTCCTCTTCACAATAAGGATCTTAATCTAATACTATAGTGATGAGGTATATAGTTTTGCAGCTCTATAGAGTTCACGCGAAACAAAACAAAACAACAATAAAGTACTTACCTTGTTCTGAATTCAAATTGTTATAAATGATAAGATAAGATAAGATAAATTTTATGATAATGATAAATAATAATGAAATAATAATAAATAATGAATATTTTTATGATAAATCTAATCAATAATGGACATGGAAATAATTATTCGGTTGCAATCGGAAATGCCAAAGAAGAAGTGATGTGAATCCATTCTTTAATGACCTGGTCAGAAACTCGACAAGGCCATTTCTTTTCTATCTTCACAGAAATATTGGAAAATGGCACAAAATAAAGAGAAAGTTTCTATTAAAAATCAATAACAAAGAAGCCCTTAACGTAGTTAAACATTATAAAAAAAACGAGCTCGAACGAAAAACTCGGCCATCCAGGTGCTATACCTAATCTGAACCAAAGGGACTACATTGAAGCCGTGATCAAAACAGCCTCACGAAAACTCGGTATTCTGAACAGAGTGCGGCGATTTTTTACGCCGGAACAGTTGTGGCTTTTGTACAAGACACAGGTACGGTCTTGCGTGGAGTATTGCTCGCACATCTGGGACGGTTCCGCAAAGTACCTTCTCGATGCCTTGGACAGATTGCAGCGTCGTGCTGAACGCATTATCGGCAATGCAGAAGTCGCAAATACTATCGAATCTTTGCAATTGCGTACCTAGAGATGTTGCGCCACTCAGCGTGTTTTACCGCTTATACCATGGCGAGTGCTCTGAAGAGCTCTTTGACCTCATCCCACCTTCTTCTTTCCTTCATAGGAGTACACGTGTTGCTCTTCAGAGTCACCGCTTCACTGTCTCAAATATCCCATCGCGCACAAAGAAATTTGGTGACTCGTTTCTTTGTCGCACCTCCAAAAGATGGAATAGTCTACCAGCACACGTTTTCCCTCCTTCCTATGGGGTCCTTCAAAAGAGGCGTGAAGAAGCACCTTGTGGGCCGGCAGAGTGTGGTTAACTGATGCTACGTTTGTTTTCACGCTGCACCAGTTATATTCGCGTCTGGATTCCCATTTCCACTTAACATCAGGTGGGATGGAGTCATTTGCCGAGCTATCTACAAAATAAAAATATAAGCAATTAGAAGAAACTTGCGGGTGGACGAGGTGAGAACGGCTAATATCAGAATTTTGCCATCCTGCTCTGTTAGCTTGCTGATTGCCTCAGGTGGCATTTTCAGCATCACCGGACTTTTTTGTTGGCGGCGAGAAACTTAAAGCGTCCCTCGTCGTGTATAACGAAGCACCGTCAGTGGCTTTCTAGAGGGATCGGACTCAGAAGCAGTGTTTAGAAGAAGCACTGCTTCTGCTTAAGGGTGCACCGTCCGTAAGTGACAAGTGTCAAATATTTTATTTGAAATGTCTTTTTCCATATTTATTTGGCTTTTTTTGGTCGGCGCACCCTTAACAGCAGGCAGAGCAGTCATTTGCCTAAACTTCAATAAAAAATACACTGCGTACTCTTTGATAGTGCGTGTTCTTCAGTGGCTTTAGTTTACTAGTCTTCAATGACTCAAATTCCATACTAAATATAAATCATGCTACAAACATTTAAAAAAAATATTAAAAAATAAAATCAGAGTAGGCAGCCCTGTAAGCTCGCACCTAGGTGGCCTCTAGGTGTTGATAGTCGATGTTGGAAGATATAGGTTTAAGGCTTATTAAGTATTCATATTAAAAGTAATTCGATTCTCATGAGAACATAATAATGTTTGTTATCTTAGTGTTACATTCACTGTGTATAACAACTTAGTTGCGTACAAATAATATAATTATAGAATAGAATAGAAAACATTTATTAGTGACACAAAACAAATGACATTACTACATAACATTTTTACGTAAAATAAGCGGAACTCAAAAGTGCCCACTCAGCATGATGTAAGGCCTCCCATATTATAGGTAAACCTGACGCTGGTATTCCGCGAACACTTTAGTATTATATGGTATTGTAGGATACAGCTTAGTGATTCTGATTTCTTACAGTGCTCAAACTATGAGGTAATTGGACGTGTAAACATTTATGTGATAATAAATTATCCTTTCTTTAGTAGATTGGCACAAGTGAGAGCGGAAGAAATATGTAGGTCTTATATTAACTGGGAGACACTCATACAAGGCTAGAAATAGGTAGGTACTAACTTTCGGCGCTATGCTAAATTCTAACTAAGTATTAATTATTTTTGAGTTCTCGAGAATGCCAGGCTAATTTGAAAAAGTTAAGCCTTTTAAAGAATAAATTATGATGGTTTTAATTAAAGTTTTGGTTTAATAAGTTACTTAGTTTTGTTATTCTATTTGTTCGGTAACTTTTCCCGGTATTGCCGTATTTTCCTTTTATTATTCTTCCTCCTTCTTCTTTCTTCTAGGTGAAGATTCCGGTTGAAAGGTGTTTTCACCTTTTTCACCTTATCATTTGCATGAAACGGACAGAGCTTATTTACCAACACTCTGTTTTTTCTATGGATCAGCTTACGGGCGCAGTTGGACCGCATTCAGACACGACAAGGAGGCCATCATTATCGTCATCACCACCATTATCATCGTCATCATATCACATATCTACCATCAGGTGTCAAAAAACATTTTCTCACGAAAAAAACCACAATGATTTTTTATTTTTTATAATATTAACATAGCCTTAAGATCATTGTTACTAACACTATGGACTGTTGTTGTCTGAAATAAATGTTTTATTATTATTATTATTATTATCTCATTTATTTATTTTCTTTCTTAAAACTAGATTTTTACAATATTTTAATATAAAAACAAAAAAAAATTATAAAAACCTAATCCTAGAGTACTAGTATTAGGTATTATTATTTTCGTTAATAGAGATATACCTTCTGTCCACCGTACGTACCTACTCACGTCTCCGTCGGCTTGCCAAGATCGAATCAAAAGAGATTTTTATGCGTGTGTAAAAACCGCCGGATAACAATACAAAATAAATCAGTATGATTCAACTGTTTCTCGGAAAGCTCCTTGCAATCGCAACATATATATTCTTATCTCAATATCGTACGTGCCAAGTGACTTTTCATCGACTCACGGGACGTTTATTCTGGAATTAATGAATATCTCTCTTTAATCTGTCGCTAATCCTAGGTGATATTGTAAATTGCGCTTCCGACTTCACATGGGAGCTGGGATTAGTTGAGTCGCAATGAAACCGGTGTGGTGTGTTAGTAGGACAATCGTTGTTTATTTAAAGCTAATCTTAGTGTGGGGAGTTCGCAAAGCTCAGCGAGTTTAGTGTTTTGCCAGTTGGAGATACAATGTCTCCGGACGAATAATGTAAATCTACTGCCACACATTATATTCCCAAAATCCGAACTGATGGTAGATTCAGTCTAAACAAATTTTTAAGATTTTTTTTATTATTTGGATCCTGTGAAGGCTTATATTGAATAAATGATTTGATTTTGACTTGAAGTCATACAGTTTGACTTTGATACCAATAATAAAGTATGGTCAACATGATACAGTCGGCACCCGTTCATGAGCATGACACATAATCCAAACGAACCAGCAGATGCTACGTCCAGCCATATTTTAGGGAACGTAACGATCTGATGCACTCGCCACCACCGCAGGAACATTTAAGTCAGCATGACAGACAGACGTCGGTAATGGACGTTGTCGTTTGCTGATTTACTTGAAAGTCAGTTGGCGCCAGGAGCTGTGCTTTCACAGCCATTACTTTTAAGTTAGTACAGCCGTGACAGTGTGACCAACTAAATAGGGTAGAACTAATTGGTTGGTTTAAGAACCTTTTTGGAGAAAACGCCTTGCGCATACCACTGCGACCAGGAAGACGCAAATAGTTATGTGGGTCTTTGCTCCCGACCCCCCACGCCCTACCCAGTTCCGTAGACTCAAGGTCTTCAGAGCGGAGAGGGAAGAGCATACCCACTAAAAACTATAGCTTTCCTATCTCTTACCACCAGGATGATTCCGCATCACACTAGGCAATAACTGGAGTTCACCCTTAGCACCTGTTGAATCAATATTCTTTCATAGAAACTATTTATAAAAACGGTTAAGTTTGAAGAACTGTTAAGTGATGTCGTTCGCGCAATGTTTTAGAAACATGGTGTTGTTTTTGTAGTCAATATTTCTATATCCTGTAAGGCATACATATATGTTTCTGTAAGGCCTGATCTTCAGCAACATTTTTAGGATGATTTCATGATTAGTTATACAACATACGAGCATAAAGCTGAGCTTGTTTGTTCAAAATCTGTTCTTAGCAGCAGTTTTCACAGCTGAATCTTACTGCCAGACAAATTTTTAGGGTGTAAAATAAATAATAGTTATAACAAAATACACTAAATGAACAATCTCGGCCGAATTAAAAATACCTGTCCAGGAGAGCTGCGTACGTTGCAGGTTTATTATTGTTCTTTTCTTCGTAACGCGGATTAAAGTTTGTTTTGGGACATCATTGAAAGAGGCCAACGTGCTCAATCGGAGTGGGAAAAATAAATTGCGACTTTTAATGTTGATGCAGAAATAGAACAGGGCACACTGCGCTGAGGCGCTCATGGCGCACTGATGAACGCGGTCGGTCTGCGATTGCTGAAGTTAAGCTTGGGTGGTGGTTAATGTTACTCGCGTCCGTAGGTTTAGCCTTGAGACCCTACACGTGACCCCTGGGTGGTGATAAATGAGTGACTCTGTCTAAGTGGTAGAGCCACCTGCGTTGCAGCACGAAAAGGGCTAGCGTATTACCACCCTCTCACATAATATCGGCGTGAAACAATGGCACTCGTTGCTGTTGTGTTTCGTCCGGTGAGTGAAAGTACCGGACGCCCATCTCTCACTCCTACCCCCTCCCAATTCCTACTCCCTCCTCAAGATCCAACTCCTTCCTCAAGGCCGGCAACGCATCTGCGATTACTTTGGTTTTGCGGGTGTCCATGGGCGGCGGTGATTACTTTCCATCAGGTGCCTGCTCGTTTGCCTCCTTTTCACATTAAAAAAAGCAACTTTCGCAAAGGCCGGTCATCGGATGGGTGACCAAAATATTATCATCTCGAGCTCCTCCGTGCTTCGCAAGGTCACACTGCACTAAGGAGCTTATGGCTAGTGATGAACGCGCGCAACTTTGGCAAAGACCGAAAATTGTTTATTCTCGTAAAGCCGATTGTCCCGAATTAGCCCCGAATTAATGGTTGTTATGGGCCCATGTGGTGGTGTATGGCCCATTCTCCGTGTGGTGTTTCCATCCATAGGGAAAAAGGCTCGTGTCCCAGCAGTTGGTACATAAATGAGCAGGCGATGATGATGACGCTGCGCTGCCTACAACACGTACAATTTAATATTTACCTAATAATGCAGAAGCAATGCTTGTTTATGTTTAGTATTTGTTTCTTACCTGTAAAGCCATAGCATAGCAGTTCCCAATCGTGGTTATCAGCCTATTAACGTCCTTCTAGAGGGCTCAGGCTTGTTCATATGAATAATAGCATACAAGAAGGTTGGGCGATACTATCATGCTGGCCCTATACAGGTTTCCTCAAATCATCAAAGAATATCTAAAAATATTCCGAACATCAAAAAAATATTATAATATCAGGGCAGTGGGAAAATAGCATCGCGATTCTTTGAAAAGCGGGCAATTTTCCTCATCACTTAAAAAAAGGAGTTAAAACCCATACGCGAAACACAGTTGCGCCTCGTTTGTTTACGCTCGCGCACAGTTCGTGAAAAAAAGCGCGTAGTACGCGTGGACGGGGCGCGGGGGGCGCGGGGGGCGCGGGGACATTCTACTACGCTACGCCGAGCGGTGGGTTTGTTTTTTGCCGCATTTGGGTTTCCTTTTGATGCGAGCCTTGTAGGCTTAGAGCTGTAAGTGTCGGAGGGCCGTTCCTTTGGAAGGAACAACGACATTTAAAAAAAAAGAATATAAAATTTTCAGATTACAGGAAGTTTTAACTGCACGAAAATTTACGGAAATATTTCGTTTAAAAAGTTGTCAAACTTATATAGGCTTAAAGATTCATTAGCTTTACAATTTAAGCTTTAAAATACACTAAACTTCACGTGTTAATATTAAATAGAATTATAAAGTATTGGCAAACAAGACTTGTTTACTATCAAATTATCATTTTCTTAAAAAGTTTTTACAAAAAGAAAATCTAAATGTTTATTTTATTCTGGTGTTAGTTTTTTCCCCGCCAAATAGATGAGAACGATATACGTTGAACCGCGTGTATCTCTCGACGTCAGCTCCTCGGCTAGCAGGTTTTTTCGTAGACGCCAGGTTTGGAGCGACAACTCCATAAACAGTTAGCTACTCGCGAGGCAACCCCGTAGAATTGTTTTTAAATGACGACTCCTGCGCGTACGCAGACGATAAGACGCGCGACCACTAACTATGCGAGTTTTGGTGTGTATTTCGATTAAGTTTATGGCGCGCTCAGGGCTATGTGAATTTCTTGTCCACTTGTGTTGCAAGTTGTAACAAGAGATCAACATTAAACCAAATACATGATAAATTATTTATGACTGCAATTGTGCCTTTGATTTAAAACTATTTTTGGAAGAAATTTAAATTATATCACATAAAGTAAATAGTTTGTTTCCTTAATTATACTAACGTTTCTATTATATTATCTAAACTATTGTAGTGGTATAAAAACATTCTGTTTCACACTTTTGTAAAGTAAAGTATTGATCTGGGTTCTTACTACTTCAGACAAAGTGCCCGGTCACATAAGTTCATAATTAAATTATGAACCTATGTCCACATCATTAAATTATTTTTACTAAATCATTTTTTTTGTTACTTGCTCAAAAAAATATCGCACATGTATCCATCGAACGGGTCATCGTCGGCAAAATCAATACGATCTTTTGTTCATCCTCACAAGGAGCCACTGCCATTGCGTCCGAAGACAGTAAAAGTATAAGTTTGCGCGTCCTTTTGCTCAATCTCACTATCAACTTGTTTTTGTGTTGCGCCTTGCGCTCTACGGCTGCAATCGAGCCTTATTGGTTAAGACATTTGTATGGAAACAAGGTGCAAATGGTGTAACTTTAATGGGATCGAACAAAGTTGTTGACAGCTCCGGGAATATTTTGCGGGGCATTTTGAGAGTGAGGTAAAAATGTTGTTTTTTATCTGAAGAGGAGCAGTTTTTAACACAAGTACCTACATAGTTCATTGGCTAAATAAAATTTTTGTAGAGGTTAAAAGGTTTTGACGTTTTTTAAAGACTTTCTTAAACGTTGTTTCTGACGATTTTGGGCATATTTTCTCGTAAATGTTATCCTTGTGCTTACTGCTTTATTAGTCCTACATACAAACTATATTCCCCGGGTACAAGTCCGAGTTGAGTTCATATCAACAAACTTAATATAATAACACTGATTTTATATATAAAAAGAAATAGTATAATAAATAAGAATTAGTCCGGCTAAGACTGGAAAGCAGCAACGGTTGTAAGTTCTCTGTTAGCTAGGTAGGTACATATTATTATAATTTAGTAATATCTACATAGACTATATGGACATGATTGGTAGCAATCAGAATTAACATAATGATGCACGCATCATCACGATGTTCGAGGTTGTTGCCTTTGGAATGGCGTTGCTACAGTTAGGGGATCATGCCATTGACTTATATTTTATTATTTAACATATATATCGATGGGATTATGCGAACTCTGGAGTGGCATGACGAGCGCAGGAGTAGAAAAGGATCACCGATTAGTGCGCATTCGTACCAAATACTTATAATTTAAATAAATATTACATAGGGTCAGGTCTTATGTGGTTTACTCACAGTCTTGTGAAATGTCAATAAACTGTCTTAATAAAAACATATTGTATTTTGTATAAAAATCTATATTATTTTTATCAATACAACCGTATTGTAAAAAAATTTAGTAGGTAAGTCGTAACTATAAAATAAGTATTTGATTTGTTAAAAAAAAAAAGTTTTTTCAAAGTTGCGTTACATTAAACTCAGTTACCACCTCCAGTTATTACCGCTAATAATGTAATGTATTACGTACCGACGTTTTTCTATTTGAACTTCAGTAAACATGGTAGCGCTATTAAGAGTAGTATCAAGTGAGATTTTTTTTTATATTAAAAGGAGGCAAACGAGCTGGCGGGTCACCTGATGGAAAGTAATCACTGCCGCCCATGGACACCCGCAAATCCAAAGAAATCGCAGATGCGTTGCCGGCCTTGTGGAAGGAGTTGGATCTTGAGGAGGGAGTAGGAATTGGGAGGGGTGAGAGATGGGCCTCCGGTACTTTCACTCACCGGACGAAACACAACAGCAACCATTGTTTCACGCCGATATTCTGTGAGAGGGTGTTATTACGCCGGGCGAGCCGGCCCATTTCGTGCTGCAACGCAGCGTGGCTCTACCACTCAGAGAGTGTCACTCATTTAGCACCACCCAGGGGTCACGTGTA
Organism: Eudonia mercurella; assembly: GCA_963082485.1. Taxonomy (NCBI): domain Eukaryota; kingdom Metazoa; phylum Arthropoda; class Insecta; order Lepidoptera; family Crambidae; genus Eudonia; species Eudonia mercurella. The sequence goes on along the minus strand of OY720026.1, from coordinate 20,624,980 downwards.
GAGTTTCAAGGGTAAATCTACGGACGCGAGTAATTTTAACCACCAAAGAGATGCTTTGTAAGTATGCTATACAGCTCGACAAAATATCAAAGATTTTGAATAATGATTCAATTCAGAATTATTTAACCGGTATAGATACATTGTTACACTCGAAGAAATGTAAAATTTCGAAAAAAAGAAGTAAAGGGTCTAATACGTCCTGCATCCTCAACAGAAGATCGACAGCTCGCGGCGCGCTTGCATATTCACCATGCGTGGTAGCCCGTTTGCTATAATTCCGTCGGATTCCTGTAATTTCGATTTTTATAGATCGCGTGTGCCGTGCGTTACCCTACTTAGGAAATATTTTAAGGTTCGATGACTTGCCCTTCAGAGGCCATTGCGTTGAACGGCCGGCGCAAGCGCAGGATGAGACCAATTTCAGGAGCTTCTAAAATATTTGGAATATCGAAATCGCAGCTGTGCGGTGCGATATGAATAATATTTTAGAATGTGATTTTAATAAATATGACTGTAGACATGATCCATGAGAGTCGAGCATTCGCACAGCTTTTATATTGAAATTAAACAATTATGTATTTCACGTCCTATTAACTTACACCGTCTTTCTTTTCTTGACACACACACATCACTCACACCAAGCACACAGGATATAAACTGCTCTCAATTAATTTAAACAAAGTAAAACTGTAATTGGCTGTATTATTTAGAATTAAGTCTATTTATGTTATAAAAGAGCTGTGGTTTTTGTTAAATAAATAAAATAAAATAAAAAATTGACAACTCAAATATATGTTAATATGAAGTTTGAGATATTTTAATTTATACACCCATCAGGTGATACAACATTGCGAAAGTTACTTAAATTGTACGATTGCTACCTAAACGCGTTACCCCCTGCGCCATCAGACTCCTCTTACATTTACATTATTATAAAAATCTATTATCTGCACACGAACCGTAATATCATGAGAAATACCAATATATAATAACGAATGTAACATTTATCGGAACCTTACTAATTAAAACAAACATACCTGAACTTCTCACCTTTAATAAAGACGTTGATAAAGCATTAAGGAATGTGTGGACCGCCAACAATTGAACTAATAACAGGCACCTTACATAGACATCGGCGTAAGTGGGTTTATTCAAAATCAAACGGGCCGAAACATTTTCAAAGCAAACACACGGGATTGTCACCAACAGTCGCTAGTTCAAACAACTACTTTGATCACAAAGCTACCATTTGTTTATTTTCTGATATCGGAATGGATTGGGTGTATTATGAAGAGGGAGATGATGTTATGCATGAAGTAGATGAAGAAAAGGGACAGGTAGTAAGAACACTTGCGACCACAGCGACCTGTGATGATGAAGTGACTGGAATACAAATGAGGCTAGGTGACAATGCAATGGCATCCAGAGACGGCAAGTAGGTTAAAAGGTGAGCCTTACAGATATTACTGTAATTAGAGACGTTGGAGTGGCGATTCATATTTGCCCATTTAAATCCAGAAGAATATTTGCAAACATGTTGGAATGTCAATTTTGAAGAATTTGATATTCTACGTGATCAGTATGACTCTTTGGTGGTGAATAGTGAATAGATCATAAACACATGAGAATTCCTTTTTTTCTTTACCTTATCTAGCCCTTGTAAACCGGTGAAGGTAAGGTATAGAGTCAACCTAACTTGTACCGTTTAGAAGCTCTCTTACTTTAGTACGGTTTGCAAGCCGAACTTTTTACTGCAACAGTATCTAATCAAAGCATGCCTCATCTTTGGGGGGTCTTTCGAAATGGCAATGCGGCAATTTGCAACTGGTTTTGGGCTACGCCTTTCCGAGCTTAGTAAAACAGAATTAAACACAAGAAAATTATCATATTATGCGCAAATACGCGCCCCTAATTTGGCGAGGACGGTGATTCGGGGATAACCTTGCGATCGCTCGAAAAAAGCCCTCACAGACGGCCCGTCCGTGCTGGCATCTCTCACGGCCTTAAACAACAATCGGCTTAATTACCCTCCGATTAAAACCGATTATGGACGTAAATCGCAAAAACGATCGCCTCAGTTGCTTTACCAAACTGTTTAATTGGTCCTTTTCGCTGATTGCTCTTGATCGCATTTTGATGAGTAAAGTTTGTAGCAGTGTTAGTTTTCTTTCCTCCTCTTTTTTTAAATAAACTTCTAAGAAATATAGACTCTTTTCTTTATACTAATAATGTATTTTTTTATTGATTTTGATTTCACATTCATGAATTTATAAATGGAATTAAAGTTGTCAACTTTTTTATAGGACTTCTTGGCGGGAAAGTGAAGAGTCACATCTGCGGTTTTTTTTCTTCTTCTAAGATTTGTGTTATGTTGAACATTAATGGGAAATAATGGTGGATTACTAACCGTTAAGTGTTCATGAACGTGCATGCGTGTTGGCAAATAAAACAAAACAGTGCAACGTCACTTTTCAAATTCTCTCAAGAAGTCCGCGTGAGGTCTTAGTAAAGCCCCACATCTTTACTGAGATACTCAAGGGATTGGGGGGTATATCATTTACCACTTCTCATTACTATTATCATTCATCATACAAAAGATATATTATCTATTTAAATAACCTGTAAGAAAATTACTTTGACACTGGCTAAATGTGCTAATTGCACGAAGCCATCAAATAAAAGAAAAAAAATATATAAGACATTGTCACTGCAATACCATGAATAGAAAATTACATAAAAAAAAACTTGTAAACTTCTACATAAACATTGTCATTAACCTCTTTAACATTATTTATTGTCTGTGTCATGTTCATTTGCATTTTCTATGATCTCAGATTGTATTTTTGGGCGGGCCCAAGCAGGCGTAAAGCGACATTGTGAAAAATTATGTACGAGCGCGAAGTTAATTCTTTCAGATTATTTACTTGAAAAAACCACAGTTACAAAGCCTTAACTTCATTTGTTTCAAACTATATCAGAATGAGGGTGATTGATGCTGCGTTGTTTTCACACTGTACCAGTTCTCTTCGCATCTGGCTTCATTTCCACATAACATCAGGTAGAATTGTGTCATTTGCTGTGCTAGTTATAAAAAAAACTATCAAGTGTTTCAATAAATAAACAAATTAATAACATTTTTAAATAAAAAATATTTTGTTGACAATAAAGTTTAAAACTCCTGTGTGACTTTTGAGTTAGTACACGTTTAGAAACTGTTTAAAATGTCAAAACTTACCCCAGCCAAAGCAAGAAACATTTTTGTTAGATATTTTTTTCTTATTGCAGGACAAAGGCCTCTTTCCTCCCTCCACTTATCTCTATCCCGAGCTAGTTCGGGACCATTCCTGAGTTATGAGACATTATTAAACAACAACAACATTTTTTCAAAACACAAAACCGTAAAACGTCATAGGAAAACAAAATTCCGTAAGGAAGCACCTCAGACCGCATTTCACGCGAACATTATAAACGACACGATAAAGTTGGGATTGGGAAACAGCGGAAAGTGGGAAGCCGACGCGATATATATAACTCCATTCAAAATACTCGCTAACCCAAATACTGTGGAGTGCTAGTGGAAAGTAGCCTTGACACTTCACGTATTGTCGAATGAACTTTTAGTAGCCATTTGTTTGTAGAAGCAACGACACAACTACTACGCAAGAAGGTATAACTCCTTCGTTATTATATGAGGCAATGTGCTAGATATATCCATGATACTAGAAACGTCAGGTGCGGGTAGGTGATCATAAAATTGGGATGTGCATCAAAAATTCCGAAAAACACTTTGCCATACCTAATAATTAAGCACAGGATCTCCAGATATCGCTATGTGAGAATAATTTTTCAAAATTCTTTTTTTCTCTCTTGTAGGCTACATTAAAGTAACTAGGTTTGTCATTCGTTTCTTTGGTCTAAAGCGCTGGCGTTGGCAGAGGCTATTATTATCGTTTGTTATGAAGAACTGACCTTTTTGACCTTTTGTACACTTAATTGCAATAAATCACTTTGACTTTGACTGTCACGAAACTCAGCAAGGACATTTCTTTTCTGCTTTCCTTCTACCAGCGTCAGAAATATTGTAAACTCCATCATTGACGGACACTTTTCATCGCATATCGACATATAAATTGATTTAAGAGTAGCTAATTACGCTAATCAAGAACTTACCATATACACAAAAATCAAAATCATCTCTTTATAATTACTAGTGGTCGAAATTCGACCGTAATTTTATTAAGATTGCACGGATTGTATCATGCAATAAAAAAAATTAAAAAGATAGAACGTGAGTTTGGATTGGCATTGACAGATTTCGGCCGCTTCTCTTTCATTTTTGAAACACCATGTATTTGACGCATAATATGCGTGTGTGTAAAATACATGGTAGTGTGTGTAATGTTTGTTTTATTGATTTCATGTATTTTTTATGCATAATTAAAAAAATATATATTAACATTTTGCCATCCTTCTCTATATAAACTATAAGTGTGCGAAATTTCATACTCCTCCGTCCGCGCAATTTTCGTAAAAAGGGGTACAAAGTTTTTGCTTCACGTATTAATATATAGAAGATTAGTGTAACGGAAGGAGGCAAAAAGGAAAAGGTGAACTGTATTTAGGAATAAGAGGCATAGTAAAACGTACAATTATAATAAAGAACAAGAAAATAATAACATAAAACATACCAAGGCAGCAACCACGATGACAATGACAATGAAAAGGGAAAACGCAAAACAAAAGAAAATGACACATAGAAGAAGAAGAAGTATACATTCTAAAAAGAAGTATTTACTCCGTAAAATTAGTGATAAGTTATGTTATGTAAAATGTTCGGTTTTTAAACTGATAATTCTTTAAAAAATAAATTAATAAAGATGCAAAAGGAATTTCTATAACCGAGACCGAGTTACAACGGCCGTGGTCGGTCACGGGCTGACTGACCACGGCCGTTATAACTCGGTCGAAACGTCGGGTATAAAGAAGGTATGATTCCTTTTTAATAATTAGTTTGCGTTAATCCCCGTTTAAATTCTTTGTTTAACTATAGAACGCCAAAGTTTAAAAGTGTATATAGACAAAGTATAGTCTTTTAAAGAAGGTTTTTAAATAAACTGGCTTAAACATTAAAAAAAATCTAAACAAACTTTAGGGTTCATTAATTTGGGTTATCCAACAATATCAAAATATAATGTAGATCTTATTTCTTTTTTAAAAGTTACAAAATATTTAAAAGTTTTTTAATATGACATTTAATTATAGTACATAAAAGTAGCATCGGGAGAATGCACAGGCATCGTTTTGTTTTGTTCTAAGGGCTAATCGCCGCGAGCCCTAACGGAACTCTTTTTGCGATAACATTATCTTAATTTTATTGTCCATGGTCTCTTGGACGTTTTGTGTCTGTGGTATTCAGATCTCTCTCTCTGATTTAAGGTTTAGCTTAAACAGTTTTCGGAAATTATAATAATTTGCATTGTTGCTCTCAGTTTGTAAAGTTTTCTTTTTGTTTATTGTTTGAAAGTTGGGTAATTGTTCACTTTACTTTCACATTATTTTTAATAGTTGTTTTATTACATACATTTAAATAGCAATTTTTTTATTTTATTAAACTACTTTTGTCAGTTTGGCGTTCATATGGCTGGTATTGTTTAGACTTGTTAATACAACAATCGGCACTTCAGTATTATGTGAAAAATTAGGTATTATATTTAATTAAACACTAAATGGTGTCACGCAAATATGTGTTAACGCGAAAAAATGTGCTTTCGTCTCCCACGTTTTTTGGGCGTCGTTTTTGCGTTATTCGGCGGCATTTTCGGAATTCTACCATTTACATAAATACCTCAGCTTCTTTGTTCAGCCGCTATGGCGCCGCGAACGGGTTGCGTACGCGCAGCTCGTAGGGCTGCCACCTCATAATTTTAAAGATTTGCATAGATATATAGATAATCTTTTTACAAAGCATAACATAGTAGACAAAACATATTATGTTTGTAATTAAACGTTGTGTATTAAAAAATATAATTGTCTTTTGTGGTTAAACAAACATGGCGGCTGTGCGACGCCATTGGAGTTGGTGAAAAACATTTTTTTTTCGAATACTTCATTATGGGTATCAAATTAGAGGGCTCAGCACAAGGATTTCAAAAAGGTAAATCAAAAAATTTGTCTAAAACTAAAAAGACAAATAAAATAAAAATTAAAAAAAATCCCGCCTGCATATAAAATAATAAGTAACTAAATAGAAAATCAACTGAAAAGGCCGGAACACGATAAAAATTCAATTTATGCAAAGTCATACACAACAAGAATTATATGTTAATAATGATGTAGGTAATTTTGGCATTAGCCGTATTAATTGAATAAATAAATAACTTAAATGACTTATTTTGTTGCTTCAACGTAAACGTAACGTACTTTTTCGTTTTTTATAAATAACGAAAATTATTTATGTACACACCAGGCATGCAGTTCTTACAAATTATGAAGAAAATAAAGAAATTTTTGAAACGCAAGCGTTTAAAAAAAGTAATCCGTTTACTTAAGAAATTATTTGTACGTAAAAAGCGCTACAACTAAACTAATTATTCAGCTGCGTAACGCTTACATATTTTTTTAAAGATTAGTCAGAAGCTATACGTGACGCTTAAATTGTTTTTTTAAACAATTTTAAATACATAACTACATTTTTTCTTACTAGAGGCAACCTTAAAGAGTGCGTTGAAAATGGCGAGGCCGGGTGCCCAAGTATTTGTTGTTCTTTTTTGCTAATCGACGACTGCCGATGCAACTGTTTTAAACCGCTATTGTTTTCACCGCTAAATAAAGTTAAAAAGCTTATTCGAAATATCGTATCACTTTCCGACGCTTTCGGAATGAGAATGAACTGAAAAGTCTACTGATTGTTGTCCAAGCCTGTATTCGCCGCCATTCAAGATAATAAATATTAAATTAGTTACCTATTTACGTCGCGTCGTCTTAGATTTCGAGTTATGGAATATTTGCTTCAGCGGCATTAGAAACACCTCTACTATAAAATAATAACTTAAAGCATAACTTGATATAATTAATGATAAATAAATTGTGGGATTGCACTTTCGATTTTTAAAATTAATTAATAATCTTTTTTTGGTACCATCTTATGGATGGAGCAGTATATGGATACTTGTTTAGACTAATAAAGAAAACATTTAAACTATCTTAACTATCATGGTCACTTGCATAGTTTAAACATGGTAAGAATCCCGCTAATAATTACTCTAATGAAGAAAAGTTTAAATGAAAGTATTTTCCCTGTCTACAGTCAGTGCTGGTTCGCTGGCACATGACAGTTCATGTAAAGGGAATTTGAGGATCACCCTCAATGCCCAACGTTGGTCAGCCGATTACTCATTTATCTGATACTGTGGTAAACGCCTGACGTTTTCATTTTCTGCACGCCGACCGCTCGCTGGCGCCGCGTTTTTGACGTTGGTAACCGGCCTCTTTGCCGATTCCCGCCTGTCAGAATCCAATTACCTCAACCACAATGTAGAATTCACATGTGCCAACCTTTAATACACCACAATAGAGTTTAAAATCCGTTAAATATGCGCAGGATTTTTGGCGGGATTTCGGCCATTCTTTATAGTAGCTTCGGTTAGTGTTTTTTTTTTAGTTTTTTATCGGATGGGGTGTTAGGATCAATGAGGAACGGCGCCATATCCAAGATTGATGATCTGTTTGGGTTCAACGAGTCCGATATTATATATGGGCGAGTATTGGAAACTAATTGGACGTTATTATAACATTCAAATTTTGAAGGGATAATGAGTATGATAAGATAACGCGTGCTATATCAAATACTGATGAACTCGCGGTATAACTAAATGTGCACTTCTTATGAAGTTCGTTCGTAAGAAATTCGTATATGATTTTTTAAATCTATATATTAATAAGTGAAACAATAACTTTGTACCCCTTTTTTACGAAAATTGCGCGGACGGAGGAGTATACTATAATTTCGCACACTTAAAGTTTATATAAAGAAGGATTGCAGAATGTTAATATTTTTTTAAAATTATGCATAAAAAATACATTAAATCAATAAAACAAACATTACACACACTACCATGTATTTGACACACACGCATATAAATATTCTTTTCAAAAATTTCAAAAATGGAAGAGGAGCGACCGAAATCTTGTAATGCCAATCCAAACTCACATTCTATCTTTTTAAATTTTTCATTGCTTAGACCAAAGTTAGTTTAAAACTGATGCCATCTAATTTTTGTGAATGAAAGTAGATGCTTCAGTTATTATACTCATGTTTACTATTCGTCCAGGTTTTGGAATAACAGGGTAGTAGCTTATAGATACAATCCGTGCAGCCTTAATAAAATTACGGTCGAATTTCGACCACTGTCGACCACTAGCACCTAGTGCTTTAAGTGGCTGGATAAGTTTTTTTTATATGAGTCGACTGATTATTATATGGTCCGCTTGATAATCAACGGTCACCGCAGTTAATCCACGCTTACGGCACCATGGGTATAAATAACTAGCAAATTGACTCCTGGATACAATCCCTATATGCTTAGTAATTTTACTGAATCTCCTACAGTGCAGTGCATACAAACACTGTGAAATAAGTCTTTATAGGCTATCGGAACATACTTCTAGTTTACAGGATTAATCGGCATAACAGAAACCAGAGTGTGACAATTGGCCATAAAATTCAAGAGAATAAAGTTCTCGTTAATCGTGATCTCGACTGATAGTGAATCTTCACCTACCCAATCACTACCACCAGTTTGCTAATAATATATTAAGATAGATAACATAATACATGCTGATAAAGTAACTTGATAAGACGCTAGCAAACCTTCCAATCGGCTTCCTCTACCTTCACCTCGAAACGCTTATTGTAATAAACCATTCGAAAATATACAATAATAATCAATATTGGCATTGCACACCGATCTCCAAGTCCAACAGCTGGCATCTACCCGGCCCGCCGCCGATCACTCCGTGCGACATTAGGTACGGGAAATATTAAAAATATTATATCAAGCTGCATTAGTCACAGCTCCTCGTGTATTTCCAGATTTGTTACCGAGCAATCGTTTGGGGCGTATGCGTATGAAATTATGACATTTCGTATGTTCCCCGATTCGTAGCGTAGTAATAAGTTGTACGCGTAATATTGTTGGTGTTTTGTTTGATGTCATGATAATCTTGTAATAATAATAACTAGTGGTCGCCCGGTGGTTGAAATTCGACCTTAATTTTTGTAAGGCTGCACGGATTGTATCTATGAGTATGAATAATTAAAAAAGATAGAATGTGAATTTGGATTGGCATTGACAGATTTCGGCCGCTCCTCTTCCATTTTTGAAATTTTTGAAAAGAGTATATATGCGTTTGTGTCAAATACGTGGTAGTGTGTATAATGTTTGTTTTATTGATTTAATGTAAGTATTTTTTATGCATAATTAAAAAAAAATTATCTTTCTGCAATCCTTCTCTATATAAACTATAAGTGTGCGAAATTTCCTACTCCTCCGTCCTCGCAATTTTCTAAGAAACGGGTAAAAAGTTTTTGCTTCACGTATTAATATATAGATAATATTATTTTTATTTTCTTCCACAAAACTTATTCTTAATATCTAGTCTTCGATCATGTTGATCGAAGTATCTAGTTTTACATTTAGGTGCTTACATATTTATGCAACGATCTCGTTTGAGCAGTTCGTTAGCGCAGCGGCTATTATAGTGCGTTTAAGTAAATTTCGCAATGCCGGGTCAAAGATGGGTGAGCAGACTTTTTAAGCTTCTCTGTGCTAAAGACTAATTTATTTATGGGGTATGTTGGTCCCAGTTTTTGTCGTAAGAGACTGATCCTGATCCGATATTAAGAAGTGAATATGCGGGTCTGCTGTGACATATGCTGTTTTATATCATTTGCCAGTGCTCATGAATAGCCACGAACACTTATTAGTCACTAAGCCACCATTTACTACATATTCCAAAAAAGAGCACTGGTTGAAAATCAAACACTATTTGCAAACAGTTAATTTTTTAATGTAATGGTTTTCATATGTCTTGTAGTTGGGATGTAAGTACCTACTTTGCCAAAAGTAATTTTCGCTTTTAAACAAAGTCTCAAGACATTAAAAAAAGAGCGAGTTGAAAAAACAAACATATGACGGTAAAGTCACTATGCAAACACTTTTCGGAAAACGTACTCCCACATGTTCTGACTCACAATCTTTTTGGTATTTTATCATAAATTGTAGTTAGTTACCACGTATATCATAATTTAATATATCTCAGGAGATATACTCATACTGCAACTTATAGTATACAGTCTATCATTTCCACAAAACCAAGTAAGTATCAATGATCACACAATAGCAACAGAGGATTTACGCGCGTGACTAACGACTTCAGCGAACGAACTGACTCACCTGACGTTTGTCAGTACGGCAGCATAGAGAAGCTACCTATAACGAAATTTAAACAGAATTATTGCTAGTTTGTCATGTTATTGGGATTAGTGGTGTCTGTTTCTAAGAAAAGGAGATCAATGTAGCTTTTATGAGCCTATATTTGTATATATATACCGACCAAGGCCCTAAACAGGCTTGGTGGACATAACAAGGTGAGATTGATCTGGGTCCCATGCCATATGGGAATCCACTGCAATGAGATGGCGGATGCACTTGCCAGGGAGGGCTCGGAGAACCAGCTCATTGGTCCTGAGCCGTTTGTGGCAGTTGCACAAAGTACCATCAACAAAGCCTTAAAAGATTACATCGAAAACAGGCGTCGAATGGAAGGAGCAGCCGGGTATGAACCATTCCAAATCCTTCCTAGGCGAAAACTTAGGACGAAGTAAGTTCATACGCGGAGGCAGTAGAAGGCTGGCCCGATTAAACATTGGTGCCTTGACAGGGCACTATACAAACAAAACAAATTCTTTACAGAATACATCTATCAGCGAACAGCTTGTGTAGGGCATGTGGAGAGGATACGAAGGCAATGCGGCACCTACTGTGCGACTGTGACTCTCTGGATCGGAAAAAGAGTGGGATCGGCTTATCCGAAACCAGACGTTGTCAAACATATGGCATCTATCTTTGCAGAGGAAGAAGAGGAGAATGAAGAAGAGAATGGATGGGGTTGTACAAAAGATCCCAGATCGAAGTGTTACTGGGAGAGGGAAATCTCATAGGCCCCTCTAAGATAAGATAAGATGAGATATAAACCTATATACTTTTCAGTATCTCATACAAACTTGGTTATTTTTTTTTAAATAAATAAGCCAATACTAATAAAATATCTGAAAGAAACTGAATTAGTTCGATTTGAAGTCCTTCAGTGTAAAGTCTACTACAGAAACTTTAAAATCGACGTTTTTTACACAGATCACGAGCTACGAGTTTTTTAAATCTATTGTTTGCTGTCTTCACCTGGACACTATGCTAATACAGCTATTTATAAATATGTCTAATTTCTGTTATGTGATATTTATTTAATACCTACGTAAGTAACTATTTAAAAATAACGATACCATCGAAATATCTATTTAAAATTGTTCAGTTATCTCAACGTTTGAAAAAAGACCTAGTGTGGAAAAAATTCCACGAGCGGGATTCGAACCCGGGTTCGGGTTTTTTTTCAACACTTTGTCTTTTTTCAAATTGTAATTTGTTCGCAACAATATTTGCGTAAAATTTTATGTAAATTATCTTAACGTTCTCACGTAAATTGTAAAAAACTGAAATCATAAATTCATTCATAACTATTCTGGGTGCAGCGGCACCAATCCAGACGTTATATATTTAGAAAGAAACCACTTTTTTCGTCGTCGGAAGGTATTTCAGTTGCAAAATACCGTTTAGAAGCGGACTGAGTGATTTAGTAGTAACCATTATACTCGTATTTTTTCATTCGTCTGGATGAAAAGATTAATGGATATATTCTCATTTTATTTCTTTCTATTTATTTATTATTATAACATTGAATTGTACAACTTAAGTGTAAACAAAATAATGTGTTAACCAGTCTTGTGCAGATGTGCTGAATCCATTCTCAAAACTTATGCTTAGGACATTATAATACTATTATTGTATGTCCTATGTCCAGAGTTAGGACTAATAATGACCTAACCTACCTAATTTGCTTATAACTTCAAAAAGGTTATACGAGTAAAAGGTTAGTTGATTCGTTAGTTTATACAGTTTTTTTAAAACGATATTTTTAATAGGGAACTATAACGTCACTATAAAATATGTCTGTCAGTGAAGGTTTATTAATTTGTGTTTTTTTACGTGACATTTTTATTGTAAGAAATAATTTAATTAACAAAATATATAATGTATAATTTTGTTTTGTTGTTGTGAACGTAGTTATTTATTTCAAAAGTAAATATTACCTATATGTAGTTTATTAAGATTTTTATTTTTCTCTCTATTAACGTTAGGGGAAATTTAATTATTGAAATTAAAAAACCATCCGTTTAATTTATTATTTATTTATTTATCTGTACCAGATATAATCATAATCTGTTGATTCCTTGAACTGCGCAAAATTATTCATTCATCTTGATTTTTTATGTTCCTGATCCGTCAAACGAGCATACGACACGCCTGATGGAAATCATCCACCACAACACATGGATGCTTGTTATGTCAAAATAACACGCACACGCACACGCGTACTGAACTTTCTGTACATATACTTATATGGACTGTAATTTCACTGGACCCTTTAAACCGGGACACAGGAATGCAAAACAATACTGTTATTAGGCGGCAGAAATAGGTATCAGGGCACAACCCAGTCAAATACAACTCGGTGCTGGCCGTTCGTGGTCCCGAGCCACACCCGTAGCAAAAGGGAAGGTACCTACTAGGTTGTTTTAGAGAGTAGGCCTCCCCTCCCTACGTTTTCTTTTTTTTAGGTGATAGCTTCGTGTGGTTAGCTTAGCTAGTGTCAAAGTAATTTTTTTTACATGTTATACATATAAACAAAACAATATTTCCTTTCTGTAAAATGATGGTGAATTAGAAATGAGAAGTGAGAAATGACATACCCCTTGAGTATCTCAGTAAAGATGTAGAGCTTTACTAAGACCTCACGCGGACTTCATGAGAGAATATGAAAGTTGACGTTGCACTGTTTTGTTTCATTTGCCAACACTCTTGCATGCTCACGAACACTTAACGGTCAATAGTCCACCATTGTATCACATTAATATTCGACACAACAAAAAATTTCGAAAATAAACATGACATGACTCTTTACTTTTCCGCCAAGAAGTCCCTCACTACGTTTTTCATTTTTCGAGGGAAGAGGAGAGTCCTATCCAGTAGTCTCGGTGTATACGTAAGATAGCGGTTTACCTATTAAAAAAAAGGCAAAATCCTACTACCACCAGACAATATCAGCTACCGATACATATTCAGGTCCATCGTTCTGTATGGACGAATACTCGTAATACCGCCCTATATGAGGTGTAGCACGCCCACACCTCACATCCTAGTGACGTGTCAATCAATATAAGTAATTGACTTATGAGTATGATTGTTAGCACTCGGAACGCTCTCTCACCTCTCGTTTCAGTAATGCCTGCAATGTCTCTATTCAAACGCGCTTCAGGAAAAAGAAACAACTCTTGTACCGTCAGCAGGTAAGCGAATGTGTAAACTATGCTTTTGTTATTGTGTACATTAGTAAAATGGAGTTGTTATGTAAATCAATGCTGGCTGCGACTTCAAAACTAAAAGATAAGTAATTGATAGAATCAAGATTACTCTGTTGAAATTTATGGCATAAAAATGCAATTAAAATATAAAGTATTAATTCCGCTATGTAGTTCTACTAACTTATTCGTTTATCAAGCTTATTTCGTTTGCTTAGTTTTCGCTTAAAGAATTTTCTACACTTTAACTATATTTAGTATATATTATAGTATAGTACATGTATTATAATATATTTAGTATCGCTTGTATCCGAATGTATCCGAATAGGTTTGCAAATTAAACTACGCTTTGGATATCTGAGAGCGGACAGCGGCGGAGTAGACGGCCGAGAAGGGTTGGAAAAGCAACTTCAACGTTTTTAAAAGAGATTAGTTGAGGATCGCCAAAGATCGAGATGCATGAAAAGATTGTGGGGAGTCTATTGACCAGCTGTGGGATGGTATAGGTTCAACAAAAAAACACCAGATTTGAAACGCCTTTAAATACTTCGGTGGCAGAGTGGAGGTTCGCGTAGTTCTGGGTACAAATTCTGAATACAAAGGTGTGCATCGGACTTTACAAGCCGCATTTAGCAATCGTTATCTTGGCAAGCCTTAATCATCACCCAATAGTTAAACTTGATTTCAATGGTAGAGGCCTTTGCTTAGCGGCTTAGTGGGACAGGCTACTTGTGGCTACGCTGCAGTTTAATACTAAAACAGACACTAATATGATCGCTATATGTAATTTTACCTATTTTTTATGTTCCAAATAAAAGTTATTTTATTTTTATTTTTTAACAAGGACCAATCCACGAACCCACCACAAGCAGCCAGCCCCACCTCTTCTGCGCACCGTACCCGCCGCGCCGTCTCGCCGCGCTATTTCTAGCGCCGCCCGCCCAACGGAGTTTATTGACATCACATACTCGGCACCCCGACGTTTCGAATCAAAGCACTCCTTATTGCACAACATAACTAATATTTACAAATTTTCTTTTTAAATCGGCACCAGAAATGTTAATGGCTGGTTGGGGACAAACCTTTTTGGCAACTGTCAAAAAAGTTGTTAACAACCAGCCATGACGTCGTAACTATGTACCATCAATGTTTCAATAACTTCTTGGCGAGAAGAAGTAATGTTTGCAATTTTGTTTAATTTTCTACAATTTATATTCCACCGTTTATCAATGTGATATAATGGTGGATTAACCGTCAAACGATCGTGAACGTGCACGAGTTGGCAAGCGAAACAAAACAGTGCAACGTCATTTTTACAATGCTCTAAAGAAGTCCGCGTAAGCGTCTTAGCAGAGTCCCACTTCATGTATCATCCATCAAGCATTAATCATGCAATAATCACCATGAATCATTAGCTATCACCAATTATAATCCTATATACTCGTAAATAGGAAAACGAAAATAGAAAATATGAGATTCAATAAACCAATTTCCTGGTTACAGATATTTGTGTATGCAATGTATTGATAGGTAGTAATGAATTGTTGTTGTTATTAAATGGGATATTAGGAAGCACTTTTGACAAAACATGCGCAATAAATAACTATGACTGACACTTGTTATCTTGTTCACGAACTAAGAAGAGTGACCGAGTTGCATTATTGCTACTAAGTAGATAACGTTGAATTGATGACTGCCTCAGTGTTCTAGTGGTAAGAGCACCGGTGTTATATCCAGAGGCCGAGAGTTAGATTCTCAGTGGGGTACATATTTTGCTCAGTTTGCTCGTTTGTAGGGCTTGTTGTTATTTCGCTTGATTACAATCCACCCAGCCGTCATAATATGAGTATAATTTTAACATTTACCTAATACACATATAATTAAATTTTATTTTAAAGTATGTCGATAGGAAATCAATTAGTAGTATGTCGGGTTCCAAGTGGCTGTTACGAGTAAGTTTAAGTATTAGGTGTCCAGTGGCTATGGGCGCCAAAATGCTACGAGTTGAAATCGATTTCGAGTATGAAATAAGATGTTGTTGGTGCCTCTTGAAATGAGTGATATCGTGTCTATTTTATTCTTCGCTGTACCTTGATTAAGGGCTAGGGCCGGTGCTGATGACGGGATACGGGTGTTCATGCGGAAGCAGTAGCATCAGTCACTCGTACCTACTACATAATAATATATAAAAGTTCAACTGCATGCTTCAGTTGTTTTAAACTGACAAAAGCGTTGCGTATTTACGTTACGAAACTTTATAATGACGAGTCAAAAGTGGTGTGGACTGCCACCTTGCGCCTGAGGCCACGGCGCAAACAAAAAAAGTAAAACGTCAGTCAGTAATGGCTGGCGCGTGGAAGGCAGATGCGCTCACAGCTGCGCCCGCGCGCGAATATCCGACGGTGCACGCGGTTGTAGTAACGAATGGAACAATTAGGCTGTGCGGTGCGCGCGCGTGCGCTTTGACGTTGGATCGTGAATGTTAAGCGGCGTGTGCTGCGCTTGCGTTCGGATGGGTGACCTTAAATATAGTTAACTTTAAATCGATTTGAAGACTCCATGCTCTTTCCACTATTTAACTGTCTGTCTATCAGACTACGCAGAAAATAAGAAAGACATCAAAGACGACATTTATCACCTTTTTTATCGTCAATAAATTGTATTGATATTCATCAGCCTATTAACGTCCCATTAGGCCTTCCACCACTTTGGCATAAGAATAAACAATAATTGTTTATTCTTTTAACTCTGTCTCAATCCGGGTTGTCGGTTAAAAGTACTTTTGCGATATTATGCAATACGATACCGTATTATTGTGTCATAAATAGGGCTAACCACGATACAAACATTGTGGTTTGGTCCTACGCACGCAGAACGGTCCTAGGAATATTTATTTTTGCTACAATCACACTGTTTCTAAACAAAGTCTCTTGTAACTCAACCATCTGTATCTACCAACTTGTCGCCCTCGCTTCATGCGCACGCGTCGAACAGGTGCGAGCGTCGTTTAGTATGAAGCTTCAATTCCTATTTATATTACTTACCGCAAATCAATATAAGTATGTGAAGTCTATACTTAGGTACTAAATGTCCCTAAAAATAATTTTGTATAACAATAACTCGATTGACGATAATTGAGGTTAAGCAACTTTCGCAAAGGCCGGTCATCGGATGGGTGACCAAAAATTTATTATCTCAAGCTCCTCCGTGCTTCGGAAGGCACGTTAAGCCGTTGGTCCCGGCTGCATTAGCAGTCGTTAACAACCACCAATCCGCACTGGGCCCGCGTGGTGGTTCATGGCCCGTTCTCCCTATCCATAGGGAAGGCTCGTGCCCCAGCAGTGGGGACATAAATGAGATGATGATGATGATGATAATGATGATGATGATGATGATGATGATGATGATGATGATGATGATGATGATGATGATGATGACGATGATGATGACGATGACCGGTGAAACTCGGTCGAAACGTCGGGTATAAAGATAGGTATGTCTATGATTCCTATTCATAGTAGTTTGCGTTAATCCTCGTTAAAACCCGTTAAACCTTTGTTTTATAATTTTGTGTTTACCTACTTATATTAAAAAAAAATATTATGCAAAAAGTTGTTAATGCGTCGGTAATATTATTTTAGTAAGTACTTTAAATTCCAGATTTGTATGGGGGTTAGTAAGTTTACGATTTTGTTTTTTTAATGGCTAAGTAAGTTATTGACACTACCGATTACAGCGATCAGTGTGGTGTTCTAATTAATTTTGGATAATATGTTATATTTATTCTTTGTCCAGTGTTACTACAGTCTTTTGGGATAAAGTAGTTCGTGTACTATATGATACTAATATGTCATATATGAGTATTTGCACAAAAATAGAAACAGATTCAAATAAGTTGACACAGAGATATATTACAAAATAGGCAGCCTAGCCCCGATCAATTTCTTCTTTGTTTCTCTTGGACGATAAAAATAAATAGAAAGTTGATAAGAACGGGTAGGTAATATTAATTAGTAGGTAATGCATAATTTTAAAATGTATAATTTTAACATAGCTAAAACAAAGAAAACTAACATTATTCGACTAAAGCATTCACATATTGTCTTATATATTCTTTAATAATTAAAAAAAAATTAAAGTAATTTTTCACACAGCAGGTCACCAATTTGGATGCAAGAATTGGTAATTAGTAAATACAGTTAGCAACATTAAGATTAGAAGCGAAATAATATAATGTTAATACAAACACTGAGATCGTTATGACACAGTGTAGGAGCGACAGTAGCACAACTGTATTGGTAGGTATTTATTAAATTTTTTATATCTTTGTTAGTATTAAGATTTGATTAACTTGTCACTATAGTGGTATCCTACCACCAGCTATATATATATATTTTGTTTGTTAATTAATAAATGAACTCTCCTACATTAGCATTAGGCCTGATCTTCATGTGTTTATGTGCCCATGTCGGAAAATCCAAGCCCAGCTGTGGGGCGTGTACAGGCTGATTACAGGAGAACTAGTAAAAACACAAGCCTATGACTTCCTACGCACCAAGAGTCGTGTGCAGTGAGTCCGAGGAATATTATCATTTTTAGTGATTTAGCGACATATGGGTCACAAATATGATGTGAATATGGCGCGAAAACTAGTCTGCAGTATGCGAAGCATATGCTTTAAAGGTCTTCGACAATCCTCAAATACTTGCTGGTGAAAAAACAATTTTATTTCAATAGTGAAGATGGTTGGCCTGCTAACCGGCCACCGGCCTGGGATTCCATAATACAAACTATTAAAATAAATAAAATATGTCTTTCTTCGGGTATAGAACATGAACAGATGGCCTCTTCATTTTATTAGCAAGGCAACGCCTAATATCGATGATCTCATACTCCACAGTTTCTCTCGCGTCCAACCCAAACATCTCACTTCTCAGCCACAAGCGATTTAAGCTAACTTCAACTACTGGCTACACTTGCACTAGCGCCGCAACTAACTTGTGCTAATTAGCCGCTAACCAGCGCAAAGCTGTTTTTACTAGAGCCATTGTTCAGCGGCGCGTCAGTAGATTCCCACGACCCAACGCTTTGCGCAGAAAATCATATCTCTGTGTGTATTGTTTCTAGCTGATATTTATATGCTACACCACTGTTGATAGCATATTATATATGTCATGTAATAATACCGATTTGGTTTTCCTGTTGTTCGTTCTTTTATACTATACTAGCTGACCGGCGGACTTCATACCGCTTTGACAGTTTCCATGACAACGAAATAAACAAAACGTTGACAGTTTCCATGACAACAAAACAAACAAATAATTCGTCCGCTTAAGAACACCCGTATCCCATGATGGACCCCTATAGCAGCGCCACCTACCGAGTCCAATTGTAAATCTAAACCATTCTCGAATCCACTTGCAACACACACAGAAAATTTCATCCAAAATCGGTCCAGCCGTTTAGAAGGAGTTCAATAACATACACACGCACAGAAAATTTTATAAAGATTGGGTGCATAGTGCGAGTAATATTTGACGTTCGATCACGTTATTTGTTGATTTGTTTATGAAAACATTACAGGTTACTTAAAGCAATACATTTTACGTAAAGTAGGTATCTGGACAAGGAGTCAACTATAACGTAAAATATGATAAGTTTATATAATACTGAGAAAATCTAATAAGTACGTCATATTGTTAGATATTTCGAGTTTTTGAGGCCCCGCCCGATCCTCTAAATGTCACTACACATTTACAGAATACACCAAACATGCACACTAGCTTAGGTCCAAGACACCGTACTCGTAGAACAAGGGTACGAAGAACCGGTTCACACGCGCTCTATACCAGGTACAGACATGTACCTGGGCGCTTCTCTCCTCCTCCACGGCCCGGTCTACCCGAGCCGAGGTCCGAGCCTTTAGAGGCGCCCTCGGGTGGTTCCGCCCCCCGATCCGATCCGAACCCTTCGGAGAATCTAGTAGGGCACGGGGACGCGCACTAGTGCGCGATGCCGTTCCCTCTAGAAAACCTCCAAAGGTGATTCGTTTCACACGGCTTGAGGGACCCTTTACGTTCCTCGCCGCCCCCAAAAAAGCCCGGTGAAGCTGAAAATGCCGTCTGAGGCAATCAGCAAACTCTCTCAAAAAAAAAAAAAAAAAAAAGAGTTTTTGAGGTCTTATAAAAAATAAGAGTGTTAGTTTAAATATTAGGCACTTAGCAAAATTTTAACTGTCCTCGTTTTTCACCGGGAGGCGCTCCTTCAAGCAATAAAAATTCTTTGTTTTCTCTAACGTGATCGTATGGCAAATCAAAGTACTAGGCACTTGTGATTCTTGATTCTGCTATCCACACAATCGTGTCTTAGTAGCCTGATTTTCAAAAGAAGTAGAATCGAAGCCCTGAGCGCAAGCTACGGCCACCACATCCCATCTCCGCAACATCAAGGGTTTCGTTGTTGACTCTGAAACTTCAGTTCTCAAGTCTAAGGAGGCAATGCTTCACTCCGGTGATAGTTCATAACGGTCCCGGATCAACCTGGTGGTACGAAGATAAGTACAGAAGTTTTTAGTGGGTGTTCCCTTCTTCCCCCTTGAGGAAGTTGCCTTCCGAAGCACGGAGGAGCTCAAGATGAAAAATGTTTGGTCACCCATCAGATGACCGGCCTTTGTGAAAGGTGCTTAACCTCAGCAATAGAAGCCCGGGCGCGTTAACCACTGCATTACTGAGCTCCTCTCGTATCCAAAGTACGACTGGCCTAATGCATATTCTCTTGTATATAAAAAAGAAGATACTGCTTTAATTCCTTCTCTCTTCAATCAATTCTCCTTTTCACGATTATCGAATGGTTCTCCCTAGGCACCCGGTTCTCAAATCAGCATCGTCCCAGAGTTGTTTGTGGAGCGCTGCGGATGCCAATAGTAATTAGTTGACAGGTAGGTCAAGGTCCACGGGTGGGCGTCGCCGGCGACTCTTCTTTTAATATTTTCGTCGGTAACATCGAAATAACACTGGAATTTTACACGATCAACACGTTGTGAAAGTCTGTGTAGAGAGTAAAGGTTATGTTGATATCATCATCAGTCTATTAACTCTGCTGAAGTCAGGACTTGTAGCGTGGACAACATAAAGTGAATATGAAAGATTATCTTGGTAGTTATGTTTTCTTCAGTTTACGAGAACACTCCACATTTAAATGAATCACACTAAACACTCGCGTTTATTTTACAATTTATTTTATCTTGATGGTACGAACCTTTTGGACGCTATCACTGGTCTGTGGTAGTAAACTACACTCGCGAGATTCATTAATCGCGGATTGCTAAAGACAAGTTTTTACCATTTTTATGCAATTAATTATAGATTGTGGTATATCATTAGCTTTCAAATGATATCAAAAAGATTTAAAATTAATATAATTTCCTACCTTAATATAGGGCATTGTTGCAAAAGGTTAAAGTTGTGGTTGTCTAAATGAATACGAAGTAATATGAAAAGATATGTTTTTTATTTACAATGTGTATTTTATCACCCCCTCAATACTTTGTATTACCTTCCTGGCCCTAATGACTGCCTGTAAACGGTTTCTCATTGACCGAATGAGTTTCCTAACGGAATCTTGTGGAATTCCTAGCCACTCTTCGACGAGTTTTCAGGTTTTCTATCGTCGCCGGAGCTGGATATCTTCCTCGGACCCGTCTTTTCAGCTCGTCCCACACATGTTTAATAGGGTTCAAGTCAAGACTGAGGATTGGCCAGTCTAAGGTGTAAATCCCGACTTCTTCCAGTACTGTCTAGTCATTGCAGCGGTGTTCCAGCGGGCGGGCAGGCGGGCGGGCGGAACAGGACTCGACTCCATTGCTCTATATTTCAATCTAAGTGATCGCAAGCAAATTGAAGCCGGGCTTCTCGGTAGGCTGAGAGAATTTGGACCCCATAGCTAGCCTTCTTGGGGTCAAATTCGCTTCTTTAAGTCTTCGCCTCACTGTCCACTCGCTAACAGCTCTCTCTCGAACTTCCCTGAACTGCCGTTGGACATCCACGCCGGTTAGGTGTCGATTTCGGAGAGAAGTGGTGACAGTGAATCGGTCATCTCTCACCGAAGTGCAACGCTGTCTTCCAGATCCTGGGGACAAAGTTTCCAGTCCCTGAACCTTCTGTACACCTTCGAGATACAAGACTGGCTTAGATGAAGCTGTCGAGCAATATTACGCTGTGACAACCCTTGCTAGATTAAGATGACGATTTGAGCGGCTTCTGCAGGTGTGGTTTCCATTTTCTTTCCGATTCAGTGTTCCCAGCGACGTGGAATATTGGACTGATGACCAATTTTTATAATGTTTCAGGACTCCAAAACTAAATTATATGTATAGTATTTTGTTGTAAAAATTTATGTTTTTGTTTTTACGTTTCATGACGTAAGGGAAATAGTATTTGTCTGTGACATTGTAAGCGGTTGAAAGCTTATTAAATTACCTTTGAAATCATATACCACAACGTATAGTTCATTGCATAGAAACTGTAAAAATTAGTCTAGAACATCCCGCGGTAAAGCGATTCCGGTTTATTGCTCGCGAGTGTAGTAGATCCGTACAAAGTGTGCCAGGATAATTCACTACTAATGGTTGCTATACGTGATTCTTGATTTTGAGCCATTCACGGATGGCTCGGAGATTTTCCTATAAAACCTTTTAAAAAAAGGTTTTAGTGGGTATACCTCCGCTTCCCTCGTTAGTTTTTAGTAGCTGGTCAAAGGAACAGGAGGAGAGTCCCACATAACCCAGGGTCGCCCTCCAGTGTTTGCGCAAAGCATATAACCTAGTTTAAAAAAGGATAGTTCATTTATATCAAGAGCATGGCATAAATTAAACAGATTAAAATTAACATTTATTGCTTTTACATTTCTCTCGCTAAAATCGTAGGCAGTTGCGGATCTGATAAGAGCTGCCAGCAAACGAGTCGTAAGATTATTTTCTCGTCAGCTTTAATGATTCAGGTAATCAGGTCAAAAAATATAAAATATCCAACAAAAATAGATTAACGATTTTCGCTAGTTTCAGGTGACTTGGCAGAATCAACTGTATACAGTAAATAGATTACGTCAAGCAATAAAGACCAGACTTGGGGCAGACAGGATGCCTGCGTGCGTCACCGTTATTGTTGTTGCAGCTTATAAAAACATAGCATAGAGAAGCTACAGTATGTTATAATTCAAATAGCGACGTTGAATGCGAGACATCGTCGTTCATCCCGAAAGCTCCGTAATACTACTCGTATTGGAGTGACAAATCACTATCATAGATTTTGTCAATGTTGAAAACGAACTTTTCAATATTGTGTCGGGTCTGGGTTTCAGATTTCCATAAAACGTGTGCTTTAACTACTTACCTTGGGATCAGAACAATAAAAAAAAATCAATATCTTCATTTACACTAAGAAAAATCTTAACAATGTATGTGATGTTGTCTAATATTTATATTTGTATATTTATATCATCTCAGCCAAAAGATGTCCACTGCTGGACAAAGGCCTCCCTCAAAGATCCCCACAACGACCGGTTTTAAGCTGCTTGCATACAGCGGCTACTTGAACCTTCACCAGATTGTCGGTTCCCCTTGTTAAAGGCCTGCCTACACTGCATATTCCAGTGCACGGTCGCCCCTAGGACACTAGCTAATATATTATCTTTTCTGAGCTAATACACTTTAGCTTTCAAAATGATTTGTTAGATAACTTTCCCAAACACATTTTTTCTTTCAAGCTAATTTTCTTCAATGAACTCTGTCATGAATTCCCTATTGAATGAGGTACCTATTTAAGACAGCAATAGAATGTAGATTAACCATCGGTGTCTGGTGCCTTTCTTGGACTCTCTTACTCAAAGATTCTTCTCTGGCTCAAAGATTCAGGTCGTCGTCGCGTCGATCAGTTTTTACATTTTAAAGGAGACAATCAACATTTTTTTAATGCACTACAGGTAGGCACTAGACCTTCATCTCACGTAGTGCGAGATTTGTTCGACATTCGATCACGCCGAAAAATTTTATCGAAAAATGTAAGTGTAGTGTAGTGTAGTGTAGTTAAAATTTTGTTATACATATTCTCGTTTTGGTAAACTCAATCGAATCGCGAATAAAACTCCTACTAGGTAATGTAAAGGCTATAGCGCACTTCACCCGGAATCCCCAATTACCGAGAACTGTCTCATTAAAAGAAATACTGAAGCTCCCACACTTGTATTACTGGTACCTCTGAACTATAACATCCTGCGCTATAGACATGCGATACTCTCCAATGTTTATGTCTGTTATCGCTGTCGGCTTTTGCAGACATGTCGTTAGGCATTCTGACGACAGGCGATGTTGAATATCATATTTGAAGTACCTAAGTACGCCAACTACTTGGTATAGGTATCGTAGACATACCTTTATACCTGATGTTTTGATCGAGTTACCCGTCGTGGTCACGTGTTGACTGCTTTCGAGATGAGATGCGTTAAAATCCTTTAAAAGACTTTGTTGAACGCAAAAGTTTAAAAGTGTACGTAAGTAGCTAAGTTCGGTTCATGTTATAGGGACTCTTGAAGGCAAGCATGAAAAGCTTACGGAGAACTAAAGCAAAAATCAACCTTTTATCCTCCCTAAAATCCCAGAACATCCCGACATCGATTCGACCGCTCTGAACTCTGACCGCTTCGAAGCGTTGGAAGGCAGAAGGTATTGTATCCAATGAAGTTTGATGGTGAGGTGAAGCTTGTATGCACTGTACAAGCATAAGAATTGAAGCTTTAGGGACGCTCTTGCAAGCGTTCACGGGCTGCGGTGATCGCTTTCCATCAGGCGATTCTTATGCTCGTTTGCCAGCTCAGTATAATAAAACCCGCTTCGATAACCCCTCGGGGAATCTAAGAAGGAGCGGAGACACGCTCGCATGATGCCATTCCTTCTAGAAACTTTCGAACGGTGTTTCGATCACACGTCTTGAAGAACCCTTTAAGTTTCTCACCGGCCCCAAACAAGTCCGGTGACGTTGTAAAGGCCGTTTTAGGTCAACAACAAACTTTCAAAAAAAGAAGTAATAAAAATAAATTGCAAGTCACCACCTACTTCCATTAGAGAATCGACGGGATATCTCAGACCTGGTATTTTTGTTAAAAGTTGTTTCTGGTTCTGTGGACTGCCCTGAGCTGGTTTTGTATACAGACCTTAGAGCTCCCCTTAAGTCACGCAGATTTTATCCGCTTCTGTACCTTACCAGTGCCAACTCGAACTTCAGGCAGAACTCATATGTTGCGTGCGGCTAACAATTTCAATGCAGTATCCGAGGAGGTTGACATCTATTTATTTAACACAAATCGTTTGTCTGCGAGGCGTCTTTTGAGCCAGTTGTTTTTTAATGGTTAAAGTGTAACTGTTGTGCTGTTATTGTGTTGTCTTGTTTTTATTGAGTTAATGTGCTATGCTTGTAATGTATATATAACCCGACTTTAATTTGTTGATATATATGGGGACCTGTAATTGGCTTTTTGTTGCTATTTTTAAGTTTCTACTTGGTTTAATAGCTGTTGGTTTTCCAAATGAATAAATAAATAAAGAAAAAAAAAACGCTCCAAACCTAAGGAAGTGAGAGTCGTAAGACAACACTTCTGAAACTATCCTATTATTTCGGTGTTCAGAGTTCGGCGACCTCCCGCGACTTTAATACCTACCATAAAGTTTCCGCGGCGGCGGCGAGGCTGATTAAACGGCGTCATTCGCTTTAACGGCCGGGATGCGATATGCGTGTTTACTTTACCCCGGATTGCGCAATTTTAACACACGTCCAATAACAAAGATTTAGGGGATTCCATTTAATCGATACGATGATTTGGGGTTCCCTACCCGGCCGGCCTAAGGCCGGGTTCCCACTACGCCGGACCGGCAGATTTGCCGGGCCGGTAAAACTGCCGGAAGGGCTAGTAGCTGTACAATTTATATGAAGCTATTCACATTACCCAGGGTCCGGCAAAAATACCGAGCCCGGCATTTTTACCGAGCGTTTTGTCACTGAGAAGTGTCGGTAAAACCACCGGACCGGAGTAATGTGAACGGGTTTGCGCCGGTACCTGATACGTAGTATCTTAATTCAATTCAATTTCTTGTATTATGGCTCTCGCTATGATTTAGCCAATGTCTAGTTTTAAGCTACTTAGTTTGTGGGTACCTGTCCTTATGACAGCGAGAGTTTGCTTGTTTCTTAGTGCGAGTCACAAAGCACAAAGCGATATGCTACAGGCAGCCTTTATGAAGGGAAACATATATAATATGTGTAAGTTGAAAAATTTGAACCTATCGACATCGCCCGCCGTCATTAATAGAGAATCCTAATCGAAATGTACAACATACTAGAAAGCTCTGCCTCAAAGTAATTTAATAGTAAATCCATTGTGCGCACAGGTCCAAATTCAACTGAGGTGAGTACTTGACTGTCCGATTTTCTTGTGGGATCTGGTGTAGTGTGAACACCTTTGTCCGGTGTCCGGTTTCCGGCAATTCTGCCGGTCCGGCGTAGTGAAAACACGACTGCCGTAACAAAAAGGCAAAAAAAAATAACTAAAAGGCAAAAATTAAGACGTCATGTATATATTTATCTGTATATAAAAAAGTGAAATGCCATTCATTCTTTTACTGACTTTAAATAAAAAATCAAAACTGCTTGATTAATAAAACTTCTTACTAGTTCTTTTTTTGCCTTTTTTTTCATGGCAGTCATGTTTTTTAATTTATTTTTATTTTGTACTTTTTAGTGATAAGTTTAATTTTAATAAATATATGTCATGCTAGGTAATTTAATTTGTAAGCATTTTTATACACGAAGAAACAAAAATTAACCTCTACAGATATCATGCACATCAAGGTCTAGTCTCTAACTCCAATAATGAAAAATTTTCATCATAACAAATTTCATCCCCTATGTTACCCACATAGGGGTTGAATTTCCAAATTTTTACTAGCCTATGTTAGTCGGAAGGCAAGGATGGTAACGATACCTCATATATCTAAATCGGTTCAGGCGTTTAGAAGTTATGGTGAAATAAAGAAGGAATAATTTACCTATTTGTATTACAAAATTAATAGTTGTAACGCAAAATTATTATTTGATCAGCAGAATTATACAATCGGTCAGCATAAAGAAGTCCTTACTGTTGGTTAGGTTAAGGTAATTTTTTTTTTCTCGAGCGAAGCGCAGTTTATCGAGGTCCAGTCACGGAAGGGGGGAGCGGCATAAGACTGTTGTTCAGAATGATATAAGTTGCAGACTGATTTAGAAATATTTGCTGACCATAAGTTGCTGCCCAACTAGCTGTTTTAGCTAAGCGATTACATTTTTTTGCTAACAGAAATACGAATACTTTGCTAACCGTTTAAATAACACCCATAAAAAAACATCACATACATACATACCTACATGAACCCTGAAAACATAACATTCTTTTTTTTTGGCAGTCGTATAAAAAACGACTACTATTGCCCTCGTGCTAAGTGGCGTGCACTTGGAGAGGCCTATGTCCAGCAGTGGACTAGCGTAGGCTGATGATGGTGATGATGATGATTGCCCTATTTTTTTAAAAAGGTCTGAGAACGCTATTTTCCGCTAATTTAAATATTTACACTTTTGTGCACGTTTTTAGAAATCTTTTCTAAATGAAAATATCATAACTATCATTATTGTTACAACTGGACAACATATCGTAGAAGCTTTAAAGGCGCACGCCTTCATGTAATCTAGAAAAGTCACCTACCTATAGTGTGCCGTGGTGGGTGGCCTCTGAACTAATAAAAGATGAAGAAGAATAAAAAGAAGAAGATAAGGTTTTACCCCAGCAGAGGCTCGTCTATACGGTGATGATGATGATCAGAATACTCATGTATTCCATTTGATCGTATCTTTCAAAAACATGAAAACGCCGGTATAAAATGTATTCATTATTCATTAACACATTTTATATTGCATTTCATGAGGAGATACAACTTTTATGAGTACTTTTTATTGACAGCGAGAGCTTCAGAGATGCGTTGATAGGTAGTTACCGTTTTATTGCATAATCAATCATATTCGAAATAAGATAATTCCCTAAGGTGTTAAATAGTTATTAAATTCACATCTGATTTATGACTCATCTGTGGTAGGCATGATTTATATCGGCCACTGAAGATTGAAGATATAAAAAAATTTATCCAATATTTCAATCTTTGAAAAAAAACATTAACAAATTTAATTTAACGGTTACTTTTAGTTTCTCTTTGGTTTAGTGCATAGACCAGATATAAACCCAGAGGGCCCGAATTCGGTTCCCAGCGGAGGGTAAATAAATATTATTGGTCTCGGTAAGGTCTTGATTTAAGTCCGCCTGGCTACCACATCAACATTTTGCAAACAGGTGACATGCAAAAATTTAAAAGTACCAAAATATTGAAAAACTAAGATTAATATGATCTACTACGTTGCGCTTGCGCGTATATTTTTTCGCAGAACTATAAAAGTATGCATCTATAAGTCTTAAGACAATATACAACCTCGCATATAGTCAGTCGCATCTGCTCCACATCCGGGGCCAAAGAACTGGGAAGGTCCCGACTGTATATAAACAAAGAGTTGTTATATTGTGTTTCTAAACTATGGAAATTCCTATATAAAACAATTTGCCTGGAGACAACCCAGAGAAACTCGATGACGCAGTGCCTTTTGCGTTTCGGTTCCTAGCATGCATTGTACCCGACAGTTTTTTGTAATTTGGTCGAAAATACAAAAAAGCCTCATGAGTTTCTTGCTTGCTAGCTCGAAAGTTTTCCCGAAATCCGAACTGATGGAAAACTCAGTAGTTTAGTTTAGGAAACAAAACCGGTAATAACCTGTAGCTATTCAACAACGCACACAAACTTTAAAAAATAATATCACAAAAGCTACATTATTTAATCATTTTAAAACGTACCCACTTCTTCATAACCTGTGAAAATTCACGGAGCATCGCGATCAATGATATGAAGTACCACATCAATAAAACGATGATAAGTGAATTGGATCTTAAGTGTTCATATTCGTTTAAATCAATGGTGAGCACGATATAAACATACATTGGAGTTTGAATGTTAATCATAAGACAGTAAGACTTCAAAATAGATTGTACAGTTTTGTGTTTTGAACACTGTGCGGTAGTGATGATTGAACATTTCGACAATCGATATTATAAATTGTATTATGCATTCGAGTGGTGTTATTTTGGTTATTGAAAGATATGAATTTTAATCGTGGATGCTTCATGACCGCACAGCATGTTACAAAATTTTTCTTTCATCTTAAATATTGGTAGTTCATTAAGAATCATTAAAAATATAAAAGTTGGCTGTAATAAAAACGTTAGCCGATTAAAGCTTAAGTATTTGACAGGTATTTGCTTAAACTATTACTAAATTCTTATATTTTTATTTTTATTTTTAAGTGCTAATTGCTGCACTGAAGCTAAATTATTATTTTTTTTTTATAAAAAAAAAAAATTATTGAAAAAAAAAAATTAATTAAAACAGTGAAAATTTTTTTTTAACTATTATTTATTGTGCTAATTATTCTCATTCCTTATTGAAACAACAGTTTAGAATAGTTATATTTCATTTTTCGTATGTTAAGCTATTCAGAGGAGTAATTTTCAGGTTTACCTACTCAAATTTTATTTGACTGAAGACTGCATTCCGAACCAACGGATAAATTACGACTTTTGACTTTCTTACAAGGTTTATTAGGTCTCGATCAACTTTAAATGACAATACGTAGTCTTTAAAGTAGGGTTTAAATTTAGAATTAACATAGTAGGTAGCGCGGACCACCTTTAATATATTCCGAATTGAGTGTTGAACCGTGACACACATACCAGTAATTAGTGATGTCCAAATTAGGTGAATAATAGCAACTTAGTAGCGTTTCACGTATTTCCACAATGCTTTAATAAACATCAGTTAGTATAAAAGCAAACACTAACGTCTGCAATAGCTGCAACGTATTATATGCCGGTGTCTTATTTATCGTAGTAATGTTAGAGTACCTATTTAGTATTAGATGAAGTTACAACCTAAGCTGAATATATTTTTTTATTTTTAAATATTTATTTGCACCAAAGATCCCAAGGGTCAAAGTACTAGTGGAAGAGAGAAACCTTGACAGGCTCTACTTAGATAACATAAGAAAGGTAAGCTTCGTCGAATAAATGCTTTGAGTTCGCCTTAACATAAATCGGTAAATAACGAGATCTGCGTAGCCACTCCCCTTTTTTATAGCTTTAAACAGATAAACAATTTGACTCTACCACTTAAAGATATGAAGACTGTAAATATCAAAACCATTTGTTAACTTGAAGAACATTTTCAACTAGCATGACACTTGCATACAAAAAACCTAACAATAATTTAAAATTTAAGTATTATTCTAATTGATTCGGCGTCTTATTAAAGTATTCATTGTAATAACGACCTCTGAGATCATAAAATAAAAATGTATAAATGTTTAAGCGAGTACGTATAACTGCCAGATAATTATTAGATAAAAAACAATTAACTCAAGTAACACGCTCGGTTTTATAGTTTTAATATACCATTAGCACTTTTTGTTTACCTTCACAAATAAAACATCATTAATATTAGTTACCAAACGAATAGTTCGGGGCCCTCCATAAAAAATGGGCTGGAAAAGATAAACAAGCATTAATAATTAACCTATATTTAGCAAAAAATCTGGATATTATCTTCAAACCGAAATAGAGATGGAGATATAGTATCGACCCTTTTATGTTAATGCTTTTGTGATTAACTTTAAAGTAACTACAATAACATTGTTTACAAAAATATTGAAAATCAATTGATAATTATCACATGTGATTCATGGGAGGGTCAAAGGGTTAATTTAAAAAGAATATTTTTATGGTATAATGCGTTGCATTTGCGTGGATGAACTTCAAACCTTTGATAGGCATATTTCATATGGGAATGTGCTTTTTACAGTTGTACGTGACACAAAAATGTGTTCCACTTAGATATAAGTTAAATAATCAAAACTAATTAACTTTTTTTGATTAATAATTTAATTTAATTTAACCCAAAACTATAACAAAAATACACAAATATACAAACATCGATAAGCTAGACCACACCGCGCACATCCCTAGCGGGTGTCACGTTACGCTACTCCCGTCTGCTCGCGCGTCTTGAGTTTGTTGTGACTGCGGCGTTTTTTCCGCGGGCGGAAGCAGCGAGCCAGCCGCGCGGCACTAATTATCGCTGTGGCGCTAGTGGCTAACGACGCAACGGACAAGCGCAGAAGGTTCGTTTGCGTTTTTAAGGTAAATTTAACAACTTCTATTAGCTTCTAAACGCGGATCCAATACGGCTAATGCTAGTGATTTGTGTACTACAATCTAACATGTTTAGAAAGAATTTGTTGTGATCATATTGCGACCTTTACAGCGTACATAGATTAGATCTAATGTGAAACTAATAAAGCATTAATAACATTACACAAGCGCGTTTTACTAGGTTCTCAAAGACGTTGGAGTCGTTTAACGAAAGCGGAAAACTTAAGGGCCCCACTAAATGTACTACTCGCTGAATATTGAGTACTATGTCGTAATAACTTTACTAGCAGTTGACAAGCTTTGGTATCTTTCGTAGCTGACAATACACTTGTAAAGTAAAAATTGCTGTTGTCGATATTACAGCGTAATTGACATTAAGGGTGGCGAGAAACTTTTGTTTGACCGAGTCGTAGTGATTGGGCTATCTAAAAAAGTTTTCTAAGGGCTGGTACCATTAAAGGTGCCACACCTGGTTCCCACAAGGTTCCCCAAGGTTCCCACACCTTACTAGACTCTTCGAATCGAGAATCGGATGAAAACTATGTTTAAATTTCAAAAAACTGCATACAGAAGGAGAAAGAATGAGTGTTTCATAATTTAATAGATACAATTTGCGTAAAGCGACCCTTCTGGAGTGATCTATTCCCTGCTAATGATTTGGACGAGTAATATTGTTCGCCCTTCGTTGGAGCTTGCTATAAACGTTACATAAAGTGTGTTAAGAAATTATAACATCGGCATACTCTTTACGTGAATCACGTTGAGCGTATTTTGTATTTTTAAACGAATAACGAAACGATACGCAAATGCTTATAAACTGATATTAAATCTAAGTTTAAAATATTATACCGATAGTTGTTGACAAAAATAAGCCTAGAATGTGAGTAATACGAATTCCTCCATACGTTTAAAACTAGGCAAGTTAAAATCGATTTTAACAGAGTTGCGGTTTTCGGAAAAAAATGTCAGTAAGAGACATAGAGCACTCGGAGAGAAAAGAGATTTAGGTAACAATTTTGCAATAAAACCTATTTGTACTATAATGTCATCTCAATACAACACAAAATATCGGTGTTGTAACTAACTTTCGGGCCATTTTACAACAACAACGGTGTATGTAAGACAATCCTTTGTCACAAACGAACTCTTAGAGGTCACAGAGTCACAGTGTTGTCGAGTACCGACGATAATTGTATGAGCGTGCGCAGCGCGAACGAAATCGATAGTCGATGCGACGGAGCGTGGCGCAGCACTTTTTGTGCGCCGACGCAACGGGCGGGTAGCGAAATGGATAAAGTGCGCTTTTGGAATAATAGTGGATCATTATTTCATAGTTTCTGAACAAGTATCTGGTGTTATTTGTTAATTGAAAGATAGTACATGCACCGTAGCCATATCCAACTGAGGTAAAGAACACTTTCGATCTAATAGTAGTTTTTCAGGGATTTAGGATTTAGGAAGAGATGCGCTTTTAGCTTTACGGAAAACGTCATAGCATTAATTTGGTGTGACCTAGAGGTAAAGGTATTCTGGTTTCGGTTTCTATAGCGTTTGCCATCAGAGTGAGATGGATAAAGAATTGTCCTATTATAGATCTTCTTACGAGATTATTAAAAAGCTCTGCCTGCAACAAGAGCAACGTGAATCGTGACTGCAATCACAGAGTTTTTAGGAGTATGAGCCGTAAATAACATACGTTTTTTTGATATCAACCTATATAAAGTTAACACCAACAGCATAATCAATTTATCTTAAAGACGTTGTTTCCCAAGTTTCTCAAACCTTAGTTGCGTTTTGCCACTTCACACGACTTGTACTAAAACGTCGAGATTATTATGCAAATTACAGTTTATTTAACTGTTTTTGTCTACGATACGGTGGCTGGCGCGCTGGGAACAGACATTTTTTTAAGACTCAATTAGGTTAGGTACTGTGAACTCTGTTAGTGGGTTCACGCAGAAAATCTGAGACGTTACGCTGATCGGAGAAGCTGGATTGTTATTTGTAAGCTGTTTCATGTTTACTGTCTTAGAGACATAAGGTTTCTACGAACCACCCTTACTAGTCTTGAGATATGGCCACCCTTTTCTCAGATCCAGTGGTCCAAGTTTTGATAGGGCTTGTTCTATGTCGGACAAACTTATCTTTAATCTTATCTAAGTCTGACACTATAACAACAATGTTATCTCCATTGTTGTGTTCCTACAGTTAAATATAAGATAGCAAGTTCCTCAAGGTCAAATGTTTCTCTGTTGTTACATAAGAAAGATGTCCGATTTCAGGTTACGCCGGTAATATTGATTGCGTGTTTACGGAACTTCAGGAAAGGCTACGAGAAGGACGATTGTCTAGACAGATCAAATAGACGACGGCTAATGTTCCAATAACGAACTAGATAATGCAGTAGATACATCTCATATTGTTTTCTAAAGTTTACGCGAACACTACACATGGAATGAAACAACTTTTACGGATCTACTCGCGTTTATTTTACACATTACTTTTTAATGTTTATCCTGACATTTCAAACCCTTTGCAGGGTCCGTAGTCACAGGGAGACTGAGGTGTTGGTCGTCTCATTATTAGTTAGTAGCTTGTATATCTTCATTAATAGCGAAGATGGTTGGAATCTACCACCAGCCTGGGATCCCAACATACAAAATATTAAATCCCAGCACCAACACAATACTGCCAGACCAAAAGATATTGTAAGCTCTTTCTGCGTAAAACGGAACGCACCTGGTTAAATTTAAATGAGGGTATACAAGCTACTAACTAATTATGAGATAACCAACACCTCAGTCTCCCTGTGACCCTGCAAAGGGTTTGTAATGTGTAAAATAAACGCGAGTAGATCCGAAAAAGTTGTTTCATTTCAATAGATAGGTACATCCCTATACGATGACATGACATATCAATATGATGATGTATCATTGACCTAAGTCAATGATACATCATCATATATGGTCTAAACCATCAAATCATTGATGATGATGAGCTTTATTTTTACAGTCGTTTATTATATTTTTTATCCTACCCTCTTATTTTTTTATATATGCTAACGAAGAAACTTATAATAAAACAACTTCATGATGAAATTTTACTTGAAAAACTAGTAAATTTATATATTTGCTAGGTAGCATATAATATAAAATACAAAAATAAATTAAGAAAAGCTTTAATTCGTTCAGGATAGAAAAACAACAATATCAAGCAGGATTGTGTGTTTGTTATCTTGATTACCAGTCTCTTAAGAGCAAGGCTATTACGAGTACAAGAGTTACCAACTACTCTTCGTAGTAATCTAGTCTTTACTTTTTGAAAAACGCTTTACCAAGGTAGAAAATATACAATGAATAACTTCTTATGTATTGCATATCTAACTAACAGAGAAATAGCTCTTTTGATCCTAATATTTAAAAAAACAGCTCTAAAATACACACCTCCCATCATCAGCTAAAACTATCTGTCCCAAAGGTTACTTGTATCCGTTTCCAACGTCGGAACCTTGCATGATCCCCGCGCCTCTGTCATCGCGCGCATTGACAACCGAACGACGCCGACGCAACAATAGGCTGAGTAAGCCACTCAGCCAATGAGTTTGCGCGTATTATTAGAAATAGTACGCTGAGTACGTGTCGTATTTATATCTGTGTTCCGCTTGTGTTTCGCACTTACTAGTCGAGTGGATGCATTGGTTTTGTCGAGCGCATGGAATCTATGATGCATGGGTTGGCGCAATCGATGGATGAAAATCTTGGACATGAACTTTGACGTAATATTATGTCATCAAAACGTACAACGTTGAAGCCCATGTCTGATAATCGGAGACCAATTTTTAGTCGGTGAATATGAAATTTACGGAATTCTATGTTGCGCGTACAAGTCCTTTAAAAAGTCGGTCACACAATCGGTATTAAAACCGCGGAGATAAAATCGGTCCGATTATCGGTCCTACAAAAAGATGGTGGTGGTCGGAAAGGAAATTTTAGCAACAACACTTATGTAAGAATCAAAAGTCATTTTGATTCTTTTAAAAAGGTTCGACGCTTTATCATACTTGGTGATATGTGATGATAACACCGGAGATGTAATAGCACTTTACCCTGAACTCTCAAATATTGAGGAACTGACAATCTTATCTCTAACAACAACTAACTAACAACTTACATTGTTGTTTTGACTACAGATTTAGATAAGATAGCGGTAGCAAACTTGGTGAACTGAAAACAGACTCTACCACTAACCAAACCGACTACCAACATGTACAGTCAACAGCAAAGGTAACTGATGATTGGTCAAGTTTCAAAATATGAAATCAGTATGAAAATCAAAACTTTTTAAACGCATATCGAAAAACCTTCGAGTGTCTACTAGTACCTGCAGACTTTGACTGTAGTTATATAGAAAATACCGACTTACACTATCGAAACTTAATTTTGAAATCTAGTAAACATCATCTACTTTTGATGTTGACTGTACTCCCCGCTTGAAATCTTATCCGGGATCTATGGATCTAAGACCGCTGGCGCTGGTAAGACCACCAGTTCTCTAGACCACAGAGGTTGTTTAAATGTGATCCAAAATAATCTGTAAGTTCAAAATAGCTTAATCAGTCTGCACCTGTTGTAGTTCAACATGCCCCTCTGCCCTTTGCGGCGCCTTCACCCACATAGCGCCGTCGGATTACCCCAACCTTGTTGACATGATATGTGAACTATTTACAACCATCTATATCTGTCAGAACACAACAAAGCTAGTAATATTGTTGTTACGATGACAAACTTAAATAGGATGGTTGTAGATAGCCTTCATCATCATCATCAGCTCATTTTTTTTGTCCCCACAGCTGAGCCACGAGTCTTCCCTATGGATGGATAGGGAGAACGGGCCATAAACCAACACGTGGGCCCAGTGCGGATTGGTGGTTGTTAACGACTGCTAATGCAGCCGGGACCAACGGCTTTACGTGCCTTCCGAAGCACGGAGGAGCTCGAGATTGTAAAATTTTTGGTCACCCATCCGATGACCGGCCTTTGCGAAAGTTGCTTAACCTCAGCAATGGCAGACCGGGCGCGTTAACCTTTGCGCCATCGAGCTCCACAGATAGCCTTACCATCAATTAAATCAAGTGTAGTGTGTCAACAAAATATGTGCTGCTTGGAAACGAAACCAGGACTTTTAGTTTAGAGACCGGTGGTTGTTGAAGAGATAGATGGCGCAGTGGTAATTCTTGGTTTGTCATTGCTGAAGTTAAGCCACTTTCGCAAAGGCCGGTCATCGCATGAGTGACCGACCGATGAACTCCTCCGTGCTTCGGAAGGCACGTAAAGCCGTAGGTTTAGGCTGCATTGGAAGTCGTTAACAATCACCAATCCGCAATGGGCCTGCGTGGTGGTTGATGGCCTGTTCCCCCTTTGGTGTTCCCGTCCATGGGGAAGGCTCGTGCCCCAATAGTGGGAAAAACGAACTGGTGGTGGTGTGATGGTTGTTGAGTGGGATTATTATGGTTCAAAGTAATCTGCAAATCCAGAATAGCTCAATTAGGCTGCACCTGTTGTGGTTCAACATGGCCCCCTGCCCTTTGCGGCACCTTAACCCACATAGCACCATCGGAAATTGCCCCAGCCTTGTTAAGGTGATATGTGACCGCTTATTGCCACACCGATGTACATTGCGAATAACTGTTCTACAGATGCTATTATCAATAATGTATATGCGTGGAATAAAGCGGACGGCAAATGTGAAACAGTATAGAATATTTTGCAAAACGTATGTTTAAATAAAACGAGGAGCTCGGTGGCGCAGTGGTTAACGCGCCAAGTTTGCGAGTGCTCAGATTAAGCAACTTTTGCAAAGGCCGGTCATCGGATGGATGACCAAAAAATTATCATCTCGAGCTTCTCCGTGCTTCGGAAGGCACGTTAAGCCGTTGGTCCCGGCTGCATTAGCAGTCGTTAACAACCACCAATCCGCACTGAGCCCGCGTGGTGGTTTATGGCCCGTTCTCCCTATCCATCCATAGGGAAGGCTCGTGCCCCAGCAGTGGGGACATAAAATGAGCTGATGATGATGATCATGTTTAAATGTTAAGTTTTACAATGAAACACTTTAAAGGATTTCATTTCAGTGTGTAAAGGTTCTGGTAAACTTTAAAAAACAAAAAAGTTATGTAAATGACACAGCGCCTATAAAACTTTTGCGCTTCAGGGTGCCTGGTGAGAGTTTCATTCGCCATTCGATCACGTTAACGTAAACGAGAACTTGTATGGCAAAATTTTAACTCTTCTTGTATGTCGCCAGGAGGCGCTGCTTCAATGCCATACTAATTTTCGTTTTCGTAAACGTAATCGAATGAATACGGATAGTAAACAAAACTCACATTAGGCACCCAGTATAATTTGTATGCTCGAACGGGGTCTTTACTATAGGCATCCTATCTTCGTCTTCGAAGGGGCGCAGTAAAAGCTGGATAAACCTTAAGCTTCCTCAAAGGGGAAAACGGGAAGAGGATGAAGTGGCCCGCAGATAACGCGGGTGGATCGTCCGTTCGGCTGGCGACGTCCCCACAACAAATAATAATAATAGGCATCCTATAGGCATACCTTTAAGCCGTGTTGCACTTGAGGAGGTTGTATTTTTTGCTGTATAAAAAAGAAATTGATAAATCGTACCAGTGCTAGACAAAAGTTAATGAATTTAATCATTAGAAATAGGAATCAGCAACTGATGTATGACTTTAATTCAATTCAATTCAATTCTTTATTCAAGTAACAATATACATTGTGTTGAACATTACAATTATGAAAAAATAATAATAAATCAATAGAAAATAAAATAAAAATTAATACAAACAAAATTGGTTAAAATACAAAATGTCAAAATAAACATTTAGCGACAATCATATACAGTCTACCTGCTGTCCAGTAAAATTTAAATAAAATCATTATATATATAAATTTTCTGTGTGTGTGTATGTTATTGTACTCCTTCTAAACGGCTGGACCGATTTGGATGAAATTTTTGGTGTGTGTTCAAGCGGATTCGAGAATGGTTTAGATTTACAATTGGACCCGGTAGGTGGCGCTGCTATAGAGGTCCATCATGGGATACGGTGTTCTTAAGCGGACGAATGATTTGTTTGTTTTGTTGTCATAGAACATGGAACATGTCGCTGGGCTTTAAGTGTCGGACACTGGTGCCAATACGAGTGTAAAAGCTCCGACCGAACAGCGGTCAACGCTCATGGAAAAATAAATTGAATTGCTTTGCCTGCAAAATAACTTATCCAAAACTTATCCCACTGTTTTTCTTCAATAAATGTTCAACCACATGTTATATACATAAAGTTGGGGGAATTAAAGTTACTTGCGTCCGTAGGTCTACTTGTCCGTAGGTCCGTAGGTCCTTGAGACCTTACACGTGACCACTGGGTGGTGCTTAATGAGTGACACGCACGAAATGGGCCGGCTCGCCGCGTAATACCACCCTCTCACAGAATATCGGCGTGAAACAATAGCACTCGTTGCTGTTGTGTTTCATCCGGTGAGTGAAAGTACCGGAGGCACATCTCTCACCCCTCCCCCCTCCCAATTCCTACTCCTTCCTCAAGATCCAACTCCTTCCTCAAAGCCGGCAACGCATCTGCGATTACTTTGGTTTTGCGGGTGTCTATGGGCGGCGGCGATTACTTTCCATCAGGTGACCCGCCTGTTCGTTTGCCTCCTTTTAATATAATAAATCTGTTGAGGAAATTTGACAAATGCAGTAGTCTTATGTGAGGCGTGTGTATGTACAACAACTGCGCGTTCAAGGTAAACGTTATTATCTCTTAAAGACGCAACAATCGATAAAACAACATACTCAGCCTATTTGTCTCGATTTATCGCACATAAAAAGCTGTTGATACGTCTCATATTTATTATGCCCGTTGATTTATAGTCGCAATTTGTCTGTCTGTCAGCTGATAGCTTGGAAATAATGATTATGCTTACGATTCGTGACATCACGCGTTGACATTGTAATATATGCAGTCTTGATCGTTTATGTAAACTGAATGTTACATAGCGGATACATGGGATTTCAACTGCCTCTGTCGTCTTTCGTTCGATTTTTAACGTTCAGTTAACCACTTTACTGAACGTTAAAAATCTTAAATGTCCGTATTGATTTTTCTTAAATCTTTCTTTACGGATGTCTATTACTAATAAGGGATTACCAAGCTTAAAACAATACTAACTGTGCCACGCGTTTGCACCCGCGCATCGCGTCGCCTGAATGCGCTAGTATTACGTATTCGCTTAGCGTTTTTTATGACTTTTTTGCTTGGTTCTTAAGATTTAAAATAGCCTATAGCCTTCCTCAATAAATGGACTATTTAACACAAAAATAATTTTTCAATTCGAACTAGTAGTTCTTGAGATTAGCGCGTTCAACCAAACAAACAAACAAACTCTTCAGCTTTATAATATTAGTATAGATAAAAAACATGACAACGTTTTGCGATCATTGTTGTTATGGCGTACCAATTATAAAGGAACATTTATTTAGAAAGCTGAATGAAAATATTGCGCCGTAGCACTCTCCACATGTTACATTAGGTACTTCTGGGAAGCGCCCGGCGCCGGCCTTTGATCTAAACAAACAATATATATACACATTCACGATTTGCGCACGATAATAACTAGAACGCACCTACTTACATTGAATAGGAAAATAGCATTTGGACTCAGGTGAAATAGAAAATAGCTATTGAAAGAAAGGGCAAAAAACTCCATCATTGGAATCAATTTATCGCTACAATTGATGTCTTAACAGCACGCTAGCCAAATACGGGTTGGTGAGCCGTGATAGGTTTTGATAAATCAGAAACACACTTTCCCGACCCAAGAATTGAACCCATGAACTCTAGCTATTGGTCAAGCACGCTTCACCCAGAATCCTCTACTACTGAGGATGGCTATGATACTATACTGGCTATCTTAACTCTTAACTGTTAGAACACAACATGCATGCTGCTATCATCATCATCATCAGCTCATTTTATGTCCCCACTGCTGGGGCACGAGCCTTCCCTATGGATGGATAGGCCCAGTGCGGATTGTTGGTTTTTAACCACTGCTAATGCAGCCGGGACCAACGGCTTTACGTGTCTTCCGTAGCACGGAGGAGCTCGAGATGAAAAATTTTTGGTCACCCATCCGATGACCGGCCTTTTGCGAAAGTTGCTCGCAGACCGCGCGCGTTTACCACAGCGCCATCGAGCTCCTCCAAGCTTTATAAAATAAAGATTGTATTGTTGATACAAAGCCCCCTTACCTTGATCGACTGGCTGTACAACAAACGGCTGAATATTTTCCGCGAAGCTTGTGTCTACAATACGTTGACCCACAATCTGTTTACATATTCCCGCGGCCTATATGAAAAACTAGTAAAGTTTAATATAAATAGACTCCGCACTGGAGAGGAGTTCGGTCTAGATTCTCTTGTTTCATGTCACGGCCGTTAATTGTTATTAAAAATGCGTCAGGGTAAAGAGTTCGCGAAGTTTTTTTCTTAATTAATTTATTTCCCAAAGAAAAATGCACTAAAACAATTGTTTTGCTACACAGCTGCGAAGAAATGTCTTTTCACTTTAATTTTAACTTTCTAGTAGTCCGATCCGAACCCTTTGGAAAATCTAGTAGGAAACAAGGACACGCTTGCGTAATTCCATTCTCTCTAGAAAACTTCTGACGGTGTTGTGTTTCACACGGCTCGGGAACCCTAAAAGTTACTGGCCGCCCCCGAAAAATCCGAAGAAAAAGTTCTAGTAGTATAGCTTATAGAAGCAGTAGATATTACAGCAACATACAACGTGTAACAGAAAGGTGTGGTCAAAATGAAAAGATCCAAAGTGTATCCCATCTAGATCTTGTATGCAGAGTTACTAAGTCATGATTATTAACTTTAATTTGTTATGCAGTTTTCAATTAAATATTTCTATTGTGACGTCACATAAAACAGCCATAGTGGTTTAGTATCTTCTGTGTACTTACATTTATGATCACTGCTGCTTGTTTATGCACGCCTGACGCTCATAACTTCATTACTATAAATATTTCATTAACCATTGCATGACAAATTAAGGTTAATAATAATGTCTTAATAATATAATAATATATTTATTTATTCAAATGGCTCATTTGGGTTAGTTACAATAATTACCTTAGCCTATGTCAGTAAAATTAACAATTTAAATAAAGTAAATTTATATTTAAACTATTTATCAAACAAATACAAACACAAAGCAATAAAATCAATAACTACATTATAAATTAATTGAACCAAATTACACTTTAAATTAAATAAAAAAAATATTTTGACATTAGTCAGGTGAACCATGTGACAATGGTAAACATACTGACAGTCAAACCTCTCCGCAAACATCTGTAGGTAGGTGTATGTGTAATAACAACACATACAAGTTCTAGATCGGATACACACGGATCTTCTCATTTTGACAACCTTTTTGTTACACGTTGTATACTAGTCACTTAGGGTTCGATCCGATCCGAAACCCCGCGGAGAATTAGACCTAGGGTATATTATCGTTGTATTTATCTAGTAAGTATGTTTGTATTTATTTTAAATATTTTTTGCATGCAGTTAAATAGTATAGAGTTAAATAGATATCATAGAGATGATCTATGATAAGCATTCGTCTCCTTTGGTGAACAAACTTGAAATAATTATCTTTTGAATGGTAAATTCAGGCGTATATAAAGCTCCAAGCAAAACTAAATCTATATTAGAAAACACACTTTAATATGTTCACGATACACTACTCCGTTCACCTACTTTGGTGTTATATAGAACAGCATCTCTGTTTACTTTACCTACAAGTTACCTATTGTGAATCAATTTATTTTTTGATAAAGGTGAATCAATAGATTTCACTGTACTTTTTCAAAATATAATTATACAATAGGTGAGCGTTGAAACAAACAAAAATCAACTTTGAAGTGCTGTGTAATTTTTAAGAAACAATAACAAATGGTAACACATATTTTAAATTTGCTCGAGTCAACATTTTAACTGAAAAACCCGTAAAGTTTCATAATCAAAATATCACCAGCAAAACAAAACAACAA
Source organism: Eudonia mercurella (assembly GCA_963082485.1). Taxonomy (NCBI): domain Eukaryota; kingdom Metazoa; phylum Arthropoda; class Insecta; order Lepidoptera; family Crambidae; genus Eudonia; species Eudonia mercurella. The sequence continues at coordinate 20,582,776 of OY720026.1, read as the reverse complement.
ATGTCTGTAGTTGTACGTTCATCATTCAATATGTTGAGCGAAAGCCAAATGTTCGGAATGAAAACACAAGCAGACTCAAAGCAGAAACTCGCAAATAGTATTGTGTAAATTACACTGAACATAATAATTAATATTACAGCATTTGCATTATTAGAAACGGATGACGAGTCGCTGTTTACAATATTTTGATGACTTTTTACTATCGCAGAGTAGGCAAATGACTCTGCTCTACCTGATGATAAGCAGAAGCGGAGTTCAGAAGGGAAGATAGTGGAGCAAGATGGTGCCTCACTGGCCTTCACGCAAGTCTCTCTTAGGATTAGCAACGAAGCGAGTAGGATGCATGGCGAGGGCTGGATGGCGTGGATGGGTACTGAAAAGTGGCTTATGACCCTGCCAACAAAGAGGACATTTGGTAGTCGACTTTAAGGTTGACGACCTAAGCAGCGAAAACTGCGAGTTGTACTCTTGGTGCAACGGGAAGTGAGCGAGCTTACAGCTATCCTATCTGGGTATTAGGTAGTGGATTATACGTGTCCACGGGGCAACTCGCTTGAAACGCTAGTCTTAAAAGTTCTAGATGAAGAATGCGCCTCGGCGCGTCCTGATCTGGCGTTATGATCTGACGTTGATGGTCCCTTGTACGAGTTAGTTTGCTTGCGCAAGGTTCTCTGACACCTACTTTGTAACCTGAGGGTTGGTAGAGGGTGTCGGCATAAACTTTAAAGTAGTGTATAGCAAGGTTGCTGGACAAAGGCATCCACCAAGGATCTCCACAACTATCGGTATTGTACTGCTCGCACAGCACGCGCAATAAAACAACAAACAACTTTCAACATTTGGCGGTCGAATGGCTAAGGTTTTGGATTCAACTCCAGTGTTCCAAATTTTGCGCCACATAGTCAGTGTTTATGATCACCAGGCTTCAATTGGCAAGAGTGGTGATTAAGCCAATAACCATCAGTTGTAGCGATGACTTGATTCCAATGATGGAGGCATTTGCCTACTTACTTAATTTTAATCAATATGATAGGAAAACTATTATTGGTACACAAAGAATTGAAAATAGCACCCGAAAAACGATGACTTAATGCCTGATGGGAAATCTTCTTTTCTTAAGGGCTATTTTCAGTTTAGCTTTAAATATAGCTTGTGAATGTACAATAAAAATATACTATTCAATAGAGATGAAGATTGTGAGAGAGGGTGTGTTTCTTGTCGGTTCTTTTCAGCAGAAGGTCTCGACGTGAACTTACAAAGCGATGTCGTAACTCGTGGAAACATTCATAAGCAATATACCAAACGTAGCCGACACAGCCAATACAGCAAATGCAGAAAAATTATGTATTTTGTTTTAATGATATACAAAGGCGTCTGCACTGGCGCCAGTAACTGCTCTGTATAAATCAGTCTCACTGACTTTCCTTATAAAGCCATAGTCACAATCGTGAATACACATCTCATACGAATCACAATTCCTAGACATCCCCAACCGTTTACAGACATCAGGAATTTGTTTAGTCTGCCCTTTGAGTCTAGAGACATGACATTGTTTGGTGTCGTTACTAAGAAGCCTTAGAATACAGCGTCTCTGATCTTGTATATGCATAAACAAGATTGACAGTTGATAGTAATCTCCATAATCTTATATCAAAGAGCTTTCTGTGGGATATCTAATCGTCAAATGTATACGAGGGGTCATGAAGAAGCATGATATAGTAGTACCTAGATAGATAGGGCTAGATTTTTTGTTAAGCATTACATTTGCTTGGGATTTCACAAGTCTCTTACTGTTTTCCGAAATGAATCCGTATATATGCGCGGTTTTTCTCTTGACAATTGCCTTGGCAAAAATCAATTCTCTAAATGTCATAGGCAAAACACCTATGATTTTTCATCTAGAAAGTCTCTATTTATGACATCCCTTTTCCTAAGCACTGTCTTAAAATGAAAAAAGTTGATAAGTTTGATGTTTCTGAGTAAGGCCCTCGGCTCAATTTATTAGCTCTATTTATTGTACACAAGATATATTTATAATAATTGGTGATTCATCGATGATAATTCGATCGAATATTGATCAAAGCTCATTGAAGTTAAAACTGCTTTCTGCTGTTTTCGCGAGTGCAAGTGCATGTTTGTATTAACTATGTTAAATAACGTACTACAGACCTTGGTAAACTCTTGTAAAGCAAATGTAAATCGGTTTGTACGATTTCTGTAGACTTGTAAAGGTTCAAGATTGATGTGTTAATGTCAACTTATAACTTTATAAGAGCTAGATTGATTGGGACGTGCTGTAGGGGCAACTTAGAAGCTTATAGCGAGAACCGCAAACAATTTTTTGTCAGAAATCCGGGGGAGATACTAAAAGCTTGGCCATGACATCCTTAATTGTCTTTTATCAGATTATTTGTTTCAGTGGGCTTGGCATCACAAAAGTTTACCAGTTCCTCTATGAGTCGAAAACGATTAATACGATTTTTAATTTACAATTTTTGAAATAGATAATCAACAATAAAATATACTTTTTTGTTTTCTATGAAAGTAACTTTGAACTGATTTGCAAGTTTGGTTTGGTTAGGCTGTATGAAATTACAACCTAAGCCTTCATAATTTAAAATAGTAATAAACATAATTGCTCTGCCTATGCCTTGCGCCCCAGCTCAAAGCATGAGCGAGGCCATTACATATTTGGTAGTGAGTGGAGTATGTGACGCGCATGCGTAACTCGCAAGGTGCCGATGCTATCTCGGGAAGCGCTGCAGGTAGACCTCGATATGCGTATGCACTGTTAGAAGGAAGATGCGTCTGAGTCTAACGTTGTACCTTTGCAGTTGGATGTTTTATCTCTGTCTTACGATGTTAAGAATTAAAGAGTTAAAGTTATGCGTAGACCGACATGTCTGCTACTTAGTATTTAAGAACTGATAGAACTAACCCTTTTACTTATAAAAAGTTTTCAAAAACTCTTGAAGTTGTTCGATTTTTCAGTGGATATTTTGTGACCGGATTCTGTGATCTTGGTCTTCACTTGAAGACTTCTTTGGGTAGCTTTTTATATATAGCCCGCTATAGGTAAATGGTTAAAGTTGATGTTTTTACCCAAAGTTATCTTTCGAATGCCCATTCACGTTTAGAGGACATTTGAAGTAACGCGTTACTTCAAAACTCTTAAGTTCTTCTTCGTCTTCTTGTTAGGGAGCCTCGCCAACTAGTGAAGGCTGGTAGTCAATGTTTGTCTACGTTTAAAAACATTTAAAAGGCGAAAGTAAAAATGTACTAAACAGTCTAGAATATCTTGTCGTGCCTCGATGTGTTGTGCTTGTGTTATTTTTGTTGTCACACTTATGGCGTAACAAAATCAGACATGGCATTATAAATTGTTTTGATTAGTATCAACTCAATCTTTGTCAAACCACTTGTGAAGTTCCAAGCCATGTTTAAGCGTGCGAACAGTTTTTTCTTGCCATAAATACTTTAGCAGTGATGCAAAGAAAAAATATTACTTAAATGAATCAGATAACCATGTCGGTATTGTAGGCTCTACTACAAGATTATAAAGGTTACAAAGAAAATGTTGTAAACTAAAGATTGGTAAGAGGATTTCTTGTCACTAAATTAATTGCCCTAACTTAAACAATAATATTGTTCATGTATTTCTGATGAAAATCACTCCCACACTCACACATTATATTTGAATATCCGAATTTTGTAACAGCTACTGATTTTAGTCCTAAAGCTTAAGTAAAGGTCATATAACATAATAATATCGATGGTTGGTAAAAACTCATTGTTAAAAACTAAATAAAAGAAATATATAGACTGTGGTAATAATTCGAGCAACGGCTAATTAAAAAAGTTCATTTTATTTATAGTATGCACGGCAAATGACTCCACTCCACCTGATGTTAAGTGGAAATGGAGTCCAGACGCGAAGACAACTGGCGCAGCGTGAAATCAACGCAGAATCATTCACCCTCACCCTGCCCACAAGGTACCTCTTCACGGCTTGTTTGAAGGATCCCATGTTATAGGAAGAAGGGAAAACGATAAAAGATTCTAGTCTATCAACGTGCACTTTTTAGCGTTTGTAAAACAACCTTGCTCAATAAGGTGTCAATTACTACCACAAATACGGAAAACACTAGCACATACATCCTGATTATGCAAACATCGAAGACGTGCAATTAGAATATACTATACTTAAGTACCTCAGTTCTCATTGCGTCTGCTAGACCACCGCATCATATGCGGCCACAGCCCACACGCATTTCCCCGAAATGCAGTACGTCAAAATAAAACCGACTTGTTGACAAATACACCGCGTCCGCATTGGGCCCGCTAATAATCGTTATCCTCTGATATGGAAGCGGTGAGTTTTTGCCCGGCCCCTGCCATACATACTCAGAGTGGTTGCGGGTCCGTTACGGCCCGGCTGCGGCTGCTCCACAGACAATATACAGACGACACTCTGCATGGAGACGAGCAGTATACTAAACAGCATTTTTTTATATGTAATTTTATTAGCGACGCTTTGACAACGTTCTTTAACATGAAACGTTCTAATTCGTTACAGTTTATTCTTATCATCAATATTTCTCTTTGAATCAATAGGTAACGTTTTAAATAAATCACTGTTATGAATGTATTAGCTTTATTGGTTTAGGAGTTGATTCTATCGCTTGAGGACAATAAAAACAAATGCTGTTTTTGAATTTAAATTTGTGTAATTTTTTATGACGTATTTCAGTGTTACCTCATAAATTATACTCAAAAGATTACCTTCTTATTACAAAACGAAAACTAATGTAAAACCTCTATTATCAAAATTATGAGGAAACCTTCAATCATTATTAACGAAATTTTAATATTTCATAAATAAACTTAAAATTATATTTGAAAAGAGCAATCAGTTTTATAATCTTTAAGCAATGGAAACTATTACATTCAGTGAGCAGTGTACCAGCTGCAAGAGGCTACTCTGTGCCACATCTTGATAGGCGTAAATGACGATTCTGGACCTTATTAATGAGATGAGATCGGTGCTAGCTCTACGCTGACTGATTAACTTATCGTTGATGCTCTTATCATTTATCAGTAGGTCTGAATGCGGATGGCGCAGGAGAGTCTAGGAAAAAGTAGTACACATAAAAAGTTCATTAAATTACACTTCGTTAAACATTTTTTTAAAACTGTGTGCTTAAATTAAAAAGATTCTACTTAATGAGCAAGATAAGCACTTTTTTGCAAGAGCTATTAGAATTAAGATATAGTCTAAGAAATGTGCTGTTGTTTGTATAATTTCGTACGATTATGCGAGCTTCGATAAAAGTTTTCGCTTTTTGTTTTTTCCTAATTATTGACGACCTCCTTGATCGAGTGGCTTGCACACCAGTTTTCATGGTGTCGCCATCTCTGAGGTCCTGGGTTCGATCCCCGGTCGGATCAATTTAGAAATACCTGTTTTTCTATATTGTTTCGGGTCTAGGTGTTTCCTATGTATAATAAGTATGTATTTAAATATATTAAGTATGTTTATCCGTTGTCTAGTTAACCATTTACCGAGTTTCTTAAGGAAGCTTTTCTTGGGGCTAGATAATTGGTGTGAGTGTGGGAAACATTTCATTATTTTTATTATCATGAATGCTGTTTTACGTTTCATATTGAACAGGGGGGACCGGTCTTAGATAGAGGCATTTCCCCTATTCTACTTCTTCTAAATATAGAGGAAATCATCAAACGTGAGTCTGGATTTAGAAATGGGAAAACTTCAAGGGAAATGAGAAACTCAATCTGCATCAGCTCGCGCACCGCGGGCCACAGCAGAATGTTATAATTTTTTTGATTTCAATATAAAACCGTCAGTGTTGTTAGCTTTTTTATTTATTATTGTAAAAGGAAGCGTCTCGTCGAGTGATATGCGACACATGACGCGGCCGCAAAAGCGAAAGGACACAAAAACAATTCCATTGATATCGCAAAATAAACTTTAACAGGTGAAACACAAGGTCGAGTGTTCGTCCGTTGGTGTGGCCGGTCGTTCAGTCTCTGAACTCTTAAAATAATATTTCAGTTCGAACCACTTCAGCGTTACGTAACTCGTGTTATAATTATAAAGTTAGGACGATGCTTTAAGGCAAGTTAGCGAAACGAGGCTCCGGCGACGCTCAAGATTCGATACGTTAACTGTTATTCAATAGCGTGGAGGACTCAATATTACGTTTTTGATGTAGTTATTACTTCGTTACACATAGAAATGTAACGCTTTATACGGTTCTACCCGCGTTTATCTGACTATATCTCCATACAGTATACTTCACTACCAGGATCTCAATTTTTCAGGTCATAACGCCAGACTAATCTTTCGTTGTGACCTGGCGAGATGGTTCTAAAACAAGAAATGCATTCTTTATTCGGTGGCTTTAAGACAAGTCTCTTAAGAGATCGTCCCATGAACACTGATATAGCCCATTCCCTATTTTCCAGCTAGGTAACCGGAGCTGTAAAGCGCGCTCATCTTTCGTTATAAGAAAAGCACAACTTCGTCAATTCTACAGTCCACTCTTTGGAAGAGGAGGTTGTGAAGTGTACTAACTTCTCGGTACCCATTCAGGTACTTAGTAAATGCCACTGACCAACTAAACAGAAATAAAGGTGACATAAATTTTCGAGCAGTGAGAAAAACGCCGTGCCCAGTTATGGCGTGGCGCCGGCGCCGCTACGTGCCTAGCGTATACATAATGGCCAGTATGAATATTGGTGGAGTATGCTTCTTCCACCACAAAATAAGGAGATCCAGAAGGCAAGCTTATGTTATCTTATCATAGTGGGGCCTGCTGAGGTTTCATTCTCGCAGTAACACTTCGACCCATCGGTATCTTTTGTGCAACCCCGTCCCTTCACTCTTCTTCCTCTGTAAAGATAGATGCTATAAGTTTGGCAGCGTCCTTAAGAGCGAAGAGCCTGAAGTCCTCCGGTTTCGGATATGCCGACTTCAGGAGTCCCATTCTTTTCCTAGCCAGAGAGTCGCAGTCACACAGTAGGTGCTGCATTGACTCCGTTTCCTCTTCACATGCCCTACACAAGCTATTTGTTGATAGATGTATTCTGTGAAGCATTTGTTTTGTGGCATAGTGCCCAAGGCACCGATGATTAATCGGGCCTGCCTTGTACTGTCTCCCCATATGAACTTACTCCGTCCTAAGGCGTTTTCGCCTAGGAAGGATTTGGAGTGTTTCATACCCGGCAAGGCAAGCTTAATACATACCGCTCTCAAGCAACGTACAACACATAGACCCCTCGCACGGACACGGATCTCGGAACAGTTCGGAACAGTCCCAGCGCAGGCGCAGTTGTCGCGAGATTCCGCGCCGTGAGAGGTTGTCTGTGTGTGCGTTGCTTGAGCGCGTTTGTATGAAGCTTACTTTCTGTAGTCTCCTTACTTTGTGCCTACGCTAAGGAGGTAAATCATTAATTGCGAATTAGCATTGTTAGTAGGATAGCGGCTGGGTACTAGTGTTCTTTTGTGAGGCTTGCGAATGAATTGGTGATGTGATGGCAGTTCGTATTATGAAAAAGTGGGGTTGCCTGGGTGGGACTTTCGTAAGTATATCCCATTCGATAGGTAGTGGGAGTCTATATGTATAGTATACATCATGATGTTCCAGTTTTTTTTATTTGACGGTAATTTGTTAACTTAACATGCTGTCATTCAAAACATTGATCATGTTTTGTTTTCATTTGTTTCTTTCGTTTTTGATGAATTATATTTAAACATTTGTCTCTGTATCTAGCTGCTTGCTCATTTTTATTTAGTATTATGCAGGTAAGAAAAGTTTTATGAATATTTTTACACGTTATTTTTAAATTACGAAAAAGTTAATATCCTTTTCTGACTTTCTATGAAAGGCCAAAGAAACAATTAAGCCACAAGTAAAGCACACCCAATATTGAGCAAAACTCCGTGGACTCATTCCGCTGCCATCACAAAACCGCCACTTTCTTCATATTAATCGTCCGACATTTCCACTCGTTTTGGGGCTCGCAATTAATTCTAAATGTCAAATGAATGCGCTTCTGTGATATTTGCAAGTTGTGAGCTGTAGCGGGTTGCATTTCTGTTCACATATTGAATCCAAATAGTACATCATTAGCAAACGCTATTTTTCTTAAATACCTAAGTACATAATTTTTTTCTAATGTAAGTAACCATAATATTTTAAAAAGTTATACGGTCACTTTTAACCATGTTGTATGATGGCATTGAGTATCCTATGACTCGGGACAGGTTGCTTAAACCATAGGTTATATAGATCAGACAACATCACATGCATTGTTTTGATCCAAAACGATCTTTAATCAAATTGATTAAAAAATATTACTTAACAACAAACATAACTAATAATAAACGTCTTCTTTCTTGCCTCTATCACTGTAACATGAAATGATACGGTATTACGAATTTATTCTTTGCTTTTGTTTATAGTTATTGTTTTTTGATTGCTGCGGCTTGTGAAACGAAGTAAGCACTTGTTAAAGAACCTGTTTGTCTTTCAATTTAGTTAAAGCGCTAAATAAACGGTTATATTCACAGATCTACTATTGTTAGGTATATGAAATAAAATGAAAAATAAAATTGTGTCACAAATATAGAAACAGTATTAAAAAAAATAAAAACATACGAAAATTTTCAAAGTGGCACAAAAAGGCCACTCAGCATAATGTCAGGGCATCTAAAAGGTACCCCGACGCTGGTCTTCCGTGGACGCCTCATAGGTAATTTTTCTATATTACTCCGTGTTTATATAACATATTCAGTACCACCCGCTTCAGCTCATGGCTTGGGCCGCTCGCCCCCGACATTTGTACATGGTACATTTTGGCGAAACTGGCCCGAAGCGCGGTCGCACGCGCTGCGCAAGCGCGGGTTATCATTTGCATTCATTAAATTTATGATGGAAAAATAGAGTGCACCATTGCGCGCTGGAGAGAAAGCTCTCTTAAGGTCATGTTTAAAAGTTATTGGTGACGAAACGGACAGGTGCGGTCTCAGAATAGCGAGTAATCTTTATGTAAAAAGGTCTTAAGCGCTTTTTTACCAACTATCCTTAAAAAGTATCCCCTAAGTATTTTAGCTGTTTGCTAATCGTTACCCAAAATAAAATTGCTTAGGTGTCACCAAAGACATAAGGGGGCTACAAAAACACAAATGTTGAAATTTTTTCCACGAACAGATTAATTAACCTGCACCCTTCTGACATTTCGGGTCAGGTGCTCTCCCAATTGAACTATCGTGGTTTTATATTTGTTTTTTATGAACGGTACACTGACAGATTAATGTCATTACAAAAACATACAAACATATTCCACTTATTAAAACAAGACAATAATCTAAATTTAGTGTACACAGCATGCAATCAATTAAACTTACAGAACATTTTTGTTTATGACTTAACTTATACAATATATATATATATCAACAATTTTTATTTTTATTTATACGAATATTTATGTGATAAGTGGGGTTGAGGATGTTTCGTTATTAAATATGGCTGAAATTACCCTCTTGTACTGTGAGAATTTATTGTTAAATACATCTATATCGTCATGAACACGAATTAATTCGTTATAGGTATGGCATGGCACATTCTTACAATAGGATTATAAAATTCAACACTATTTACTTTTTTACTTTGAAAGCCAAAGGCGCCCATTCAATGTCAGCAACTACCGTCGTTAACATCCGATCATAATATTTTTACAAAACTCATCATCAATCAGTTAAGAAATAGGCAAACTATTTATAAAATGTTTTTTGTTTTGTTTTATATAATTTTAACACAAATTTTGTTGCGAAACAATTACAAAAACCCAAATGTTGAAAAAATTTCGCAACAAAATTTGCGTTAAAATTATATAAAACAAAACAAAAAAGATTTGACATAAGGGGCGTTAAAAACAGACATTAGTACTCTAACGTGTCGATAATTATGTTAGAACTTATTCTAGAAACTTTGTAAAATGTATTTTAAGCAGGTATAGCGCCCGATCCGATCCGAACCCCTCGGAGAATCTAATAGGGCACGGGGTCACGCACTAGTGTGTGATGCCGTTCCCTCTAGAAAACCTCCGAAGGTGATTCGTTTCACCCGGCTTGAGGAACCCTTTAAGTTTCTCGCCGCCCCCAAACAAGCCCGGTGAAGCTGTGCTGTATGAGTCAATCAGCAAAGTCTCTCCAAAAAAAATGGTTGTGTTATTGTATCACGTATTACCGCAAATATATTTTTTAAACATAATTATGTTTATAACAGTGCCTTCCAATCTGGGTCAATAAGAACTAGAATCAGCTTGGATGCCTCCTTTTTGGGCACGTGTTATTCCAATTTACCTATCTATCGCCATCTATTTAAACTCTTCTATGGAGACTTCAAATCGCATAAATTCAGTTAAACGAACTTTTTTCTTTAAATATTATCAAAATGTTTAGTCTTTAGTTTAAATCATTATAAAAACATAAAATGTTTTTATCGTTATCATGTTATGTGGTGGTTTTTTTTTTTTTAAATATATTGACGGGTAAACACAGTGCCTTGATCTCACTTGATGTTAAGTGATGATAAAGCCAATGATGGAAGCGCACTTCACCCGGGACCCTCAACTAGTGAGGTACTGGCTATCTTATCTCTAGCTGCCGGAACACAACAATGCTATAAACATTGATGTTTTGGCGACATATTTAGATAAGATGGTGGTAGCTAGCCAGGCGGACAAATAAGTCCTACCACCAACCAAACTGAGTACACAAAGATGTACCCCCCGCTGGGAATCGAACCCGGGTGTGTGGGGTGTTTGTGTGGTTAATCAAGTTTAATGTTTTTTTTCATTCAAAAGAGTATACAGAATGTTTGGTAATACGTTGTATAATCCTGAATAAGGCAAATACAGTCTCATGCATACAATGTAGCCCTGGAAAATTGTGAACATACCTGAAATGCACCACAAAACATATCAGGGATAAACAAAAATAATGTAACAAAATTAAGTTTTCGTATGGAAAAGTAATTGCATAATTATCACGATGTTCTGTTTATTTGGTAGCGTGGCTATGTTTCGTTAATATTTATACCTACATCTATTACCAAACATCATGTATATGTAATTGATGGCGATAAATCTCTGCTCAATAGTTAAACCATGATCGGAAGTGAAGGGAGTGCTAAAAAAGTTCTGTTGTCGCAGCTTCCCGATCGCGGCGGTAGGTGGGCCTAATGGCGGCTGATTGCGGCCTACAAGCACCTACAGCCACCTACCGCACGCAGTAATGACACCAAATAAGGACACTGCAGAAGGGAAGCTTCATACTAACGCGCTCGAGCTACGTACCATAGACAACACAAAGTAAGAAGGACCCAGAAGGTCAGCTTAAAACGATACCTCGCTTTGTGAACATTCAAAAAGGATGATTCTTACTGGCGCTGTCATAAGGTCGAAAATACGTAGCGCCCGCGACAATTGAGACCACAATTTAAAAAAAAATCAAAAAATCTTTTTAAAAAATTATTGGTTTTAGTTATTAAAATATGCAGCTACTAAATTACGAATATTGACGTTATCAATATATTTAACTGGTTTCCAAGCATATCAAATAAGTAATTCTCTCTCTCTCTCAACTCGCCGAAATTAATCAACACTATCTACTCTTACGCTGTAAGCCAAAGGAGGCCCCATTCATTGTCGACGACTACGTCATCCATCAACATCCGATCTTAATAATATTAGGTCCTTACCTATGTTTGACGTTTTGTATGAAGATTTTTTATATTTTTCATACCTACTAACGTTTTTTTAAAATTTTCTTAGCATCTATTTATGTTAACACTATAAAAATTGTAGAGAAGTGTGTTTGTTTCACTAGCTAAATATGAAAGACATTAAAAAGAAAAAAAAATCAAGTCCCTTCAAAGCTACAATGAAACAAAAGGTCAATCCACGAACAAAAAAAGAAGTCAAATAAAAAAAAAATTGGGCGATAAAGACACAAAATGAATAATCATTGTTATTACTGAAGCATAGGTGACATAGTCCTAATTAAAGGTGTATAATAAATAATATTAACAACCTTTAAATAATATTACAAGCCTTGTATTGACTTTTAGAAGACACCTATTAATAAGTGAGAAAAAACATCAATTTCATAGGTAAGGACCCAATATTAAGCCTACCTTCGGAGGTCTCCTTATTTTGTGGTAATGACATCGCACTATCGCTGCGACAGGTGGGAAGCTGACGGGAACCGCCAATTTGTTTAGCTATTGCTGATGATAGAACCCTGTGCTAGTTTGCGCAGAGTCGTCTTCCGTATTATCTTAAGTTGGTAGAGGGTAAAGTAATTTTTTTAAATTAAGTAGCCTATACATATACAACGTGTAACAGAAAGGTGTGGTCAAAATAAAAAGATCCAAAGTGTATCCCATCTAGAACTTGTATGTGTGGTTATTAAGACATATTTATTAACTTTAATTTGTCATGCAATGGTTAATGAAATATTTATATTTGTGAAGTGATGCGCGTCAGGCGTGCGTAAGCAAGCAGCAGTGATCATAAATGTAAGTAAGTACACAGAGGTTGCTGAACCACTAGGGCTGAGACATGTTTATTTTGATGTGATGTCACAATAGAACTATTTAATTAAAAATTGCATAAAACATTAAAGATAATAATCATGACTTAGTAACTCTGCATACAAGATCTAGATCGGACACATTTTGGATCTTTTCATTTTGCCCACACTTTTCTGTTACACGTTGTATACTATCTCACTGCTGGGCAAAGGCCTCCATAGCATATTTGGATAAGACGGTGGTATCTAGCCAGGCGGACAAACAAGTTCTACCTTGTATACCTAACCTACAACAAAATCCTAAAACAAAACCGAGTACTCAAACATTTACCCCTTGCTGGAAAACGAACCCGGGACCTCTGGGTCACAGACCGGTGGTCTTAGCCACTAGAACATAGAAGCGGTAAGTTCGTTAGTAGCTAGCAATACAAAACGCGCTGCACAATTACGAGTATGTTAGTAATAATCAGTTAGCTATTTAACCGCCTCGGTGATCTCCTGGGGCTCGACCGCCTAACTCGATCGCTTTGTCTTTCGCTGTCATTTATGACGTCATCTTGTCATTTCGTACCGCCTGTGAAAGCGACAGCCAAATTTTCGCTTTACCGCAGCGAAAGCGAAAGAACGAATGAAAACGTATGGATTTGACAGATAAACCCTGCCGCCTAAATATTCCAAGATGGCGGTTTCGCTTTCGCAAAGCGAAATCATCTGTCATGAAGACTTTTTATAATTTATCATCGCTTTTATTAATTTGTGCTATGTATTTAGTTAAAAATATTGCTATTTTCGAGTTTTTAGGATAATATAATTGTGTATAACGGCTTGTGGTTTGTTTTTTTCTGTTTTAGTGCAAATTGGTGCGCTGGTTAGTCAACCGGTCTCAGATTTAAAGGTCCCAGATTCGGTTCGCAGCGGCATGAAGCGGTATATTTTTGTACACGGTGAATAAGAAGTATTTTACAAGTATAATGTACCTAACTTCACATATAAAAGTATGTGGTTTGCAAAAGCTTTTATATCTTACTATAGTATTGTCTCTTCTCCGCTAGTTTCACATGTGTGAGATATATATGTTTTTTCAAGTTTTACATAAACTTTATGTCACTTTAATTCAACAGCACTTTCTTTTCCCAACATAAAGTGTAACAAAGTACATGTTATGAGTGTTGTTTTGGTAACACCAAGATGAAGAAGAGTGCATAATAAAATGTAATTGTAAGAAAGCGGTTTGTGTCTGTTGTACTCACTTTACTTTAAAGTTATCTAAAATTCTATAGAAAAATTTAACTCTACACATTAGGTAATATTTAATTATATTTTAATAAAAGAGGAATATGAAATATCCGTTTATAATAATTTGACAGTAGCTTCACCTCGTCCATAAAATAAAATATCACTGTTTTTAAGTAATCACGTTGATTACTACAGAATGCCGACTAGTCTTAACACCGAGAGTTTAGATAGACTGTGGTAGCTTGATACAAATTATGTTATACTAGCTGACCGGCGGACTTCGTACCGCTTTGACAGTTTCCATGACAACAAAACAAACAAATGATTCGTCCGCTTAAGGACACCCGTATCCCATGATGGACCCCTATAGCAGCGCCACCCACCGGGTCCAATTGTAAATCTAAACCATTCTCGAATCCACTTGAACACACAGAAAATTTCATCTAAATCGGTCCAGCCGTTTAGAAGGAGTTCAATAACATAAACACGCACATAAGATTTATATATATAAAGATATGGCCAATAGAGTCAGTTTCCCTCTGACCACGAATCATGCACAAGGAAACTACTAAACATCAATATAATCACACTAATATTATAAAGCTGAAGAGTTTGTTTGTTTGTTTGTTTGTTTGTTTGTTTGTTTGTTTGTTTGTTTGGTTGAACGCGCTAATCTCAGGAACTTTATTGATAAGAAGGTAAATGTTGCGCACATCTATATATTTGAGGTAACTGCCTCATTCAGGGTGCCTAGTGTGAGTTTTGTTTACTATCCGTATTCATTCGATTACGTTTACGAAAAGGAAAATTAGTATGGCATTGAAGCAGCGCCTCCTGGCGACATACGAGAAGAGTTAAAAATTTTCCATATAAATTCTCGTTTTTGTTAACGTGATTGAATAGCGAATGAAACTCGCACCAGGCACCCTTTTTAAGAATGACTAATTTTATATACAAATTATCATTGTCGTTAACGTTATTTAAAAATAAACATTTTTTTATATCCAAATAATTATATTTAAACAATTAGCGCTCATGTCTATTGAATCCAGATGACATGACAACATTTTTATTTTAGAGTGGTTCTTGAAAAAAAAGTATTTAGGTACAGGTGAAAAAAAATAGCTCTTTTTTAAAGAACACGTCAGCTCAGATTGCGTGTGCGCCGTCTGGACGGACCGGCAGACGGCCAGTCTAATTGGGAGTCACAAAAATACCTAGACGACATAATGTGACATATAAAAATTCCGTAAGTCCTATATATTGCGCGGGCGCTGATAGAATGTATCGTCTGTCGGGTGCGACGTAGGAGTAAGAGTATTAACGAGCGGTTGTCTCTGTGAGTATGACTGCTGAATTGATAATGTTCAACATGTTAACTGTCAGGCTAGATTTGTTTTGTATATCTTTTAGCCATCTCAATCATTTTTTGTAAAGAGCTCTTACAGATCGCGCCAAACTTCTAGTCCCCTCTGAAGTTGGCGCGATTTGCGTCGCAGTAGAAAAAAATAGGTGTTAGTAGGACGAAGGCGGCACGGCCTGACTGTGTACAGCTGCGCGAAGCAACTTCAGAGGGGACTAGAAGTTTGGCGCGATCTATACTTACTTACTACTTTAATTTATGTTACAGTGCGATTCAAATAGGATGGCGGCTGTGAAGTTAGTCACAAGTCGCGTCGCAGTAGCGACTTTAGGTGTCAGCGGGACGTTAGAGGGCGGAGTTATGAAGGCGCTCGCTCGCAGCATACTTCATAGCCACGATCCTATTTGAATCGCACTGCAGTTTTAGATACGTATTTTTATAAAGATTATTATTAACGCGCTATTAACTATGTATCTTTATTATGTACACAGTACCTGCAATAAATTATATTCTTTATTATATACCTAGTCACATTAACAACAGTACAAAAATACAAAAATATTTATTTAACTGAATGATCGTACCTAACTAGGTAGCTTGCTAGTTCAAAAATTTTCCAGATATGTACCTACAAATTAAGTTTAATTACAATTTGCTTATTGGATTGAAAAATATTGTACTTACATAAAATTGAAACACTATGTCGCGTTTTATTTTACATAATATTATCTTGTAGGTACCCGCATTTTGAACCCTTTACAGGGTCCGTGGCCAGAGTGGCCATGGCTGAGGTGCTGATCGTTACAAGGAGTTTGTAAGTAGCATACCGTCTTTTATTAAATCGGGTTCGTTCCGTTTTACGCAGAATAAACATTTTGTTTCTCTACGTTTTACACCACCAAACTCACCCTTTGACTACGGACTCTGTAAGGTAAAATAGTGTAAGGGATCGAAACGTCAGAATAAAATAATATGTAAAGTAAAACGCAAGCAAATTCGTAAATAGTGTTTCATTTCATTGCACTGTGAAGTTTGTATGGTATACCGAATTGTATAAAGGCTCTTAACGAAATTAGTTGGCGGTCCCGCCAGCTGCCATCGCACAAGAGCGGTATCAAACACACTGACAAATTCGAACAATTAACGTATCGGACGCAGGGCTGGCACAAGCGAAACTGTGATGGTGTTTTAAGATCAGTGACCAATTCTCCTATCAAATTTCGAGTGCTCCGTTTTGGCTTATTCAAAGTCAGTGGTAGATTATTTTCGACACGGAAAGTTCTCGAACGGTGTGTATCTTAATAATAGAGGTGCGTATTGTAGAAGAGAAGCTACATGGCGCAATGGCTAACGCGCCTTGTCTGCGATAACTGAAGTTAAGCAACTTTTCCAAAGGCCGGTCATCGGATAAGTTACCAAAAATTTATTATCTCGAGCTCCTCTGTAAGTACTTCGGAAGGCACGTAAAGCCGTTGGTTAAGGCTGCATTAGAAATCGCTAACAACCTCTAGTCTGCACTAAGCTATGTTGGTTTATGAACCGCCCACGCATGGGTTAGGCTCCTGCCCCAGCAGTGGCGTCATGAATGAGCTAGTTTTGAATTTAGTTTTAAACAAATTTGTAACAAGTGTCAAGTCACATTTTAAAACTATAGTTTGAAGAATGTAAAGAGTTTGTGTCTTCTTGTACTTGGAAAATCCTGTGCATGGATGACATTCAAAAGAATAGGAATAAAATAATGAAAAAGAAGGGTAAAATATGATTTGATACAGACACAATGATGAAAAAATGACGATTTTTTTTTCAACCTAATAATCAGCTTTGCTTTCTGTAAGAGATAATTAATTAAGGCTCCCTATTCTTTAACAAATGGATATTGAAATAGATTGGAATGGAATTACCTATAAAAATATGTCTGATTTATAAAAAACACCTTATTTAGATTCTTTTCATCATCTCAAAAATAGCGATGGCTGTGTAATAAAAGTTGACACCCCTACACGTCGGGCATCGAATCGAGACTGGGTGGGTGCGGATGTACGCGTTAATCACAAGGCCGCTGGGCCAATAATCCGTGGCATTGTGGTCGACTTGCCGCAGTCACGTGGCTGCCCAACAACCAACTGGTGAATTACTTTTCGGTTTTATTTATTGGTCCCTAGTATGAGAGCCCCGTGCCCGAGTCTGCGGAGAGGTCCATTTGTTGTTGTGACAACTGTTACTTACCTATTATTATATTAGGTGTCAAAATTAAATTTTGACATCAAAATAAAATTACTTTTACTATCTATAGTATTCATAAATTCTCTGTCCCGTGAGTCACATGTGATACATATCAATTGATTTTTCTATTGTTATTATTTTTGGACAGCGATGTTGTAAAGATATAATTGTTACACACAATCTGTAGACATTGTTTGAAAATAATTTTTGTTTTAATTTATTTCTTTATTATCGTATTGTCTGCGAGCTGTCAATTGGTTAACCTTTCAACTTGCTTATAGAACTGTACAGATTTTTTTTTTATTGGGCAGTCAATAAAAACCTAAACGTTATCATCCGAAAAAACAGTAGGTACTAGGTTTAGAGTGTTAGAATTCCACACTTAATCTAAATACAGTTTTCAATTTTACAGATGTTGCAACGCCAAAACAGTTATGTTACAGATTTTGGTTACAGATACATTATATGTATCACAAATAATCATTAGCAATTACAAATTTATCAAATCAATTTTGTTCTGTCTAGTTTACTTGATAAAGCTATGTTTTCCCCTGAATTTAGTTTTCCATTATCTACATTACATCTGCCGCGCTTTTCTCTGTGCGTAACAGCACATTTTTATGGAGCCCATTCAAAACCACCTAGGGTTCGGAGCGTTTCATATACCGCGTTTTACGGACAATACATCGTGTAAGATTAGTCACAGCCAGCTCTATCCCAGTTATCTTCACATCTTAACAACTTCGATCGTAAAACTTATAATACTACGTATGTTAATATATTAATAGGACAGTAGTCGTCGGAGCGTGGCTGAAATAATGGACGCGCCCAAGCCGTAACGATGGCTGAGGTGGCTTTTGGAATATTAAAAGGTCGAGTGATTAATAACATAGAGTAAATAATTATAAGTGTTTAAATCGCTCGACGGACGGTTGTTAGTGTACTACTGTCTTTGAAGAAATATACATGTTTAAACCTTCGCGTTATATTATGAATATAATGTTTGACGGGGTTTGATACACACTGCTTAGTAAAAGTTTCTAGGCATACCTTTTTAAGCACCTGACGTTTTAGCCAAGACCATGGCTAGTGCAGCTCGCCCTAGCTAGGATAGCTAACGTAGCTAGGATACCTAAACACAGGAGTTTGCTTTTAGCCCCGTTAGAGCTACGCAGTGTGAATTTCAATTGTTATCGTGAAGAGTTTTCTGTTTACTTTACCAGTAAATGGCCTCCTTAAACATTTATAGAACAAATTTATTAATAGAAATTATTGTAGTGTCTTCAATATGCCGAGCAGATGGTGTGAGAACTTTTAATGTTTTCTTTTATAACTTTTCCTTATTAGCTAATTGATGAGGGGAAAGCTCCCGATGTTTTGGATATCATAAGACAATACGATGTTCAATCAGGGTCCAATGCTAAATCTTCAGTATCGGTATTTTGGTCATGCTTTTTTGGAATACATGACGTTTCGGCCGTGTCCACAGGCTGGTTACATATTTCTAGGATACCATGTGGATGTAGCGAGTTTGTTTCATTAAACATTGTAACAATAACTCAACTTGAAAGTTTTAAAAATAATTAAATATTGTTTTTAATAATACCAAAATGTCTTACGCGGTGTCTGATAATGTGGTGGCGTCAGAAAAGTATTGCAAGTGATAGCTTCAAACAGTCTGCCACGTTGAATCAAACGCAAACAAATATTATGAATTAGAAATCAAATCAAACTGATGTTTGGTACTGATGTACAGGCATACTTCAAATAATAAACCAGTTCTGTACCAAAGAATTTACCAGGGAAAGTCAGATTTTGATGTGGTGTAAGCTACCAAATCGGCGAGACAGATTTACAGTGCTATAATGAAAGCAAAACGAACGATAACAAAGGAAAAAAACGACAGATGATATCCAGAAAGGTAAACATTTAGCTAACAGAGAAGCGTAGCGTAAACACGTGGAGGCAAACGCCGCACTCAAACGTGAGGCCAATATGGAGTTAATTGTGCAATTAATGCTGGAGATGCAGGGACAGGCCTATGGAGGGTTAGTAATTAAGCAGCTTGGTGTTATACCAAATGTATTTGTTGTTATTGAAAACAGAAATGGTGGATATTTTACATTAAATAAAGATACTATCTGCTTAAGTTTAAAACTGTGTTGCGGAATGTTGAACTTTCAGATGTAGTGTGACGAGCTCGTGGTCTAGTATATTTTTTCAGGGAAAAACTAAATAAATTCTTAGTTTTAAACTTAATAAAAAGACAATATTGAAAAGGAAAAGCAACTTGATGAATGCATTATAAAGCTATGGGTAGGTAACATTCTATTTGTATACTGACTTTTGAAACCAGGGACAATTTACCAAACATAATTTTTTATCAGGCATGGCGGATTTTGTTTTAGTTTTGTAAAATATGTTTTTTTTTGTATGCAAAATCAATTTGTAAAGTCATGTTATGTATGTTATTATATATGATATGTATATGTAGATATGGGCAATCCTAAAGAGATACCATAACAAATACATGTTTCTCTACGCGTTTCTATAATACAAACTTAAACTTATAAGTATTAGAAAAACTAAGATGGATAAGTTTTTCGAGTAGCTCTTTCCGATCCGTCAATTGATTCATTGGTCAACGTGATAGTTCCAATTTACGTAACAGTTCATAGATTAGGGTCATCAGCGGTGGGCTGAAGTTCATTCGGCTCAATGGGTGACGTCACCGCACGCTCCAGTTCCGACTTGTAGGGGCCCGACCACCGTCCACCACAGGTTACTATATGGTTGTCAACTTTTTGAACATCTTTTTCTACTATGTATTAATACGTGAAGCAAAAGTGACGGGAAGTTTATGTATAATAATAAATGTGTTTGAAATTGTATATTTTGTACATAATTTAATATACCTACAATGTATTTAACTGTAAAATAAAAGATATAATGAGTATTCCAACTATCAATTCCCTAGATATGATTTTATGTTGTTTGCCCAATTTGAAAACTGTTGCAGGGACAAATACAGGGCATGCTTATAATTATTATGATTAACTATCATCTTTATATATTGACAAATGTAAACAGATGAAAAATTATTGTGCTCATTAGAATATTTTTGTGAAAATTGTAATGTTTTACTTGATTTATTAAATAAAGCTCCATCCAAGAACATAAAGAAATTAGGCAAGTGATTAATTATTCCGATTTCTAAAATACAAGTAGATACTTTTAACTATGTTTTTTACATTAATACATTTTTAACAATGTCACCTTCGATTTGCTCTCATAAAAAAATTGTCATTATGTTTAGTTTGTCTAAGATCATGATAGTTCGTTCGTTGACAACGCTTTATTAATTTATATCGAATTAGCATAAGCTACCAACTAGTTTTTGTATTATCAAGTTCATTATCTATTAGTGTTGGTCTTTCTGTACAATCTGAACATCGATTTTGACTTTATTTCGTTAGTTAGTGTGTCGCCGGAGAGGTAGAGCAGCGGTGACAGCCCTAACGTCGCTAGATCGCGCGTCAACTTTGACGATTTCTGATTCATTGTTTTTTGGCACTTGCACGTTTCCGCCGTAAGATTTATTGGACAATTTTTTTTCTGTGATTGTTCTAGTGAGACAGATTTTATGAGCGGATTTTATAACTGGTTTAGAAGTTGTATTCGCGAATATACACGTAAACTATAAAGCGTTAACGATATAACAAATATGTTTTTTTATATTCGTTGTGCATTATGATGTTGTACTTATATAAAATAGTTCTAAATTACGCTTCGTGACCACGACTGATGTAACTCGGGCGAAACGTGGAGTCTCATAGGTTATAACTGCACTATGATTTTAGCGCGTTAAGCCCTGTTTTATGTTTTTCAAAAGAAGGTTTATGTATTAATTAAAGATGGAAAGATTTTAGAATGGTAATATAGTTCTTTATCGATAAAGTGTACGTGTAAAGTGATCTCGACAAACGTATCGTGCGATTCTGCGGAAGGCGACACGCGATCATAACTGCCCTCGCCACTATCGCTTCCAGTAATAGTTTTAACAAAGGCTCCTATTACCATTTCCTCGAGCACCTGACGCTCGCGAAGGGTGCATAAATGAGCGGAGCGGCGCGTGCGGTGTTTTGCTTCCACTCCGGCGCGGCCGTCCGCTCCGGAGCCTAAAATGGACTCATAATGGCTACTTGTTCCAATACACCTGCTGTCATCGCATATTTGCTAGCAGTAAAATTTATCGGCATCTTAAATTCTATTTGTGTACATTGTGTATGTGTAATTTATACGTTATTAACGTCTGCGCGTTTTTCTTTGAACTGTTTAAAATAGCTAAAGTACATGCATTCGAACCACATGGAAGATTTATGAACCAACACGGCAACGGTCCATGCGGCTCGTCGCTTATCACTATCACTCACTGTATCCCGGCTTGTAGACAGCACGGATCCTCCTGACTAGGTTTTTGTCCTTCCTGAGGGGCGGGCCGAGGGCGACGGCGGCGTGGCCGCGCCGTTCGGCAAACACGATATAATCACGTCGGTTTTTCAAAGGCACTTCGAAACGTCCGGTGCACTCCAAGGGGTTTTGCGGCAGCTTGAGCCTGATGATGGCGTCTTCGCGGGGCCAGTGGCCCTGCCGGCGATGCACGCGCCGCACCTGGACCGTGGCGGCGTCTCTGGCGAGGGACTGCACGCGCGCCTCGAAGGCCGCGGGGGCGCGGTAGGCCCGCCACGCGACGTCGGCGCGCTCGCAGTAGCGGCGCGGCGCGGCCAGCGCGCAGGCGGCGACGGAGAGCAGGGCCCAGCACAACGCCGCGCGCCCGCACGTCCTCATCGCGCCATCGCCGGAGCGATTCGCACCCGTACCGTTCGAGACGCGATATGCTCGCTCGTCGGCGGCCGCCGCTCGACTGAGCCCCGCGAGCTCCGCCTACACCGAAATAGTCCGGCGAGGCACGCGTTTCTGATTTATCTCGTTCGATGATTAATTTGCGCTTGTTAGTTGCGATGGGGTTGACGGCTGATTGTGGGGTGGCACACAAATATCCCTTATCGTGTAGTTATAGACGATTCTATAACGTTTACGTCGTTTATCCTGTTTTTCTAGATGCTTGAAATACTTGGGAATTGTAATTGTTGTTGAATTTAATTGGGGTTATAACGCGAATCTTATGTTATTCTGTTAAATAAATACTTGTATGTCTACAAATACGATATATCTATAAATTTTTAAATTCTTATTTAGAAACTAAACTTTTGAATAAAATTGTATAAATATGTTCTTATTAAGTATTTAATTACCCTCAAGATTACTGTAAGATATTACAGTATCTTGAGATCGCTTTTCATCGGTAAAACACAACTGGGTCTAGTATTCTAGCGTGTTGAGGAACATTGATGTGTCGGCAGCTTAGAGCATTAAACCAACGTCGGCAGTGATTTAGTGAAGTTTTCATCAAACATGTTTCAGCTCGTAGCGGCTACGCTGTAGCGCGTAGTTGGCCGTAGCTGACCTCCGTAGGTTTGTGATTTTTGTCGTTACGGCAATTTGTACAGTCGTTTGCATAATTTATAATTGTAGGTAAATGGGGATAGACGGAAACAAAAGTGGTTCAGAAAATATATTGGCAATTACTAAACTCATGTCAAGAGATAAGTAACTGATACTTAAAGAAATTTCAATGAATTGAATAATGTATTCCTTTTAACTTTTTGTTATCTTTTGATGCATCCAGCATTACAGGCAGTGACCTTCAAATGTAATGTAATGTAATTAATAACTCTTCAACTCTTAATAAAGCTTTACTGTAATGATACTGGTTGATTATTTACGTTAGATTATTTATTTGGTTTGACAAGGTGTTAAATCCCATTTAAACCGATCCGGCGTTTGTGTGTGGTTGTAAATGAAACTTTAAATGTATCAAATTAGGATACATCTATATAATACTCTTAGTGGGTTAACCTACTTAGTCCGACCGGATGTTATAAGTGACTTTTGCTGCTGATTTTATACAACGTCTAAAAAAATGCATACAACTCGTCATATTTTTTTTGTATACAATCCAATTTTTGACCTACTTAAATCTAAATTTTAAAAATCCTTGTAATTACCAAAGATTGAAGAAACATATCCATCTCAAATGTAGTCATTAATTACATTTAAATTAAAGAAACTGTCTGGTTTCTGTATGTACGCAAAATACAGTCGGTACAATTATGTAACATAACAAAACCCATCACATTATCGACTCGAACTAACCGCGTCCGACAAGAGTAACACATTAAACGTATCAATACACCCGACAAACATTTCAATAACAACTTCAAAAAAAAACAGTTCCCAAGGAACCTTGGACTAGTAGACCGTAGATCCCTAATATCCTGACGGGGAAAAAAATTGTCACGAACAAAAAACATGGTTTCTAACAATCCGCAAAGAGCCCGACTCCTAACGGTCTGCTAATTTAGTTGGCATCCGGTAAGGTAAACAGATTGGAGAAAACAACCCGCTCTAGTCCAGGTAAACCTCATTCATAGAGTTATGAATGACCGTATTTTTTTATCATGTTTAACAAAAAGTTCACGGTGGTCGGTGGGTAGGCTAAGAGACAGGGTGCGAGATATTGCGTAATGAGGCTCGTTTTTTGTGGCTAATGTTTGTTCTTATGTTTGATTGAATTGAATTGATATTTCGTTTACGGTGGTATCACAAATAATAATTAAAATATTACAAAAACAAGTTTTAATGTAGCTTTGTTACACTGCAGACGTGGTCCCTGACCTAAGAACAAGTGTTTTGTGATGTGGGTTAATTAGACTATTAAATATGTTAAAAAAGTACAAGATACCTTTTTGGTACCTGATATTTCCAAAATGCAACTTGAAAAAGTTTCACCTTATAAGAAGAATCAGTTTCAAACTGGAATCTTTTACAGTGAATAACAATGATTCGTAGTTGAAAAATATTATTAATGAATATACATCACCATAGTCATTATCGTCATCATACCTTCTTAGATGAACAAAAGCTCATAGGGTAGTTAGAGCCATAACCCACCAATCTAGCTCAATATGGTTCTAATAATTGGAAAAACATTATTGATTTTATTTTTTCTAAAACTTTCTGAATAGCGACAACTTTCTAGATTTTTTGAAACTTTTCTTTCGGAATTTTCAGTATACTGAATTACCCCTATCCCCAGAACTAGTCCCTTTCATGATGCGCCGGAGCCATACGCACTATTGTCACGCCCAAACGTAACTCGTGACGACTCATTCGGACGCGCTTACTCATCATTCATCAATGGCCGCAGCCTTCAATGAACCAATGGATGGTTGTAGTAGAATACACACACAGAATATAATAAGAATATAAATTATATAAAACACTTTATACACAACTAACTGGTGTTAATAAGAACTGTGTAACTTATATTATCCTGGCGTTTCGAATTCTTTACAAAGTCCGTGGTCTCAGAAAGACTGAAATTCGTAAAAAGTGTATAATTTCAATGCGTAGACTAACTAAGTAACGTAGTACGTAAGTAAATTAAAAAAACGAGGAGTATGATACAATTTTAATATTACATAGTTAGATGTTAATAATATCTAGAAATTTTAACTTTAACAAAATTTTCAGATTGCGATCTTTTAAGATGAGATTTTTAACTTTTAATATCATCATCATCATCATCATCAGCTCATTTTATGTCCCCACTGCTGGGGCACGAGACTTCCCTATGGATGGATAGGGAGAACGGGCCATAAACCACCACGCGGGCCCAGTGCGGATTGGTGGTTGTTAACGACTGCTAATGCAGCCGGGACCTTACGTACCTTCCGGCTTTACGTGCCTACCTCAGCACTCGCAGACCGGGCGCGTTAACCACTGCGCCATCGAGCTCCTTACTTTTTTTTTTTTACTTTTAATATACAGAGAGGATATTTTAAATGGGAATTCCTAGTGACAATAAATTCCCTAGATCTAATCATCCTCCGCATTATACATAATTTAAAGGTTTAAGTACTTACTAATTGGACAAAGTTACTAAGTAAGTAACATAAAGGCATTCTCAAATATTGAATATAAATACTAATGCAAAATGGAAATCAACAAACTTAAAAAAAAAGAAGATATTTAAAAAAAGAGACAGGAACTCACATCCTCAATGCTATATCACAATACACTTTTATTCCAAACAAACGACTCGCAAATAATTCTAAGACGACTTACATCACCTAACCACCTGTTCAGGGCCTGGACAATGCACGGACAGACAAAAGGCAGTGTTAACTACCAATTGTTATCATTTCACACCCGTAAAACAGTGTTTTTGTTTGCAGCCACGTGGTGGCAATTAGCGAGGTGTGGGAAATGTTTTTTTGACACCTTCGCAAAACGATACAAAATATTTATGTTGATCGCTCTGTCTGTCTCGTAGACGCCTGTCCTAACAATGACAGGTAATAAAACCTTTTTCGTTCATTCAGCATTTAGTTTTAAAGTAACCGAGATTTCGGTTACTTTAAACTTTAACTTTCTCCCAGCATATGGAAGATCTTTCTTCGAAGGAAATTTAGTTGTAGAGGGTTTGTAGATACAGTTATTATTACAGGGAAGCAATATGGTGGACGCGTACAGTAAGCCATAAAAATAGTGTTAGCATAGGCAAACACTTCGGTGGTTGAGTGGTAGAGCGCTCGGCCCGTTACCCGAAGTTCCCGGGTTCGATTCCCAGTTAGGGCAAAGTGTTTTTCGGATTTTGATCACCAACCCGCATTTGCCAAGCGTGGTGATGAAGCCATTACCCATCAATTGTAGTGATGACTTGATTTCAATGATGCAGGCCTTTGCCCAGCAGAGGGACAGTTAGAGGCTGTTTACTTACTACTTACTTACTTACTATATAAGCAAAACGCTTCAACGCCATCTATTTTAAGGGCTGGTTGCTTCGGCAGGTGAAACGTATACCAGTTTTGCAAAGAAATAACTTTATGCTTAAATTAAGGTAAGGGTTGTTAGTTCATTAAGGGTGCGCCGTCCGTAAGTGACAAAGTGTCATATATTTTATTTGAAATTTTTTCGTCCATATTTATATGATGCCACGCGGCCATACTAATTTTGTATGGCGAATTTAACGTGTTAATTTGAAAAATAATAATTTAAATAACCGCTGGATAAATCGAAAATGTGAGACGAACGATTTGTAGTTTAGACATTGGTGATTGTTTAGACAAAATCGGAGGTATCTACAATAATTTAGATAAACCATAAGAAATCAACTAAACGCCGCCACTCGTTTTTATGATTTTTGGCCAACTTTAAATGACATTGTAGAAGAAACTGTAGTGTGTTATGAATTTATGGATCGGACTTATTGTAAACACGTTCCCTTTGATACTAAATCTATATTTTGTTTATGTAATACGATAGTATTTTCAATTATATCAACTTAACCGTGACTGCACTTTTGGCATTTTTTGGAATCTAATCGAATGTCAATAGCTGCAAGTGGTGGTAATGGTGGGTACAAAATGTTTTCTCCATTCTACTCTTTGAGTTATTTGTAGTTGTTTTACATAGTTAAATAATAATAATAAGTCATAGTTTAAAGTAGAAACACGTCTTAATGCTTCGTATGTTGATGTGCGCGGTGTTGTTGCACCTGATTAAATAAATAGTTTCTATATCAAAAAGCGGTGGTAATAACAAAAATCCCAAGATGAACCGGTTGAGCTAAGGAGACACTGACGTAAGCAATTATATGAAAGGTTACTCCACTTTAATATAAATAGAATATTTTGTTTTTTTTTGTGCATGTAAGTATGTAAAAATAAAACTATATTAACTTGAATAAAAAAAATTATACCTGAACGTAGTTTTAGGAAAGGCTTCCATCAGAGTAGAATGAAAACATTGTCAGTATTAACAGCGACATCAAGCCTCACAACAGCAAGTCATATGACAGATAAAAACTTTATTTACTTTACTGCGTTTGCAGCTGAACTAAAATATCCCTGACCAAGTATTGAAATTTAGATTCTACTGTAAGCGTGAGTTTAGTATAGTTGCAACACTTCCTTTTTAAATCAATAATTTAGAAAAATACAAAACAAAAAAGATATATATAGATTTAATCACAGCTTTTTATGATAATCATGTTGTGTACACACTAAATTTATTTTAACATTAAAATATTTTGTTTAAAACATTGTTTTCTGTTTAATATATCAATATATAAATGCCTAGAACTTTAATGGCATCTACTAATTCAACCTTCTAAGATAGCTTCCTTCAAAATAATGACGAGCTAACAAAGTAGAGCTTCCTTCTAGTCGAGCGCGGCCACCCTCCGCCGTTTCTCGTTAGCGTATGTAATTGTTTAAATTGTAATAATTTCGCCCGCATAAGTTGCCACATAAATATTTATTCATCGGCCGCCCAGTGACAACGTTATGACAGAGGTGGGGCGGGTGCGATTTATGGTGGATTTATGGCAGCAACGCAACGCACTAACTAAAAATAATATATGCGCCATTTATGTTATTTTCGTTAAATAAAATTGTTGTGCAACACACTTTTGGTGTTGCGTTAAACGCAAATTGGGAAGTGTAAAGTTCAGCGAGCTTTTAAAACGTTTTTTTTATTGTAACCTTTACTGACTTTCGGTGAAACCGCTTGTCTTGGTCATGATTATATTGGTTGTGGGTAAACATACGTGCCTATCCGAAACCAGAAACAAACTCTTCGCTCTCATAGATTTGGCAAATCTTATGACGTTTTCACTGATGAAGTGAAGAATATGGATTGGTACAACAGATCCTTGTGTATCGAAGTGCACTCAAGAAGAGACATCTCCGAAAGCGCTCTCAAACTCATTCTCCTGATGACTTAGGTATTTATTAGACATAAGAGTACAGGTGAGACATAAGAGTACTCCTCCGTGCTTCGGAAGGCACGTAAAGTCCCGGCTGCATTAGCAGTCGTTAACAACCACCAATCCGCACTGGGCCCGCGTGGTGGTTTATGGCCCGTTCTCCCTATCCATCCATAGGGAAGGCTCGTGCCCCAGCACATAAAATGAGTTGATGATGATGATGATGAAGAGTACAGGACAAAGAACGTGTTTCAGTATGTTCTTACCTGGCGTTATGATCTAGATAGATGGTCCACAAGGCAATTTAGTTGACTTGCGCTTGGTCATCTAACTCCGAAGGAGCCCACGGAGAGGACCCGCGAGGAGGATCTCCATGCAGACACAATCCGTAAGGCATATGTGACTGTAGGGTCGAGTATTCTGTAGTGACATTACACAAACATAACAGGAGTCTAATGCATCTGGATCATCGTATAACCTTAACGTTTGGTAGTGGTTGGGATTAAGTTTGTGGAGTGAAAAGGGATTGCAGGTCTTTTAGTTGCGTTTATCTCAGTGGCCCATACCTGGAGGTCGAGTATAGTAACTTTCGGAATATCCGATGCGATGCATAGCTCGGGTTTGTAATCACCAACTCTCATTTGGCAAGCGTGGTGACCTTACAATTGGAGCGATGACTTGCCCAGCAGTGGGAGAGTATATAGGTAGTATATTTACTTACTACTAGTTGTAGTATTGCCCTATTCCTTAAGTAGCAGTTCTGTAACGAGTTTTTTTGCCTTGCTAAGATAATTCGATTTCAGTATTGAATCGACGCGAAAGAGCTCAAGGGCGTTGTTGAAGTCAAAGGACCCGAGAAGTAAAAACTATGGGCGCGGATAGTTCAACACCTACATGCGTGCGCCGAAAGCAGTCAGCGGGCCGTGTGTGGTTTATTTCTCTCGCGCCTGCAAGTAAATATAACTCACCGTACAGGAATCTGGAGTGGTAACAATGGTTCGCGATTGGTGTTCGAGTGTGAGATCGGGTTGTTTCGAAAAGTGTTCGAGTGTTTGTCGAGTCAATACATTTGTAAGTTATAGTTTGGAATAGAAACATTTTATAAATATGAACCTATACGAGTATTACTAAAATACAATTATTTTAATTTTTATTTAAGCTAAACTTTTTCAAGAATTTTATAACGTCAAACTCACGTCATACCCACACACTTTACAAAACAGTACCTATATAGCAAAAGCATAAAAAAGAATATAGATACCTAAGTGAAATTGTTTGTAAAATTGTACTGGTAAGTTATTGGAATTAATATTATTAGATCGTTATCTGCAAATGACGGGCTCGTCGGCTTAGAGGTTTTCGAGTTTGAGATCGTATTTTTTCTTCGGAAGGCACTAAGTAAGATCTCTCTGGTAAAATTGACACTCGAGAAAAACCCATCAACCTACAGGAGCATTAACATGACATGTGTAAACAATGTAACTTTTAATACAATGGAATAAGAGTCATAATTATAGACGTGTTAATACTCGTGACTAAACACTTGGTCATCGTGATGAGTTACTTATGATCTGTCCTCATCATTTGCTATCTCATATCATATCAGATATGAGCCCAGAATTGGGACGTTAAGAATTAATGATGATTATTTATAATAATAAACAAATTATATTAAAATAAAAAAAATCTCTATGTATCGCTACGAGAACCTGTAGTACCACTGCCGGTGCTCTCACCTTATAGGCACGTGACGTAGTGACGTTTCAAAATGAGAAATAACTATTACATTTAGACTGAAATCTGTAGTTATTATGATAATGAACATCTCATTTTAATATAATAGGTACAGGTATGCTTTGTAAGCCATGAAAGCCTTGTTTTATTAGCGATTTAGCGTATTTGCAATAAGACGTAGGTAATAGATATTTCAACAATAATCATTTTTTTGTAACAATTTTGTATTCCGTCAGTTTAAAGACAAGATAGACAGTTCTCCATTTCTGTAATGTTGTTTTGCTATAAATTATATCTAAATTTTATTTTTAATAATTATTGCGTTATTATACATATAACACTTTAATAATATATATAAATATAATTTATTATTAACCTAGAAAGCTAATATGACTGCGCCAGGCATGTTCACGTCATCGTCAGTAGTCTGACGGAGTTAAGTGGGACTTCTCGCGTTCAACTATCTAACCGCGGCTACCGACGCTTCACGAGACCTACAACACTACCTACTAACAGTGTTGTTATGAACTTAGTTAAGTAGGTAACTCATCTTCATCACAAACTCATTTTATGTCCCCACTGCTGGGGCACGGGTCTTCCCTATGGATGGATAGGGAGCACGGGCAATAAACGACCACGTGGGCCAAGTGCGGATTGGCGGTTCTTAACGACTGCTAATGCAGCCGAGACTTTACGTGCCTTCCGAAGCCGAAGGAGCTCGAGATAATTCATTTGTCACCCATCGTTCGAAAATTGTTCACCATCAAGCTTCTCGAGTTAAGTAAATAACCCAAACTAAATAAAGGTTTTCTGAAGTGTGCTACCCTAACTGGTGTATAAACGGGCGCGCCGTAATCGCAGGGTATTCGAGAGACGCAGGCGCATCTGCGAGTCGGTCGCGTGTCGCGGGCCGGCTTCATTAGACGGCTACGGAAAGGAGTGGAGTCTTTGCAAACTGCGTATTGAAAACTTTTGTACAACATTTATACGTCATCATCGTTTGCGCCAATATCTCTTGTTAAGTGAAAGAATAAATCTAAACAAAATAGAAAATTTAAACTATAACCCTTTAATTTATATGCATGTGTGTTCGTTTGTCCGTCATCCAGTCGAAACAAAAACTATTATTTTTGTACAAATTAAACTGTCTAATCAATATTAAATATTAGGCTGATAATGATTATAATAGATATGAACAACAATTTAATATATTATGTATTTAATGTGAATACTTAATTGTATTTCATCTTTTAAGATCAATTAAAGTTTTTATACTTTTTTTATTTTAATACTTTTTCTTTTTTATTCTCAAAAAGTATGAACAGCTCAACTCCTTTCTTCGTGCGCAAACGGTCCGCGCACACCTGTACGCCGAGTGACGCGCGGCACCGGCATATACTCGTACAATAACACGTTAAGACGTTATTTTCATAAATTCGGCGGGTGGCCCACTGCCGCCTGCGGCTGTACTGCCTTGGGTATGCGCACACGCCCCGTCCGACGCATTATAGCTTATAGTATGAGAGCTGAGTGGGAGCTCTATGCATTCAAATACTTATACAGCGACAGCGACCATTTGAATTTTCGATTTGCTAAAGTCATCGAATTGTGTAGCAGCGTCTGTGCTGGGTTGATAGGGTGCTGGAATTCCTGGGTTCTGATAAAAATAAAAATAAGCAGGACTGCTGAATAGACGTGTATTTCTTCCATGAACGCCGTGAGAGAGAGTGCACAATATTGCAATACTTTTCAACTGGTGAGGTGAAGGCCAAGCGGCAGGCTTATTACCAAAAAAAACAACCACTTGCAAATTGCGCAATGGCAACGCGACTGCTACTAGTTGCGGTTGCTATAATCGGTCGGTTTATTTTAGAGCGCCGTCATGCACTTTTAGTTCGTCGATCGCTCGCTTGTACCGCTTGTGTCGCTTGATCCGTACCTAATACGAAATATGTGTTTTGGTAGCGATAAATTGCAAATTGTTGCGATTGTGACTGTCATTCAAAAATCGGTAAGCCTGCCGTTCCCCCTTGTGGAATAAATAAAATATAGCGCCGAGAAAATAGCAGATCATGCGCACGAGCCTTACATAAGGGAGGCAATCATTATTTTTAGAGCGATTTTAATCGTCGTTTCGCCGATCGATGCGGCTCGACATTCGGAATCTTTAATACTGATTGCTTCGATTTGAGATAAGTTTTGGCAACATCGCTCAACTCCTCTCGTGTTTGAACACCACTGCGGTCACCATGAATGCTGAATGCTGCACATTTACAAAAGACCCCGCACAAAATGTATGGTAAAAGCCGTTCGCTCGATTTGGCTAAAATTTGGGTGACATTTTTTTTATTTTTTTTATAGATCGCTCGGCAAATGACTCCATCCCGAAGATAACTGGTGCAGCGTGAAAACAAACGTAGCATCAGTTATCCTCACTCTGCCGGCTCACAAGGTGCTTCTTCACGCCTCTTTTAAAGGACCCCATGTCATAGGAAGGAGGGAAAACGTGTGCTGGTAGACTATTCCATCTTTTGGTAGTCTGTAGTAACACAGTAATCAATTGTGTGATTATATGATTTGTTATATAGCTGTTATAAATTAAATAGCTGTAAGAACCATGTACTTTTTTAAAAATAAAATAGATTAATTACTTTCATGTAACCGCTAATGTAAAAAAAATCTAATTACATCACTTTTGATAATACATTCTACAATAATTCTTAACCCTTGAACATCTTTCGAATACACAGTTCGGATTTCGAAACGGACTTGGGACAAGAAATGCACTTTTTGCGTATCAAATTCTAATACAACATTGTTGGGACATCAATCAACCAGCCTACATTTGTTTCATTGATTATGAAAAAGCGTTCGATCATGTACAACATCGAAAACTTATCCAAATTCTTGAAAAAATTGGCCTTGACATCACAATAATACAAAACCTTTATTGGCACCAGCAGTAGAACAAGAATTATCTGCTGATATCGAGATCCTGCGTGGTGTACCTCAAGGCTGCATATTTTCGTCACTTCTATTTAACATATACACTGAAATAATTTTTGACGAAGCGCTTGAGGAGGCGACGGAAGGAATTGTTGTGAACGGGAGACCGATAAACAACATCCGATACGCAGATGATACCATACTACTAGCTGGAAATATAGAAAACTTACAGCATCTCGTATCACGCGTAGAGAAGATAAACAGAAGTTATGGCCTCACTATGAATATTAAGAAAACTAAATTCATGGTTATAGAACGCTCACAGGGCCAAGTCAATTCTTACATTTAAGTACCTATACGAGGCATACCATATTTTTGCACAAAAGATCCCGATAGGTCGAGGTGCTACTGGAAGAGGAAAACTTTAACAAGCCCCACTAAGATAAGATACCATATTAAAATATTTAATTCAAATTCAAATATTTATTCGGCGTAACAGTGGGGCTAAGGTTTCATCACTAAATCTAATACATAAAGTTAAAATTAAAATGCTACGACGAACTGGACTCCTCTCATAAGTTGCAGCTTCAAGAAACTGCAACGCTTATTTTCAGAGGATCAATATTAGCCTTAATCACTTTTAAGAGTAAGTGGATTGCGAAAGAAAATCGTGGAGATAATCTCAAAATCATGCAAAAAAATGTGTTTCCGACTTTTCACTGACATTGGTGTTTTATCATATTTTCAGAAGCAAACCGATTAGGTCGGTAATCGGCAGCCCGCGCCCGTTCGTCTGTCACGAGGTCGTTCCCGGAATCGGTTTGGTAGACTGTTCGCGTCGGCTTAGCAACAGAATGCCAGTTGTCTTAGGTCATGGTTGCACTCTAGACATATTTTTTAAAAATCTATATTTTTTTATAAAAGAAGGAGGCAAACGAGCAGGCGGGTCACCTGATGGAGAGTAATCACCGCCGCTCATGGACACCCGCAAAACCAGAAACGCGTTGCTGGCCTTTAAAGAAGGAATAGGCTCGTTTCTTGAAGATCCCAATGTTGTAACGGTCCGGAAATACCGCCGCCGCTGGTTCCATAACACTGTAGTTCGAGGCAAGAAATTTCGTGAAAAACGCACAGTAGCAGACCGCCATCCATCAAGGTGATGTGGATGGAATGACAGTCGATTGCGTGTAGTGCGGTGAAGGAAATCAGCGGCAGGGATCAAGAATTTCTTAGAACACTCCCTATGATATATGCGGTACAATATACAGAGAGACGCAACGTCTCTTCGAAGAGCCAGTGGATCGAGCCGACCTGAAATAATCGTGTCGTCGACAATTCGAGCAGCTCTGCGTTGAATGCGGTCAAATGGAAAGAGTTGGTACTGGGGTGCTCCAGCCCAAAGATGGGAGCAGTATTCCATATGCGGCCTGATCTGTGCTTTGTACAATTGTAAGCGGTGGGCCGGCATGAAGTACTGACTTGCTCTATTAAGCACACCCAGTTTTTTCGAAGCTAATTTAGCTTTACCTTCCAAGTGACCCCGAAACTGAACGTCACACGAAATATCGACGCCAAGGATCCCAATAGTCGGGTTGGTATCAAGGAGAGCTCCCTCAAAGTTCAAAGGTACAACGAAGGGATGTTTTTTTTATAATTTATTGATAATGATTTGATGATGATTGATTGATGTTTTTTAAATAATTTAAATAGCTTTTTTATCCGACTGCGTCAGAAGGAGGGCTATGTTTTTCGATGGTATGTATGTATGTATGTGTGTATGTATGTATGTGTGTATGTATGTATGTATGTATGTATGTATGTATGTATGTATGTATGTATATATGTATGTATGTATGTATGTATGTATGTATGTATGTATGTATGTATGTATGTATGTATGTATGTATGTATGTATGTATGTATGTATGTATTTATGTATGTATGTCTGTGTCTTTGGCACGACCTACAGCCCAAACGGCATGGTGGATTAAAATTATGAAGTGTCGTTAGATTTGTTTAGACTGTAAGGCTATAAAAAAAAAACAAAAAAAAAGTAAAAACATTGACCGGATTAGCTATTAATAGTCTTGACCCCAAAAAACTGTTAGATCGACCACATGATCAAACTTCTTTAAACGAACTACAACGTCTACGGAATTTAAAAGGATATGGCCAATTTTTCTATGGACATAGATGTAGTTAATAACTTTTGTAAAGAATTTTTGGATATCTGTAGATATCGCAGTGTCAGATGTCGTCGCCAAAAATAATATAGAATTTAATTGAAATACAGGATGATAGTTAGATAGCTGGCTGCTCCGTATTCAATTAGAACTAAAGTAAAAAATCAGTTGATGACCTCTATTTTTAATGATTGAAGGAAAAAATACAATGCTCCTAATTTATTGTTACTAATTTTATAAAATACTAGCTGACCGGCGGACTTCGTACCGCTGTGACAGTTTCCATGACAACAAAACAATCAAATCATTCGTCCGCTTAAGAACACCTGTATCCCATGATGAACCCCTATAGCAGCGCCACCTACCGGGTCCAATTGTAAATCTAAACCATTCTCGAATCCACTCGAACACACACAGAAAATTTCGGTCCAGCTGTTTAGAAGGAGTTCAATAACATACACACGCACAGAAGATTTATATATATAAAAATAATACTGTTGACTCCATTTAATGAGAATAATACGAACGTCACTGAAATATGAAAATGGTTACAAAAGGTTACAAAAGATTTCGTAACAATGAGATTTTATCCCAGAAAAGAAGTGGGTACGAAAACACAATTTCAATGTAAAGAAGTGAGGTACCAAAAGATAATTGTCGATTAAACACGACCATTTTAAAATGACCAACATGTCATGTCTACCGAAATTCGGATTTGTGGTAACTCCAAGCGCTGTTACCCGCTACTTCGGCGAAGTGAAAAGGTCAAGTAATTAAGATCTGATTGGGTGGTCTTTCTCATCTGCATACACTTTACTACAAAATTTAACACTACCTAATACACACATAACTATATAGGTAAATCACTAAGGGGAATATCTCTGATTGTGATCTGATCTGATCTAAAGATTATCCAAAATAATTCGCTACATACATTAATTGGTGTTAAATTCAACAGTTTGGAGTTTGGACACAAAACTTATGCGTCCTTTCAATTAATTTCAATATTTTTTACTAAATTATTAAGACCAAATTTCGGGATATCGTGAGAACTACCCAATGCGGGTTGGTAATCACAAACCCGGGCTATCATCATCATCATCACCATCCTCAGCTCATTATATGTCCACACAGCTGGGGCACTAGTCAAACCTATGGATGGGCAGGCAAATGGGCCATAAACCACCACGTGGGCCTAGTGCGGATTGGTGGTTGTTAACGACTGCTAATGCAGCCGGGACCAACGGCTTTACGTGTCTTCCGAAGCACGGAAGAGCTCGAGATAGAAAATTTTTGGTCACCCATCCGATGACCGGCCTTTGCGAAAGTTGCTTAACCACAGCAATCGCAGACCGGGCGCGTTAACCATTGCGCAACATCGAGCTCCTCGGGCTATGCACCGAATAAAATCCGAAACACATTGCCCGACCTGGGAATTGAACCCGAGACCTTCGGGTTCAGACCGAGCGCTTTGCCACTAGGCCACCGAGCCATTCAAAAGTTATGTGATGTGATACCCAAAATAATGTTATGTTTACTGTACTATTTTATTAGTTTAGGTTATGAGTACCTACTCTTTCTTTTTCTTTCTTGTTTCTCAGAAGAAATAATTGTCTTTCAACCGGAACTTAGAAAGTATCACAGGCGTGCTGTACTGTTATGCACAGCTTACCAAAATTTCATCGCAATCGGATCAGTGGTATAGCAACGCACACGGGAGACACAAAGAAACATTCATTTGTAAATTTTAATTTATGGGAACCTTACCGCAAGAAGGCTAGACGCATAACCAACCGCCATCGCCAGACTAATTAACACAGGCGGCGTTTTAGACAGAAGTTAGGTCATCAATAAATCTACATTGTTTTAGGACCTCCAACAAAAAGAATCTGCACTTTGACAGAGCCACCTACGTGGGTAAAAAGGCGAAGCTCAAGCTGCCAAAACAAAAAAAACAACAGATTTTTAATGCGAATCCATTCGGGTGCAACAAAGAACTATTTTAATTAACAATCTGCAGTAGTCCGGAATCCTTGTTTTTGAAAAAAACAACAAAGAGTATAGATTATTTGGTGTTTAATTTATAACCACCTCACACACGGTCCGTCATTGGTGTGGTGGTAGGGAGTCGTTATGTTTCTTTTTTCTTACATTTTATGATTATCTACTCCAGCCTATACGTATTGTATTTAGTTCGTTACAACAAAAACTTTTATCAATAAAAAAGTAGTCACCATCTCATCATCACCTCATCATCTCTCTAGACCTTCTGACAATCATATCACATCACATTTGTCCTACCTTTGGCTATTGTTGTGTAGCTCTATCCAACCCGTTAAAACTTCAATACTATCTATTAGTAACTTTGTAAGCTAAAGTAAACCTTATTCAAAGTCAATAACTACATCATCGATGAAGTTCTAAGCTAAAGAGTTATTATTGAACAGTACAGTTGAACAGTACTTACAAAAATGAGTGGTGAATTCTAAGTACGGTCGGAGCATTCGCTGCCACCGCTGGACTGGCGAGACGCAGCGGCCGCGACCTCTGCTGACACGCACCACGGCGCACGCCCTCCACCGGCTTATGCGTCTACCACTAGAGTAATGATAAAATCTATTTGTTTTATAGAATAACTTCATTTAGTAACTTACTTAACTTACTAACAAGAGTAAGGAGTGTTTTCACTGTTTCATGATACGATGGCGCATGCAACTGTTCCGAAATGTCGGATATTATTATTATTATATTCAATAACAACAAAAATATAGTACTAATTTAGGTAATGGACTATGATTATCCAGTTTTATTGAAAACCGATACCTAAAAATAACTATATTCCATTAAAAACCTACCATGTTTCACAGACTAACCATTGTATCCCGGCTCATTTTTGCTTACAAACTAAGTAGATAGTGATGTGTAAGTTTGCAAAGTACAAACACAACCACGATAGTCAAATTAGTGACCCAAATTTCCTAAAGGCTTCAAGTTTCGCTCGCATTTTTCTAAAATATAATTTGTTTACAGTAACTAGTCGTAGTAACTGCTATTTATAATTGTTTTCATTGTCGTATTTACTTGCCTCTGAGGTCGCATGACTCAAGAATAGCGCTCCAGACGCACTAATTACACGCGACGATAAGCCGCGCGGCAAACGCGCCGACCGTAACGGGCATCTTGATCCGCCACGTGAAAGTTACACTGAAACTTCGACTGCATGTTATAGGCTTATTTTGTGAGCTATCTTATTTATTTATCTGTGGCAATTAAAAATGATCATTTTATGATAGTAAGATGCATGTAGCAGATTGTATGCAAGATTGTAAGTGTCTAGATAGAGTAGGTATCAGGCGGGAACCACGGAGATGTATTGTGTAAAGAGGTTTTGTGTAACTAAAATTATATCATTGGAAGATCATTACGATTACAAAATCTTAGCAACTTGTGGTACAGTCAGCAACGAAAGTAGCTGACACTTTAATACTTTGTAAAAGCTACAAAATATTCTAACTGGCGCAGTCTTGTAAAGTTATTAACGACATGACATGACAATAAAGTATTCAGCAACTTTCCACATGCTTTTGGAATGTGTGTGCTTTTATTCAAGTGGGTAGGCCTAAGTCCAGCAGTGAGACGTTTATAGGCTGTTGATAATGTGTTTGGTGTCCCCAATGGCTGAACGGCTGTAAAGGAAGATTGAAAAAAAACAAAATAAATCATGATTTATTTCTTCGCAATTTGTTTTGTTAGATGTTTGAAAATTGATTAACATACTCCTTAGTCATTGACAAACGAGTTCTGCGCGCCCACGCCCACGTTACCATTTCACAAAGAAAAGAAAACAATTGAATATGAATAGCATTCCAAAAAGTTTTCACTCTCATCGCGCTCTCCAAGGTCCGCAGCCCTCATCAAGCTGCACCCCTTATCTTGCGAATCTCTGTTTCCCCCCAACCGCCAAGCGTGTCGGTCGTATCGCGGCCATCATTATATCGCAAAACATTCGCAATAAAACTGGCCGATTCCAAACTAGATTGAAGGACACAGTCTTATTTGTTTAGCGAGTAATTGTAGGAAGTAAGCCCACTGCTGGGTAAAGACATCCTTTATTGAAATGAAGTCCTCACTGCAATTTTTGGTTTAATTGCCAAATGCGGGTTACACACTTTGCTTGACCCGGCCATAGAAGACATGACTTTTAGAAGGCAGAGTGCTCTTATTGACACCGAAAAGTGGAAACAGATAAAAAAAATGTGTGGTAATAGTTTAAGCATAAAAATGAAAAAAATTGCAAAACGAAATTCCTTCTCAGCTCAATGCAGCGCTGATCTTCCGTAGGGCGTGTACACTACTACATTATCTTGCGAGTTATGTCAGTAAGTTTGGTTCTCTGGCAAATAAGTTGCTTCGTTGATTTATCCCTGATTGTTACCTTTGTTGTAACTTTTCTGAGTGGTAGAGCCACGCTGCGTTGCAGTAGTGTTTCGTCTGGTGAGTAAAAAAAAGTACCGGAGGCCCATCTCTCACCCCTCCCCCATCCCAATTCTTACTTCCTCCTCAAGATCCAACTCCTTCCTCAAGGCCGGCAACGCATCTGAGATTTCTTTGGTTTTGCGGGTTTTCATGGGCGGCGGTGATTACTTTCCATCAGGTGACCCGCCTGTTCGTTTGCCGATAAAAAAACTTAACAATATTTTTTTAATTTATTTATAAACAAAATATTACATAAGATTTACAAAAAAGTACAACACATACCTATTCAAACTAAATCATACTAGTAAATTCATGCAATAGAATTCAAAAGAAAGTTGTTGATTTTATCCACATATAAAATAGAACACAAAATATCTCTAAAGTTAACGCTTAGTTTATCGCGAGTAGATTCATAAACAGTGTTTCATTTAGATATAATAATATTAATTAAGCATTGTCTAACTGTAGGTCTATGCTTTAAGATCACATGCGTTTAACTTCATTAATAATATGTTGTGATCGCGTAAAGTTTAGAGAACAATCATTATAGCGGCTAGTTGAAAACATAAGGATATGAGGTAAGCGAACGAACCATCTGAGAAGAGTATCGATTTACTATAAAAATTCTTCTATCCCATTTAAGTAACGGTCCAGACGTTCACGAGTTGTAGTGGTTATAAAAT
This sequence comes from Eudonia mercurella, assembly GCA_963082485.1. NCBI lineage: Eukaryota > Metazoa > Arthropoda > Insecta > Lepidoptera > Crambidae > Eudonia > Eudonia mercurella. The sequence continues at coordinate 20,542,419 of OY720026.1, read as the reverse complement.
GGCTAGTTAACATCTGAATACGTTTACTATGCCACGGAATTAGTTATTCTAGATGGCGCATAAAACAGTAGAGAGTAGTAAAGAGTAGGCATAGTTCGCCTTTATACTTTAAACACTTTTAAAATTCCTCCAAAGGAAGCACACGGTTTTCCTTGTTCCTGTGATATGGGGTCCTTCAAACCAGGCGTGAAGAAGCACCTTGTGGGCCGGCAAAGTGAGGGTAACTGTTGCTGCGTTGCTTTCACGCTGCACCAGTTGTCTTCGCGACTGAACTCCATTTCTACTTAACATCAGGTGGAATGGAGTCATTTGCCGTGCTAACTATAAAACAAATCCTTAAAAAATCATCATTTAGCTATTGGAGGTTGATTGTGATTGAGAGATTGTGTTCTTGGAAGGATATTTCACTGTAAGCACCAATTTAACTTAATCGTAACTTGTCTTTTACATTCTATTATTCTTTGAAGTAGGGCTGACATAAAATAACAACAATTTATAAAAAACGTGGTATCATAGTCATATACACACATCAAAAATATCTATTAATATTTTAACTTTTTTGGATTGTTATTGATTCTTTTTAGTGAATTTCACGATATGAATGAAATTTTTTTTAACATTGTTTAAATATGGAAAATTAACTGTCAATTTATGGATTATGCGATCGATTACACAAACGCGATTCTTCCTATTCGTGATTCCCATACAATATGGATTCCACATAACTGCAGTTTACTACATTCGTGATTCTACACAGCCGTTATTTTAACGCAATCGGGATTCTTCCTATTCGTGATTCTACACATTATGAGTTCATCGCAACTGCAGTTAACTACATTTGTAATTCCACTCAGTTATTATTTTTCATCGTAATCAATAAATTTATACTATCTCAGTCTATAATTCGTAAGAAAATAAATAAATCATTTTTTAAATATAAATTACGTATAAACATGTAACAATAAATGTTAATGAGAAATGAATTATTTATTTGTTATCTTATCTTATCTTAGTGGGGCCTGCTGAGGTTTCCCTCTTGCAGTAACACTTCGACCCATCGGGATATTTTGTGTAACCCCGTTTTTTCACTCTTCTTCCTCTGTAAAGATAGATGCCATAAGTTTGGCCACGTCATTAAGAGCGAAGAGCCTGAAGTCCTCCGGTCTCGGATAGGCCGACCCCAGGAGTCCCATTCTTTTCCTAGCCAGAGAGTCACAGTCACACAGTAGGTGCTGCATTGACTCCGTTTCCTCTCCACATGCCCTACACAAGCTATTTGTTAATAGATGCATTCTGTGGAGCATTTGTTTTGTGGCATAGTGCCCTGTCAATGCACCGATGGTTAATCGGGGCTGCCTTATACTGCCTCCGCATATGAACTTACTCCGTCCTAAGGCGTTTTCACCTAGGAAGGATTTGGAGTGTTTCATACCCGGCTGCTCCTTCCATTCAATGCCGTGCCTGTTTTTAATGTAGTCTTTTAAGGCCTTGTTGATGGTACTTGGTGCAAGTGCCACGAACGGCTCAGGACCAATATGTTGGGTCTCTGAGCCCTCCCTGGCAAGTGCATCGGCCATCTCGTTGCCATT